>JACATO010001875.1:1670000-1871093 GCA_018389105.1 Nautilus pompilius | reverse complement strand
CTCTCTCTCTCTCTCTTCTCTCTCTCTCTCCTCTCCCTCTCTCTCTCTCTCTCTCTCCTCTCTCTTCCATCTCTGTACTGATGTCATCTCTCTCTCTCTCTCTCTCTCTCTCTCTCTCCATCACTCCATCTCCTCTCTCTCTCTCTCTCTCTTCTCTCTCTCTCTCTCTCTCTCTCTCTCTCTCTCTCCTCTCTCTCTCTCTCTCTCTCTTAGTAAACTTTCAATTACCTTTTAGTTGATCTCACTCTCACTCACCTGACGAAAGAAAGTTCCTTGCACAGTAACTGTTCCGATCAAACGTGGTCCTAGCGGCAAATGCGAGACCGCGCCATCAATGGTTACTCGTTTATCCACCCACCCTCCTAACAATATTTCCACAACGTTTCCTTGACTTTTCTGTAGAAAACCCATCGGTTTCCATCCCACTCGCGCACCCCGACTCACAGCCGTGTTTGCGGTTGTCCTGCCGATGGGTTGGCCGCTTCATGGCCAGGCTGTCTTTAACAAGCGAGGAGTTTACCCTCTCCTCGATAATAGACAGAACGGGGACAGCGAGAGCAGAGCAGGGCTTGTTGGACTGGAGGGATTAGCCTCTGTGGTGTAATTTTCTCGGTTGCCGCCGCATCCTATTCGTCAGCTGAAGGAAGACGGTTGGGCTGAAGGGCCCACCTCGCTTCCGGCCCCTCCGCACGCGAGATTCGAGACTCCCAGACACGCGCAGAGGCGCTGGCCGATCCAGCCTGCAAATGCGAGACTATCTGTCTAATAGAAAACTCTAAGAACCGTCTCCGTGGCAAGCAGGCATTTTCGTTTCACAGTCCCTCAACACCTTCAGAAATCTTCCTATCCGTTTCCATGAGACCTTTGAAAACGAACGTACGTCGCGCGCGTCGAGCCCCGTGATCCCTTAACTGTGCCATCTGTCTGGGGGTAAACCAGGGCTCAATATTCCTACTCTTATTCTTACGCCGCCTTACATTCTACTGTTCCTCGCTGCTGTAGGCTGTAAGAACTGCTCTCTATCTGCGAAAATAGATTATTTATTTATTCGAAACAATTAGAAGAATATAATGGAATTTACATTTTCAGCAATTTATTTGTACATGCGATCGCTTGTCCCTGTCTGGTTGAAGACTTCGAGCCCAGAGGTTTGTCTCTTCTAGACCAGAGTTCACTGTACCCACGGGGAGTCAGGCAGCGAGGCCCGTCTACATTTTTCTACGTTTCTCATAGTGCCAGTTTGCATCTGGGGTCCTTGGGTAGTGTAAAACTGTTAGAGCTTATGAAAGGGAATTCAAGAACTTGGTATCCCCCCCAGAGAGGCTCTCGCGCAGAGCGAGCGATAAGAGACGGGAGCGCTCTCGAAGGAAGGAGAGATAGTCTTTGCTAGAGAGAGCTTTCCGAGAGATCTCTCTCTGAGAGAGAGAGCGATCTTTTATCGCGAGGATCTCTATCTCGATCTCGAAAGGGAACGACGGAATCGCTCTCTCTCTCGAGGAGAGTCTCTCTCTCTAGATCTCTCTCGCTCGCTCTCTCCTCTCTCTCTCTCTCTTTCTCTCTCTCTAAAGCTCCATAGACAGAGAGAGCGAGCTGAAAGGACCGCGAAGGAAGAGATCTCTCTAGTCTCTAGTGAGAGATCTCTCCGAGAGATCTCTCTCTCTCTCATCTCTTCTCTAGAAGAAATCTCCTTCCATCTCCATCTCTCTCTCTCTGTAACTGACGTCATCTCTCTCTCTCTCTCTCTCTCTCTCTCTCTCTCCATCTCAATCTCGCATCTCTCTCTCTCTGTAACTGACGTCATCTCTCTCTCTCTCTCTTCTCTCTCTCTCTCTCTCTCTCTCTCTCTCCATCTCTGTAACTGACGTTCATCTCTCTCTATCTTTTAAAGTTTAGCTGGGAAAAGGTTACTAGCACAGAATATCTGCCCAGAAAAAGTAATTCTCAGAAGTTTCGTCACGTCGTTTCCTATATCACATTCCAAGAATCGCCCGATCATAATAGATACCAATTTCATTTTCTTTCTTTCTCTATTGTATTTAAGCGCAGCGGCAAAACTTCGTCGTTATTTGTTTAATTATTATGTACGATAGTTTCCAAATTAATAATCTAATAATAAAGGAAAAATAACACATTTATTATTATATTATTATTCTTATTATTATATTATTATATATTATTATTATTATTATTATTATTATTATTATTATTATTATTATTATTGCAGTAATAGTTTTAACTGAATTACGCTAACTCGTAGTATACTTTAAGTCACGCCCGCTCATACTAATAATCGCTGTGAATTGTCAGCACAGATCAGTGTAGGGCTCTAATTCGCCCTTTACCAAAAAGAAGAGACAAAACCACTGACCCCGAATTCAAAATAATTGCTTATTAAAGTAGCAGATACTTCTATTAAGAAACAACCCTTTTCAACTTTGAATAATAGCTACGGTAAAGAATAACAGATGAAGCAAAGCCAGCTATTTGTCGGAAGTAAAGTGCACACCTTTTGAATGTCTCTAAAAATGAACGAAGAAAGTGGGGCACGATATGACCCCACTGAGCCATGGTCTGAGGTTCTCTTTCAGTGTTCCCCTGTCGGAAAGATGGGAAGATGCTAAGAACGGTAATATCACCGAGAGAAAAAATAACTAAATCAATTTTAGGCAAAAATGTAAAATCGTGAAAAAAAAGAATACTGAAGTGTTTTGTCATCATTACAAAATGTTCGAAAAAAAAAGATTAGAGAAAATTTTGCTCAAGAGGAGGACAGCCTCTGGAACTGAAGCAGGTGGTATGTCTGTTAATTGGAATCAGGTGACGATATTAGTGGAATTAACCGTGAGGCGATGATTCCGAAGACTGAGAAAGAAGGCAATAGCTGACAATTTCCATAGCCTAAAACATAAATTATAGAACGATAAACTGATATTCAGGAAGACAGGGAGACTTCAAAACTTACACGTCGTAACCCATTCTTCCGTCAAATTATTTAAACTTTCTGAATCCAACACTCGACTCGGGGAAGCATTTCAGGCAGATATCACACATCCTAATGAAGATTCTCTAATTTTTTTTCCGAAAACACCTATTTTCTTTGTTAATGGATTGCATTCTTGGACCGCTTATTCTAAAAAGGGACTAAGACCACGTTATGTCAGGAGGAAGGAAGTAGGAGAACGTCTGGCGTTTTTACCATTCAAAGTGCGATTTATCCAACCCACAACTATATTGTGTGATACGCAAGCCCACTATTACGCGAACTTCCGATCCGCATCTCCAAGAGTCGTGTCGAAGACTTCGGTGAATAAACTTCGCCAAAAACGTCCAGCCCGAATAACAGTCGCAGAAACCCGTTTTCGTTTTTTTTTTCCTTTAACGATTGAGTTTAAGAACCGAAAGAATCATTATTTTTTATTTTTTATTGCGTTTACAAGACCTGTGTTTCCCTTCATTTTTAATGTCATATAAATGTCTTGTTCCTAGGGTTCTTAAGACGACAGACCATTGTGAAGCGAGACTTTAAGATCCTTCATTATCTAACAAAAGCTGCAGTAAAAGAATTACTAGAATAAGAAGGTACCGGAAATAGAATATCAGAGTAGCTCATTGACCCGAGCCCCGCCCCCCCGGATATTCATAAAGATATCAACGTCTCTGCGGTAGATGAAGAATTGCTCCAGTTGCCCAGCGTCAGAACTGGCGAAAGGCAACATCTGGCTGTTTCCTCTTAACGGTTGTCTTAACGTTATCCGTCAGAATTATCCGGGAAGTGTTCCAAAGTATTTGGCCACTCAGAAGCCAAAAACATCGCTAGTAAAAAACAAAATGGATGTTTTCCGAAAACTTCGAACCCGTTCCTTACAAGCCGGAAGACAAAGCGTACAGACTATAAATAAACGGGATAAGTCTTTGAAAAGGGTTAAATTTGGACAGGAACAAAACTCTCACCAGTTCTATCCAATTTGTTAGCAGGGATCCTTTAGTTATTAGAATCACGAGAAATTAGAAAGTGTTAGATTGGTCTCATTCAGCTGGGAAAGCTTCAGGAGTCTCGTATCCGTAGAAATATTTCTTGGAAATCGGAGACTCCAAATATATCGGTCAAAAATTCCCAAAATAAAAGTGATAAGTGCGAGGATAACCCCGTTAAAACAAAATTAGGGGCAGGAGAAAAACAAGAACCTATATATTTATTTTTTTTTTAAATTATGAAGTCATTTAATGAGCAAATGACTAACGGAAAGCTTTCCGAGACTTGTACGGTACGAAAGTGAAATCAGAAGAAATAAAACAGAACTGAGTCGTTTTGGTTTAAATTTTTTTTAAAAGTTAACTTTGTGGGCCGAGAACTCCAGCCGGTCTCCCTGCTGAACAGAGACTGTCCGATCTGACCAGCTCGGTGAGCGGATCGAAACGCATGCGCTGTAGGCTGGTTTTATAAGGCCCGTAACCCTGCTCGCTAAGTAGGACAGGGGAAGTAACTAGGTAAACTAATCAACCTTTTCTCTTATCTTTTTTTGTTTTTCGCCCTCCCGCGCTGGAAGTGTTTCTATTGGGAATTCGCTCACCTGAATAATTTATTTTTCCGTCACCATCCACATCAGCGTCTTTGATCATCTCATCTATCTCTTCATCGGTCAGTTTCTGCCCGATGTTCAGAAGAGCGAGCCGTAGCTCCACGGGGGAAATGAAGCCATCTCCGTTTTTGTCGAACAGCCGGAACGTCTCCCTGATTTCGGTCTCGTGGTCGAACTCCGATTCCTGATGGGCCATCAACCTCAAGAACTCGGGGAAATCTATAGTCCGCTGCCTGCAAGAGAGAGAGAGAGAGAGAGAGAAGAGAGAGAGAGAGAGAGGAGAGAGAGAGAGAGAGAGAGAGAGAGGAGAGAGAGAGAGAGAGAGATGGAGGAGAGAGATGACATCAGTACACACACACAGAGAAAAAGAGAGAAGAGAGAGAGAGATGGAGAGAGAGATGACATCAGTACACACACACAGAGAGAGAGAGAGAGAGAGAGGGGTCGTCCCGTAAACAGCAAACGGCAATAACAAGACGTCCTGATCCTACTTCTGGAGTTAACCGAGCAATCTTATAGTACCAGCCACCATTCCATCTATGGTCGGGGATTCTCTCCCGAGTCCGGACGAACCAAGCAGCCGGCGATGTATAGTCGCGGAGTCCGCGGACATTTCCTCTAACCCTGATCTACAGAACCTTCCGTTGCATCTTTCTTGCCCGACGTCGATCACAAAGTGAGAAGGCCGAGTCTTTCGTCCGCCATTGATCATCGTGCACGCCACCTTTATCACTAAATACCCTGCAAACCGCATCTCCGTATCTAAGCACCGATCAAACCCCATCTCCAGTGGTAAAAGCCACACAGACTCGGATCTGTCATCACTATGATTTCGCACGCCGTTGCTTTCCGGTGTCGTGATTCTCTCCCGAAAGCATCTAATAAACTCTCCCCGCCTCCAACTCCTACATCACCAACACGTGACCTGTAGGTGCTACCCTGTCAGGAGACAGCTCTTTGCTCGGTACTCAAAGGAGCCCCGTCCGCCCAACTCCCCATCTTTAAGTAAACTGATATTCCGCGAACACCTCGGTAAGCATCAGTCACCAGGCTGGAATGCTTCGTCGGAGATCTCCCCTGCTACATCAAGTCTATTACACTTTGGTAACAAAAAAAAGACAAAGTAGCAAAGCGAAGCTGAATATGTCGAAGGTTCTTCATACCAGAGCGAGGCTGAGTGTCTGCTAGTATCCATCTCTGGCCAACAGACAGCCGCATTTAAAGCCGTTTGCTTTCAATATCTTACATTAAAATGGTTTCCTCTAGGAAGCGAAAGCTATTATAGCAGATTTTAGGCATTATGGATTCTAAATTCCTCTGGTTTGGACGACTACGTGAATTCCTAGCAGCCGGGCGAACCACGCGTTCACATTCCCCTGGGTGAGTAGGCGGACCCTGTTTCTGGCGTGGGCTAGGGGAACGAGGGTTTAGTTTACCTCCAACCAGCTCCAGAACCTCTGCCAACAGTCTCTCTGTCAGACGGCTGTCTCCAAGAAGCTCGTGCAGTTCAGAACCGAAACCAAAGGCTGCTTGTTGGCGCTGATCTTCCGGGTGGATTCGCTGGACGAATGGGTGGCCCCGGGACGTGCCCAGTTCTTTCGGTAAGAGACCCCCCCCCGGACTGGCTACAGTTACCTTCTTTCTCTGCAAACGGCTCGTCGACATTCGGGTAGAATTCTCATCTTTACGTGGTATTTAAATAAGATTAAACATTAAAGTAAATGCCATGTAAATATGGTATTTTGGGTCACTTAAGGACATTTTGAAAAGACGTTTCTCGCCAACACCAGTCCAGTTATTTACTTTATTTTCTTTCCTGCAAGAAATTCTGCTCTCATCCCGCACATTTGTGAATATTTTAAACAAAAAAAACAAAAGAAAACAGCACAAAACTCTTGCTTTTAAAGTCGGTCAGTCTTCTACTCACCATCAGTATCCACAATCTCTATCATATCCTGCATTTCAGCCTCCGTAGGACTCATCCCCAGCTTCCTCAGTACACTGCCCAATTCCTTCGTGGTGATGATTCCATCTTCGTCCTTGTCAAACATGCTGAACACATCCTTGTACACTAGAAAGAAACTTCTATGTAAAAACACTATTCCCCAGCTCGTGTTACGGAATCAGGGGATAAGTGATCATCAGAACGACTAATGGCGTCTGGGTCAGGGATTTTAATGAAGTTCCTGTCCTTCTACCTATGATTAAATATGTTTTGATGCGTTTTAAAATTAATTAATTAATCAGGGTAGAAAGATGGATTTATTGAATAACACTCTTCAAAAGAAATTAACTAACTGGTAAGAAACAGAAAAGCTAACATTTCATAAATACTTGTCTTGTGACCGACAGAGAAGGCGCCAGAACTATCGCGGCTTTACCCGACCCTGAGATGCTGACAGGGTTAACGTCTATTTTTATTATACTGACTCTACAAAAAAAACACCATTCACTCTCCTTTAATGAAGGAAAGAAATGTGTTTATAAGCCGCTTTTAAAAATCATCTGCATCTTTTCTGCTTCAAGATAAATCAAATAAAACAATATCTTTGCAAGCTATAGAAACGTGTACAAGCTCTTTTGGGGAGACCCTGTATTAAATATTTAGTCTTTTGGGAGGCTTCGTTTCTTTTCTTAAAATCTTTAATAATTTACTTTAAGGGAATTAGAAAGTAAGGCAATTATAAGATGCACTTATTTATTAATTCTAGTTTTTAATTATTTCTAAACATTTCCTAACGAACTGAGGTCTTACTGTTTCAGTAAATCGAGAACCACCGTGGAAGATGAAAGATGAAGGACGTTCAAAATGGACGACAAAAGTATCTGTTATGTTATTCAGATCACGTGTGTTGGCGACAGCACACGCAGAGGAACCGTGAACAAGAAACGCACTATTGAAAGCGGAATTACCGGCTTTCCGAGAAAAATGAATTCCCCTACCACCGTAGGTGTAGAAATAGTTGTTTTACTTATTGGTTCTTTTTTGTATACCATTCCTCCGCATCCACCATCCTTCTTTATATAGCGTGAGAACTAAAATGCGTAGAGATGCATTTGATAAACAAAAAATTGATAGCAAACCCTTAATTAATGCCGACTGTTCGGCACTTTACGTAAGTTTTCCGAAAGGTCAGGTTATGTCGTCGAGACAGAAGGCCACTGAACTGGATTTATCAAATAGATGCTGGGGTGAGCTTTCTTTTTGTCTGGTTAAGAATAACGAAAAACCTTGGTTACGATGTAGGCCATTTTAGTATCTACAAGCGCATCTACGTACTCGTCTTCGATTGCCAAAAGTGGCTTTGCTTGTCGTAAAAGGGTTTCCGTTACCTATTTCGCCTGTTTGTTATAGTTTGTCTTGCGGGGTTAATATGGCCGGTTTTGATTTCTCCTTAAATAAAATTTCCGGTGTAAATAAACTACAAAAAACAAATGTAAATCCGTTTACTCGGACGGAACAGTTTCACGTGGTTGGTAATCAGCTGATTGATGGTGGTAAATTAAATGAGAATTAACGGATGAAAATCACAAATGTGACGTCAGGGCTAAAGAGGAATAGATGCTTCCAGTGAGCAGAGTCGGACGGAGGGGTCATGGGGACCAGATCCCAGCCGTCTTTAGCCCCTTCTTAATGCTTCTAGAAGATACGCGAATATGTTGGTTTAAGATTTTTAAATTTAATGGAGTTACAACATTTGTATATCACCCAATAAAACAATGGCCGTTAGCGACATATGCCATGTATAGAGGGGAAATTTAATTTTGTTTCTTGAAATTCTAATTTTACTTTCATGCCACGAAGACCATTAAACCCATACATACGTACGTGGACGGATGTATAAGCTTAATGGGGGAAAGCATGCAAACAGATATATTTGCCTAACACACTTAATTCCAAAATAAAAACATCATCACTTGTGTTTGAAACCATTCCTAAATACAGTGCACTTAGAAGAACCAAACTTGGACCACGTGACAAAGCTCTGAGTATTTTGTGGTACAAAATTAGACGCAGCCACTATCTCTTGCTGGTGTTGGTGTAGCATCCTTCCAAAACCCATACATTCAGCAATTTTAACAATTATTTATCAAAACGTACGAAGTAATGCGTCAGAAGGTTTACAAATGCTGACATACGAAATTCCTTTTCATCTTTATAAATTCATAAATCACAGTTGAGGGCACCACAAGTTGATGCCAATCAAACTGAAATGGTTGTCAGAGAGATGCGTTTCTACAAGTGTTTAATTAGTTCTTTGGACATCAGGGGAAGATGTGAATGCCTTAATTCCGCTTTCAGATTGTGTTCACACAAAAAGTGTAACTTATAGCACAATCTTCTTAAAAATACGGACATCGAATCCTAGTTTGCCTTGTTGGTACAATGGTAGAACATGTGCTTTTAATATGATCATTTATTTGTCGTTCGACAAGCACCAGTTCTGCCTTTCTATGATGTCAGATTGCAGCCCACACCGTGACGCTCCTTCCTCTAGCCCTGACCAAGAGCTGAAGACACCAGAGCTGAAAGTCCCTTTTTTAAAAGATCTTTTGCAGACCTAAGTAAGACCACTAGGCGTGACTTGTCGAAATCTTAGCTTACTGAATACACGCCCCTTTAAATAATCAAGGTTCCTGACAGATATCCTCTGACCAAACCTTTCGGAGCGTTTTATTCTTGCCATTGATAGTCAGTTTGGAAAAAACACAGTGTCGAAGCGCCCCCTAACTTATTTGTTTTGCGTGGTCGATGCCAGCAAGAGAATTTTGAGGTTTGGTACGAACAAGGCAACTGTTAGCACAAGTGGGCTACTGTGTCCCAGTCGATAGCCTTTCGGATCATTTTACTAGAGCAGTAACATTCATCTAGATCAGTGGTTCTCAATCTTTTCGGACTCGTGGACCTTTTTCTAATACTCAAAAGACCTGCGACCCCCTGCTACCCTTCTATAATTGGAAAAAAAAATCAAAGAATAAATTAAGCAAAAAAAAAATCACATAAATAAGAGTTTTATTGAATATATTGATAGTTTTGGGAGAAATTCACCAGGAAAAAACATTTTACTCTCATCCTTCAACACGTCTTTCTTTCTCAAAATTTAGTGACCTAATGTGATGTTTGTTGTTGCGTCTGGGCAGCCGGCTTGGAAATTCGCGGCCGTGTATTTGCCAAAGCCAACCTCATGTCATCCTCAACATTCAGCCTGTTCCTTGCCTTTGTTTTGATGTGAACAACAGTTGAGAATCCAGCCTCGCAGAGATAGGTGGAGGCAAATGGAAGCAGAACTCGGAAGGCAAGATGGTGACATTGGGATATGACTGATACATAGCGCACCAGGACTGACTTAGCGATTTTATCATAAAACAGGTCACGTGCCGGGGAATACATTGTATATTATATCAGAAAAAAGAATTTAGTACAGTTCATCATACATTTATTGAAAACTATTTGAGTGAATTTTCGGGGAACAACATCTGCACATATAGTAGATTCACAACAGCTAAGCAGAAATCAACTGGTATCAGTGAACTCTACGTCTGATCAGAACAGCTGTGAGGTGTTGGTTCCCGAGTCTGCCTAAAATCGAGCTGGCTAGTGCGCGTCCAGCCGCAGTCACGGTCCAGTAGTCCTTGTACCGTGCTCTGCCCCAGGGGTCGTGGTCCGAGTCTTTTAGCTGCAGGCCCCAATAGCGTTAGCCAATGGGAGCGCGGCTCGATTGCATCAGTCCTACTGTGGTAACAGTTCGAGTTCCGGCCTTTGCCGCCAGCGTGTATTGACCGTGTTTCTATGAGGGTGACAGAGCGACAGGAAGCCGCGGGGTGTGTGTGTGATGCAGGTGTGCCTGCCGTGGGAGACAAGCCTTGGACCTTCGGCGCTCGGCCTCCCATCGGTGATACCGGCGTATTGGACACAGGGTAATTTTTGCATAATTTTTGCATATTTTACAAACCCATGGATGGAGACGGTCTTATTTACCATTGGCCGACACGTCCACACCTAATGCCAATAGGTGCGGTGTGAATGTTAACAGTGGCGTGGCTGACTAAACGAAGGCTTCTTAATAATTAACCGAACACTCTTCTCTACTGTCACAAGTGATCTCCGCGCACCCGTTGGCCTCAGCGACTTCAATCCGACTCGGGTCGTTATTAACGGCGTTGATTAATAGCTACAAACTCTGCGCAAGCACTCGGGCTTTCCGTAAGATCGATCCGTGTGACACGTCCTGAAAACATCGCACAGTCTACTAACTGATCTCATGTTATTAAAACGTACAACAAAGCCTAGCACATCATTTGTTTGGTGCACCGTAACCCTTTCATACTCAGGCAGAGAAAAGTGGTCAGTGGATGAGGACCTGACGTCCGCCTCGTCAAATAACGTCGCTCTGAGGCGAGGACTATTACACCAACGGAGGTTTACTAACATGTTCGCTTTAATTAACATTTATTATATCCTACGACCATGTGTGAACATGCAATTTAACAAGTAGTAAGCCGTTGACAGGAATGGTTTTATACAAGGTAATGATGTTCAGAAGGGCGACTCTGCGGAGTGTTTTGCAAGACGTTAAAGACCGTTCCGGTTTGTAAACAATAAAGATGTGAAGACCAAGTTAAGAAAGGGGGGCGGGCGTATTTAATGCAGAACCTGTTATAATCACGATGGAGAATAATGAAAAGGGTACAACGGTGTTTGACGTTTTCTCAGTCGCCTTGGCTAAATTTCTCGACTCGGACGTAGGCAGATCTTGAGAGACGTTTTGTGGTGAACAGGTAGAATCCACCAAATCAGCGAGTGGTTCTAGGGGTGGGTTTGAAACCAAGGTACTAAGGATTTTTTTTTTTTTTTTTTTAGTCCAGCAACATCACCTGGATATTGTGTCCGGTACCGAAAGCTAGGCCCCCGTCAGTTCATACCTGACGCATTGTTGACACGTGACGTTTTTCACCACCGGGATCTTAACGAGTTTTTCAATATGGGCTTACCTGTATTTATCTTAGGGATGTACAGGGATAATTACTGCCAAAATAAATACAAGAAAAGAGTTATTTGATAAATGCTTGTTGCAGTTTTTGTTTGCTTTTATCTATAATAGCTTCAAAATATGTTTGTACAATTAAAGCATCCCACATTTCATGCATAAACCAGAATAAATGTATGGTATATGACTGTTAAAAACAGAGGTACATTTTTTCAAATCTTTTCAACGTCGCTTAATAGATTTTATTTGGCAATTCATACACCCAGATTAATGTGTATATATAGCAAATACAAGTGTTAAAAAAGTGAGAAAGAGTTCCAATTCCTTTACTTACATCCAACCATCTCTTCTGAGAGGTATTCAACCTAAAAAAGAAGATATTTAAAAAAAACATATGCAAATTCTCAGTTGAAAATACCTGCAGATTTCTGAAATAACGTAGAATATTGAGCAGCGAGATTAATGCTACACGTAGCTCATCAGCATCACCGACAGAAGATGTGGAGAGCCTTCGTGCTTACAAAGATGCCACCAAAGGTTGGCGAAACTAGGAATAAATACCAAAGTTGTCAAGATTTTCACGCTTGAATAGCTACTTTCTGGTTTAATTACAGGTAAACTCTGTTACTAACAAACAAATATGCATCGTTAAATATTTCTTATCAATTTGTAGAACAGAAAGCAGCAGACCGAAACTTTTCTAAAAATTCCGATACGGTCTTCACCTGAAATTACTCTCAAGTTTCACGAAGAAAAAACAAAAATTGTTTTAAATTAATTGAGAAAATAAAAACTAATTAAAATATTATATATAATAACCCGGATGTTTACGTCATGAAAGGCAAAATAGTGCATTTGAACAAACTGCTGCCTAACATCAGTATGTTTAGAGATTTATCAGATTTTCACGTTCTAAGGTCATTAGCTTCTATTTATATAAAGTAAATTAGTAAATTATGTTAAATAAAAAGGGCATGTGGTGAGCTGATTTATATGTAAGCACCAACTTCCTACCCTCCCGGCGATCAGCTGCAGGGTGACAGATCAGCGAAATGTACAGGCCGAACGCCCCGCTGAGTCGGCGGGGAAAGACACGTGACGCGGCGTGGAGACTGAACCGCGCGACCGCCATGGTGAGGCAGGAGAGATCCCGTTGACTTCACCCACCTCTCCCTTCACTGGTGTGCTTCTTACAGCCGGAAGTCGTCCTTAAAATGATAGCTTTTTGTGGAAAACCCAGTACCAGCGGGTACAGGACGAGTCGTTGCGGATCGAACCCACGAAGAGTACAAGTACGCGCGCCGCGAGAAGTGGCCGACCCGATGAGGTAGGGGAACTCCTGTGAGAGAACTACAGGTACGGGACACTTACGGTAGGGTCGGCCCGGCGGTGGAGTCCCTCGTCTTCCCTAAATGTGTGGTACTTTAATTTAAGTTTAACCGACAGCTTTTGCTCTCAAACAAACCTTGTTGTTGTTGTGTGTTGTTGTTGTTTTGTTGTTGTTGATGATGATGATGATGATTTGAGAATCTATTAGGTAATAAACAATAGACACCCGTCGTCTCCACATGCTGCCATCGCCTCTCTTTTAAACCATCTCCAAGAATAAGGGTTTTCTCGAAACCTCTACCGCTCACTGGCTGCTAATGTCCCTTTGGATATTTTTAATAGTAACATTTTGGATAACTTCCATTCCTTACCTCATTCTATCCTGTCATCCTTATGCCGCAATTCATAATTGATTCGATTTACTCGGCGACAAGAAATAATCTTCAAAGACCGACTACCCCTTCGTTCCTCCACCTGGTCAGGTACCAGACCGCGTCGTGATCGGATTATTATTATTATTAACGGTTTAATTTATTTATATGTTTCGTTTTCTGTTCGCCAAATACAGCCCCCCATTCTTTTTGATCCAACAAAGGGACTATCGCTTTCTTTGGACGGGTTCGTTTGCGGAACAATCTCCGGTGCGCGTGGGACTTCTTCAAATAAGATTCTCCATGCTTCGGGCAGTGTGGGATTAAAGGAAAAAAGGGTATCAGCCGGACTTGCTTCAGCTGTAAGCACGTGGTTTGGTTGGTCAGACGGAAGGTAGTGACGACACAGAAACATAAAAACAGCAGAAAGGAAAATGAAGAAAGGGCAAACGCAGCTAGAAACCAACAAGAGAACAGAAAAAAGAGCAGAAAGCAGAAGAAGCAAGAGGAAGAATAGAAGACGCTCTCCCAGAAGTCAGAGGCGCCTCGAGAGGATCTCTCCCCTCGCTCTTCATCTCTCCCCCCAGGCGCTCCCCCCCTCTCCCTCGCCAGAGCGCTCCCTCCGCTCGCTCCCCCTCGCTCGCTTCATCTCGCCACAGCTCTCAAGGAAGCCTCTCTCCCCCTCGCTAGGCAGATCCCCCCTATCTCCTATCCCTCTCTCCCTTCTCTCTCCCCCCTCAGCCCTCCCTCTCTCTCTCTTCTTCCTCCCACCTCTCTCACTCCACTCTCTCTCCCCCTCTTCTTCATCTCTCCCCCTTCTCTCCCCTCTCAATTCATCTCTCCCCCCCTCTCTCCCTCTCCATCTCTCTCCCCCCTCTCTCTCTCCTTCATCTCCCCCCTCTCTCCTCCCCTCTCTCTTATGAAAGTTTTGCCACAGACGAGAAGGTTCGCTCAAATAAACAAGCACCAAGCACCATGCATACATTTTCAAAGCTTTGAAAACAATTAACAAAATGATATTTTCTCAAAACAGATAAGGAAGTAGTAATCACAGGAGGTAACCAAGTGCGGATATTGCTCCATAATTATGGTCAGTTGCACACACCAATGTAAACCTCTAGTTAATCTTATGATTTTCTGAGATACAGATAATATCAGAAGTCTATTACATACCATGTCTCGTCCCCACTCCTGCGCAGATTCAAGCCGGTACAATCCGACAGTATCAGGCTCCTTGATTTCTGTTCAGAAGACCCCCCTGGTCTGTTTCACGGCTTCCCTTACGCCGGAGAATTTCCCCCCCAAAAGCGATATGTTGAGTTCGTGACGGCCGCTGCCACCGGCACGTGCCGAGTTTCCTATCTGGGAGTCCGGGTGAGACCGGAAACCAGTAAACACGTCAGGGCTACAACTGAGCCAGAGCAGCCTCTGTAGAGTAAGCGGAGTAGCCGAGTGGTGTGACGGAATTTGTCAAGACACGATGACACGTCACATGGCTCGCCACCCTGGCGATTAGCCAATCACCGGGCTGGAGTTCTCGCGGTGGCAGCTAACACCCATACACAACAGTTGTGAGGGGGAGAGTATTAGATATACATCTACACACCTTCGGCAAAGCAGCGAAATCGCTCGTGACATCCAGGGCTGCGTGCGCACCACACAGCTAGGCGCACGCAGCGCCCCCCCCCCCCTCCAGCGCGAGCATCTGGAACGTCTACGTAAACCGTGAGGCAAGAAACACAATGCGAGCCGTGACCAACTAAAATATATCGCAAGGCGTTTCCAGCTTAAATCGATATGCAAGCCGTATATTTTCCATAAGAGTAACCCCTTTACTATCAAAGATGGGGTTTCGAGTCACCGTTGGGCGAGACATGTAACATGGCGAGTTGTTCCACTACTTCTAAATAAATAACGAATTACTTATTCAGTTCTGATAGCCGTTTCTTGGGATTATCCTTGTGCCAGCAGTTCTTAATACAATGTGATACATGCAGAAAGGACATCGTTATTTCGTCTATTTTCCAAAATTAACCATAATTACGAATATTCCCGAGGTGAACATTTCAGAAAAATCTTTCTCGCTACTCATCGCCTAGTAATCTCTGGTGGCTCCATCTGGTTTCTCAAACGGTGCACTGCAATTCTGTTGTTGTTGTGTTGTTGTAGCAGTAATTACAAAAACTCATTGCATGGGACGTTTGCGGATAAATTACTGCATCATCGACTCTTCCTGTTTTTGATGACCAAAGCATAAGCTAATTTCCACCAGGTGTTGGAATCAAAGATACGGCATAGGAAGCATGCAACAAAAACCATCTCTCAATCTAAAACATTACATGGTGTACGTTTGTTTATGGGCAGTCAAGCACCTGTCACGTGAACACGTGACCCGTCAGACCGGTGATTTCAGTAAGAGGCTCGGCGGAGATCGCTTCGTTGCGCAGATGGTCAGAGGACGGGACCCGCGATACAGACCACTCACCATTGTAGCGTCCTCCTTATCAAACGGAGGGATTCCTTAGAGCACTCGCTGGCATCTAGAAGAACTCGAACGCGCCGATGACGAGATTGTGAGGCCGACACTTCTACCATTCCAGCAGCAGGTGACAGCGAGATTTACATTTCCGGGCAACAGCGCCACCTACAACAAACTGGCCCTTCAGCTCCGAGGTGGGGCCCCTATTAACATCTTGTGATGTAACCCGTGGGATAATTCGGTTAGTCGATAAACCGCTTTCTGTAGCTTCCGGTTGCTTTGTGTTTATTCACGAGTGGAAGTAGTAGATAGGTAGCGAGAAATCCCAGTACCCACCCCTGAATATCCGGCTGGGCTGTGCGGAGGGCGGCCATGGCGGTCAGACCAGCGCGGCTGTGGAAGGTGGTCGGGGTCGTGAGGATATCTGGAGACCTGAGTGAGACGGTGTATCTCACCTGGACAGTTACCCGGCCCCGATCCGCTCCCGCCAAGTCTTTTGTTCGGTTATTAACGAACACATTCTCTGTTGATGCAGTTTGACAAAAGCCTCTTCCGCCTCCTTTGGCTGAGAAAAATTTGCATAATCTCTCATCAGTTTTTGCTACTTTACAAATGCTGCCTGCGACGTTGGTCGTCTTTTTTCTCATTCCTCCCGCAGCTATAGCTTATTGTCTAATGGCGGGTCTTTTTTCCTAACCCCCCCCCCAATCTGGTTCATCCCTCCCACACAAGTTCAGATCCGGAGACTGAGGCACTGATCCACGGCTTCTAAAAGTTTTAGTTCATTTTCAGCAAATATTATTCTTTGATCTTCGCATCGCGTCGCAGATCACCGTCGTATTTGTTCTTTGTGAGGGTCCCATCAGGGCTGTCACCAATTGATAACCAGCGGAACAACCTCGGACTTTCCCTTGTCTTCTCTAAATACAAGTCAGAATTGGTTCCACGTATACTCTGCCTCCTCGGCCTTTCTTCTAGCATACCTGTCCTCGGCTAGAACCAAACATTCAAAGCCGCTCCCATACAGTCGTGACAGATTAGTGTTGCTTAGTCCAGGCCACTCGGACCTCTCTTCATCATCTTTTAGTGGCAGAAGCGGAGGAGCTGACTGATGCAGAAAAATTGTCATCAGAAGTTAATTGGCTGCCTGTCGAGGAAAAGGTTTGCTTTCGACTCTCGAACCAATGACCTATCTTCTTTTCCGGATCTTTAAATTCATGGCAGAGTTAGCTGACTTTGTCGTATAAACAGTTGTTCGCACAACACAAAATGTAACAATAGGAACATGTATTGTTATTAACGATACAGATGTGAGAGTGCAAATAACGGTATTCTGGTGTCGGTAAGGTCATAGATTTGAGAGTATGTGTGTCTTTTTATGATACTTTTAGGCTTTATCACGTTAGTGACAGTCTTTCTTTTAGCGTGTTATATTATTATTATTATATTATTATTATTATTATTATTATTATTATTCTTATTATTATTATTGTTGTTGTGTGTGTTGTTGTTGTTGTGTTGTTGTTGTTGTTGTTGTTGTTGTTGTTGTTGTTGTGTTATTATTATTATATGAGATAAAGTTTTTTAATAATTCTATTATTCCGTGTCGGTAAGTCTACGGAAACATTCTGATCTCTTATATCGCTCGAAATAAACAACATATTGTGAAAGTGTTTTACCTAACTAACATTTAGTTCTCAATTTTTTTTAAAGATAAAGGGACATAAATCTTTAGATTACTTTAATTAACTCCCTTACATTTTCATGATATGCAGTTATTTGAAATTTACAAAAATAATTCATAGTTAAAAACTTAATTTAAAAAACAAACAATTCAGTGGCCTCAATGTGGTTGGTTTTCCATGGAAAGCTCATGCCATCTTCTGCATTCAGCTTATTTATATATTTGCTGTTTCTACTTGATGAAGGTGTTTTTAATATGAAATCAGCTGAAATATAAATAAATCTCTTCCTGTCGTTTGCTGGTAATTCAGATATATTTCTAAATGCAATAAAAGAATTCAGAACCCAGTCTAATGTTTCTGTCCCTAATTCGTTATGCACGTCAGCTTTAAGAAAGCCATTATTTGTTAATATTAAATCGCTGAGACTCGGAGAACATTCAAGGTCTTCCATAGAAACACACTCACCCCCAAAAGTTTGAGCATCAGAAAGATTCAATCTATTTTACTTATATTCATATCTTCTGCCATCTTCTGTATCCAACATTTGTGAGTCAATTCAAATGGATTTCAGATTTTTGAAAGCCTTATCTCTTCTCGTAAATGATAAAAATGTGTCAACTGGTAAATAAAACAAAGAGCGACGCAAGTGTTTATAATTGAATTTATAACTGTTTATAATTGAAACTCTAATATTTTGCAGGAGCAGAATTATTGGTAATTTAAAAACAAAAAAACATTCTATTTAATATCTTTTATTTGTTTCCATGTTTCAAGGCGAGAAAGTTACTTTGGACTTGTCATGCCGCCTTCAACAATTTGGGAACTGCTCCGCAGGTGATGACAAAATGATAGAAGCTAAGGACGAGTTATTTCTGATGCAGTTCCCAGTTTCCAGAAGACGGTCTGGCTTTGTTCTACCTCTGTTCCCAGTCCGCTGACACACCCATTTTGTGCGAATTTCCCAATAATAATGTGACCGAATCTAAGTATCCGGTATTCTAACAGTCATGGCGTTTTAAGTTGGCGGTATCTCCAACTTCTCGCGGTCTGTAAATACGGGCTCCTCACCACGGGAACCCTAGGGTCCAAAAAATAAAAGTTAACTTAATTCTGGCGTACTGCTCGTGCGTGTCGGTGGGCTGTACACTCCGACGATTTCCTATCGGATCCAGTTGTCAGACTGTCCTCGGCTAATGGCTCCAGTACTCGGGAACGAAACCCTATAATTCACTTTCAGAATTCCTGAGTGAAGCTTTCAGAAAAGTGGTTTTGCTGTCAAACAGGATAAACGCTAGAAGATTTCTGGAGGCCACTCATCTAGGAAATGGCAGTTCTGCTCCCTTAAAGGGGGCCGAACACCTGAAAACTCCGTGTCTGTTATTGTTTCATCGTCTGAGCTGTAAAGTCGGACTCTCGGCCTTCTTGCGATCATTTGAGGCAACAACAACAACAACAACAACAACAACAACAACAACAACATAATAATAATAATAATATAATAATAATAATAATATAGAATAATATAATAATATAATAATAATAATAATAATAAAATAATAATAACAATCAATAAAATAATAATAATAATAATTAATATAATAATACTAATAATAATAATAATAATAAGAATAATACTAATAATAATAATAATAATAATAATAATAATAATAATAATAATAATAATCATAATAATAATAATCATAATAATAATAATACAATAATAATAATATAATAATAATAATAAATAATCAATATCCTACCATAATAATAATAATCCTCCTAATCAACTTGTATCAGCACCGAAACATGCTATAAACATATTTTATACTTTAGTCCACCAAGATATTTTAATAACTACCTTTTTTCTACATTGCTAGATTTAACAAAAGTTTAGTAAGTTTGGATCTTCGACACTTTTCCAGCTCGCACGGATTCCTCCGCAGTTCTTCTGCCAAAAAGAGTCCAAGACGAAGAACTCATGCGTAAGCACTGTGTTCTTCCGATTAGCGCACCCTGACCCCTGCTTCCTTCTACACCCACTTTAGTCCCCCGAAACAGAAGATCGTCTCCCATTGTATGAATATGAGATAACTAAAAGGCATATACAAGTTATATAATTCCGTGGTCTCTTGTAAGCCTGCATCTGATTAACCAAGAATGTCTGTTACAGACGAACGGATTCGCGTTATCGTGAAGATATCTGAAAATGTCGCTATTCTTTCTTTAATTGTCGAGGTTCAAATGCCGGTTATCTGTAATAAAACCACACGAGGCTTAGAATTTTAAAATTAGTTTTCTATCAGTTTTATTATACTCCTGCGCATAAATTTAGAATGCAGTTTACGATTTATCATCACATCCATCTCCCTATATGTACACAATCAAACGAGTTCCTGACTGTCCAAAGGTAGGAACTCTTAATTATTTTTACTCCCCTAAAGTGTCTGGTTTATAGCGAACCTCGTCTGACAAGAATTTTTCCAGTTTTTCCACCTCCATTAAAATACTGGGAACTTCCCGAAAATAACGAGTCCAGTCGTTTCCCAGGAAATCTTAACATTAGAAGTAAAGCCAACTACTTCTCGATGAGCGTTCAGTTTCTCCATCATCCGGGTTAGTCCTGAGAAACATTGTTTATGGTTTGTAGTTGTAGCCAGCATCTTTATAGTAGTAGCACAAGCTGGCTTCGAACCCGCTGGGCGGCTAAGTTGCCTTCACGATTTCTGACCACGTGTTTTTATTTGCTGAGTCCCCGGCCGTTCGGAGAGCCGCCTTCAGCCCCTATTCTTGGAGACGGCGTCTTGCGGAGAGACTCGGTCAAATCTCCACGACGCGCCGGAAAGAAAGTCAGTTTTCATTTACGTTTTTACCGAGCGACAAAGAATCGACAGGTCACCTTTAAACGGTATTCTCGTGTCGTCTTACATAGATGGTAGCTGGTGAGCGTCTTTCAAACGTCACGAAGATGCTTTAAAGACGAATTAACGACAGTTTTCCTCCAGTCGAAGCCCCCCATTCGTGGTTCGGCTCGGTATCTCTCTGGCACGGTTTATTCTCTCGCTTCTTCTAGTTTCCTCCTACATCTAAAGCTAAAGAATTCTACTATGCATTTCTCTGACGATGTTAAATTTGCCGGGACCTTCTTGGCGCAAGACCAGCAGCGCTTCCTAGCGGGAAATCTCGTCAGTACGCTTTGTGGTTTTTATTTTTCAAAATGCAAACCGCTTCAAAAGGTTTTTGAGTGCATCCAACTCTTTAGCGGAAAGTAGCCCGATGATGGAAACAACGACTGTCGTGCCCCCTGGCGGAGTGCAAGGGTTGGTCAGTACCCGTCTTAAAGCATTTTCGCCAACAATCTGCTTCCGTCCCACAGTACACGATACGTGATGGGTTTCCGTGAAAGACCCTAACATCCTTTCTCAACACGTCCGTAACAGAATCACGGGATTAGATAGCTGCGATATAGAATTTAGAGAAAGTAAGCTACTTTAAACTCAAGCTCCTGCCCACGGGTTCTTTATTACCGATCTAACTCACAAAAACGATGCAACAGGAAAACAGTACAATTGATCTTTAATATCACTTCTACAACTGATAGCGCAGCTCAAGTATAGGATGTCGAAAGAGTAAAGCAAAGGATATAAACAAACTATGTTCTGGTTTAGCAAAAGACATTTGGTTCCCCTCTATTTTTGACTCATCATTTTCACGAACTCTGTAAAAAAATAAAAAGAAGACGTGTTAATGGGTATCAATAATAAAAGAGATATCAAAGCTACAGATCCCCAAGGAAATCTGCTCTTTTAGAACAAGGCGGAAGAGGGAATTGTACAACGAAACAATATCTGTAACCTAATTTTGTTTAACCTTAAATTTAAAAAAAAAAAATTACAATCAATAGTTAAATTCTGTTATAACTTATTTCTTTACAATAAAAAGCACAACAATGCCAACTGATAAAAGATCAGTCATGACGTAATACTCGTGCAATAAAATTAGGAAGCAAATGTTTGTGTATAACGCTCCTTTTCTTTGTATAAGAACCTACGACGACAATAGATTCACTTGCTACACCAATCGTAACAAAGCTCATTGTTCACAAGACATGTTAGTTTCTTCCAGGGAAATATCGGCTGAAACTGCCTTCTCTTAGAATTGTCTACTCGTCGTAGCTTATTTAAATCGTGATAATTTATTTTTTGTAAAATCAAAACTTCTGGGGGGGAATGGTAACCATTTGGAAGCTGCAGTGGCTGACATCGGTTTGTGATTTGTCGTAGACATAGATAATCCGTCAACCACGGACGTATCGATAAACCGCATTTGCCTTCTCTTCTCTAATTGTCAGAAACTCTTTCGCTCAATGTAGGAGGACCAGGTGCAGAATCAATATCTATCTTTAAACCCTTTTGTCGCGAGAAAGTGGGCTTTAAGAGGGAGCTTCGTGGACATAAGATCCGTCGATGTTTATACCAGTAATTACTCTAAACTTTTGGCAATTATTTCCCTCTCAGATAATAGCTAAACGTCTATGCTAATATCGGCTAACGTGCTATTTACAGACATTAAGGTTACCCCCCCCCCCGGTGGAGGGGAGACAACTTTTCACGGCACAATTAATAGAAATAATACAACTGGTGAACCTGCATTCCGTGGACTCTTCTCTGTCAGCCTCACCATAGTTTAGTCGAGAGAAGAATCCGCACTACATATTTGGCAATAAGCCGAAGTGGTTTAACGCACATCCCACGTGTTCAAAACCAGTTCAGGGTTAATCTAAACAGTAGAAAAACCTACGACATATTTAAAGCCAACAAACCGCGATGATGACGACGACGGAGAAAGATGGTCGCAACGTGAGTGTGCCAGTTAGTTTGTTTCTACTTTAAAAAGTAATGGAAAGTCTAGAACTGTCACGGCCGGCGAGCGGTCACATGACCAGCTGAAACAGCTGATCGGTATGAAGGAGAAGCGAATCGGAGTCGCGCCGATTTGAATTTGTAGCCAGGGTTTGTGGTTGTTGTTTTTTTAATTTTCGAGACAATAAAAAAAAAAGAAGTTGCTAGTCGGGAACAATTGATTAAATACTGAGCTGACCATTATATCCTTCCCTGGCATCGCAGATCTTAGACTTTAAAAACCCTGCTTACCATTGCATGACATAGTCGCAAAAGTAAACTATCCACGCGACTTGGAGCTTGTCAGTCTGTTCCTTACGTATTCAGTGTGATGATCATTTACTCCCGAAGAATGATCCTCAGTACCGGAGAGGGGCCCGACCAAAATCTAATTTACCAGTGCAATAAATACCATTAGAAGAAAAATGGCTCGATTTTTAAATGGAAAGCTGCGAATGAAGCCAGTCACAAGTTGAAAGCTCACCTTTAAATCTTTAAAGACTGCATTTCTACATGGAATTACTGTCCTCCACGTTTGATGTCATGCAAATATAATTAAAGTCATTTTGTTTGATTTTTACGTTAATAAAAACAGGGTAAATGACGAAAAGTATTCGCTAAGTGAAGGGAGTAAGTCAGCAGCAGGTGCTGTATCTCTTACGCCAACAGTAGCTAAATAAATACCATCGAATTACCTACCACACTCTCTACCTTTTCGGATAGGTTATGCAAAGGTATTTTCTAAATTTAAAAAAAAAAGACATGCACACCATCGTAATTTACGTTGCCGTCTCCATCCACATCGGCCTCTTTAATCATATCGTCCACCTCCTCAGCCGATAGCTTTTCTCCCAGGTTCGTCATCACGCAACGCAGCTCCGAGGCTGTGATGTAGCCGTTGCTGTCCTTGTCGAAAACCTTGAATGCGTTCCTGATATCTTCCTCCGAGTCACCGTCCTTCATTCTCCTGGACATCATCAGGATGAACTCGTCGAAGTCGACAGTTTTGTCTCCTGCGGATGAAGCGAACACGATACGTTAGTAAGCCCAGCCCTTCGCGGCAGGGAGGAGACTTTCCAGGAAAGCCATGACCGTGAACGTGAACGAAGCCCATCGCTTTCTTTGGAGAGAGAGAGAACGACAAAGTCGCGATCATGGCGACTTATAACCGTTACCTTTTCCGGCCGGAAGTGACGACGAATTCTCGCGGAGACTAAGGACACAGCATGGAGACCGAGCCCACACCTCTCTCTCCTCTCTCTCTCTCTCGCTCTCGTCTCTCCTCTCTCTCTCTCTCTCTCTCTCTCTGTACTGATGTCATCTCTCTCTCTCTCTCCATCTCGCTCTCTGTACTGATGTCATCTCTCTCTCTCTCTCTCCATCTCTCTCTCTGTACTGATGTCTCTCTCTCTCTCTCTCCATCTCTCTCTCTGTACTGATGTCATCTCTCTCTCTCTCTCCATCTCTCTCTCTGTACTGATGTCATATCTCTCTCTCTCTCCCCATCTCTCTCTCTCTGTACTGATGTCATCTCTCTCTCTCTCTCTCTCTCTCTCTGTTTACACTTGTTCATCAACACGGTTAAGTTAATCTGAGTAACTGATGGTTTCTTGCCTACTTCATACTTTCGTGTTACCCGGGATCTGTTCCCTTAAGGTTCTGAACAAACATCAAGGAGAACTTAAACATTCGTATTTATGGATCATAACAGAACAATGCCCGTTCATCCTCTCTGTCCTTCTGTCGGCTATTCTATCGATGAAGGATATCAGCCACCCCCCGGGACTATCTCTGAGTGCGTGACGCGGAAGGGATCAGGCTTCTTATTTACTTCTCTAATTCAGATCCAGGAAAAGTAATGTGTAATTCTTGTTTTTATTTGTGTGTTTAATTACTTCTCTCTTTTTTGGCATAAGATTTTTGGTTTACATCCGACGGGAATTACATCTTAATCCGGCCACCGGCTTAATGAGCTACCCTGAAAGCTTACGCGGATTAGCAGGCGAATTATCGGAGGAGAGACCTCCCAAGTCATCTGTACGGCTGTTTAAATGTAATGATATATTTTGTCACTTGACCAACATTAGTACGAAGGCTTATCCGGGGGTTAATTTATGCATGGAGTCGAAGCCTTGTCGACATATGCAGAGACCTGGCAGCTGCGGTTTGGAGTCCCGCGTTAATTAATCTAAGAATGATTCTTTTACATTCTTCGCAAACGACAGGAATTTATTTATTTATTTATTTATGATTTATTTTTTCGTGTGAAAGCCGAAAAAACCTGAATCAGGAAAGTTTGTAATCTATAGCTTTTAAAGAAAAAGAGCAAGGGCACTTATTTTTGAGGGAATAGCTGCTCTGCGGTGAATATAAAGATGGCCGACCGGTTATCAGGCAGAGAGAGGGGGTGGGGATATGAAGAGAAATATGAAGAGCACTTATAGCTGCTCTGCGGTGAATATAAAGATGGCGACCGGTTATCAGGCAGAGAGAGGGGGAGGGGATATGAAGAGAAATATGAAGAGCACTTATAGCTGCTCTGCGGTGAATATAAAGATGGCCGACCGGTTATCAGGCAGAGAGAGGGGGAGGGGATATGAAGAGAAATATGAAGAGCACTTATAGCTGCTCTGCGGTGAATATAAAGATGGCCGACCGGTTTATCAGGCAGAGAGAGGGGGAGGGGATATGAAGAGAATATGAAGAGCACTCGACGATGTTTTCATTTGTTTTTAGAGACACAACAGGAAATTAAGGCAGCAGATTCGACAACTACAATAATAATAATAATATAATAATAATAATAATAATAATAATAATAATAATAATAATAATAATAATAATATGCCATCTGCGTTGTGCTGATATAACATCAGTGACAAGTTGTGACGTCATGAAGATGCGGACAAGTTCAGAATCAGATACCGTGACGAGAATCAAGAAGCGACCTAACAACAACCAGCGGAGGTGTGATTTTCTGATTCAGTTAAGCGATATGAAAGTCTGATTCACACCGTTTGTTTGTGGGAAGACATCATTACAGAAAAGATGCTGTTGTACTCCAGCTTTTGCATCGCTTATCCTTAATACACTTCACAGAGCGGATCACAGTCTGAGTCGCCACCACCTTCAACATATTATTATTATATTTTATTATTATTATTATTATTCTTATTATTATTATTATTATTATTTATTATTTAATTTACGCCCAAACGAGGTTTTATAAAATTGTTTCGCTTCGTTTCTGAACTGGTTTTTTTCCGTAATCGGATTCATCTGTCCTCCTCCCGGCGGCCCGAACCGACACGCCCATAGCTCCAAGCGAAACTGACTCCCATAATTATCTCTATTGATCTTTCTCTCGCTGTACATCGATAATCACTTAAGTATCGGTTTCCATGGCAGCAGAAATAGCGATAAGGAATCGCTGGTAGGAACCGGGGAGAGAGAGAGAGAGAGTGTGTGTGTGTGTGTGTCAGTGGCACACACGCCTGTGCAATTCAGCTGAATACCAGCGTGGACTTGATCGCCGCAACAAAGGGCTTGAAATCGATTATCGAATGACTGATAAATGGCGGAGAGTAGAAATCCAGACGTTCCAGTTAAACTCTTGTTTGTCGCTGCTGGAACTGATGGAATTGCCTGCCCTTCTTAGACTGTAAGACCCTTTATGGTCGTCAGGACAGCCCTGCGTTAGAACAGAACCCTTGATGGATCCCTGTCTTGTTGTTGGGCCGCCAGACTGAACTAAGGAGACCCGGGCCCTCGCTGACGCATCGAGCGCTAAGACGAGACAGTAGTTTATAATTAAAAAACAGAAAAGATGTAACTTTAAGAATGTCTACTGAGAAAAGGTATTTCACACCGGGTAAAGGATTTGGGACGTCAGGTGAATTAAATACTACAGTACTAGCTGACAATGAGTTTTTAAAAAAACGTCAAATTGTTCTCTCGAAGCGAAAGCCTCAAATTTAAGAGTCGGAATAATTTATGCCAACAAAAAAGAGAGAGAGAAGAGAGAGAGAGAGAGAGAGAGAGAGAGAAGAGAGAGAGAGAGAGAGAGAGAGAGAGAGAAGGAGAGAGAGGAGATGATGGAGAGAGAGAGAGGAGGGAGAGAGAGAGGGAGAGATGGATAGAGAGAGAGAAGAGATCTGAGAGAATCTGGAGAGAGAGATGCTGGAGAGAGAGAGAGGGGGGGAGGAGAGCTTTCTCGGACGAACTTTATCACTCTTGCAATGCTATTATCCTCACTGACAGTCTTCATGTTCAAACCACATAGGATAATTTGGACTACGATACATCATGAAGGCGACAACAGAGCAGCCAATTAGCTCCACGTCAGATCAGCACATCTGGCGCCCGCATTTACGTTGTTTTGTACTGCGCAGGTAGACAGACATTAATTCCTCCTACTTTACATTTGCAATTTCTAAAAGAAAAGAAAATAAAAACAATTAATTAAGATAAATAAAGAGGTTTTCTTTTTTAAAAAAAAAATTAAAAAAAACTTACCATCGGAATCCACATCGTTAATAATTTCCTTCAGTTCCGCCTCGGTGGGGTTTTGCCCCAAAGATCTCATCACTGTCCCAAGCTCCTCGCTAGTCACGTATCCGTCCCCATTCTTGTCGAATAAACCGAAAGCCTCCCGGAACTCTGAAACAGCGATATCCTGGGCTTCAGCTTCACGCAAGACCCCTCTCTGGTTTCTGCATTTATTTTTGTTTTTATGGTGGGAGTTATGCGGGGGTTAAAATCTAGTTTTAAAATTCATTAATAAAAATTATCAGCAGCGATTTATCTTAAAAAAAAAATTGCAAAGTAAACTAAGAAAAAAATACCCAGCAGCGGAAGTTGCTTTGACATTTTCTGTTCAGAGTTTATTCACTGCGTCATACTTCCTGCTCCGCGTCCTGGCCGTTCATGCCTCAGGTCCCACACACCAACCAACCATCGCCACGTCACACTCACGTCAATGACAGCACAATGCCTTTGGTTTAACAATGAAATAGACAGAAAATCGGGGATACTGACGTCGAGTTCTTCCAATTACTTTCGATGGTTTAGTCAACGGGAAATTAAAACTGTTTCATTTACGGAGTTTGTTTTCAACGTAATTTCATTATTAATCGAGATAACTGAAGCTAGGCCATCTTTTGATGCCCCCCTCGCCATCCAATCTCCCTTCATTTATCTTCTTTAAACCTAATTCTTTTGCTGAAAATCGCTCGAACTTTCATCTACGAAATCAGTACAAAAGGTTCTTTTTTATAAGAATATGGGATCTGGCCAAGAGTATATTTTCAAAACAACGTCTTTAATTACTCGTCTGGTACCAGCAACTCTTAATTAAACGTATAGATGAACTGTATTCGACATCATATGCTTGTCCATTATAGCCTCGCTATACGACCCTCCCATCCCACCTGACTGCACTAAAGTCACGGTTCGCTGGCTGGTTAGAAGACTTCTCTCCTCTCTCTCTACAATGCAAAAAAGAAACTTCTGACGCCTACACTGTTGTATTATACCCTTTAAATGCTAAAATTTACAATCAGAAATTATCACAAATATTTCTCGGAAGCCGCCATTTTGTGTTCGTGAGCTCTACAGAAGTAGATATTAAAATGAATCTCCGTGTAATAATTTATACGAACGCCCCAGAGCGATGGCTCTTCCATAGCCATGGAGCAGAGCCGAACTCTGCACACAAAAGGTGCTACGGTCTCCTCGACAGGAGAGCTACCGCTGACGTCAGCTACACGCGTGTAATTTACTGAAATACGCTCGTCATTAATGTGATAGGCGGCTTATTACAGAAAGTGGTGAGGCTTTTCGTTTTTACTTATGGGTTAACAGATGTTAATTCGGGTGTACGAGAATCCTGAAATTTCTAATTAAAAATAATTTAAAAGATGGCTTCACTAACTTAGTTGCTTCATTGCACAACTCGTCATAATGAATACATAATCGCCATTTTAAAGATAGACGGTTTGTCAGTGCAGGTCGTCAGCTTTAGGATTCGCTCAGCCAAGCAAACCGAGGGATCACGGAAACTATTTACCATTATCGCCTTCACTGAGCTCCTCGACTCACAAACAACATTCGATCGTAGCCGTCATTGTCTGAACAACTAGAAAAGTTTTAAAAGGAAAAATCGATTTAAAATTTACAATTTATTTCTGGTTATGTAATAACTAGACAGAAACTTCAAGCGGTCACCAGGTCGACAGAAACTTCATTCTTCGCCTAATTCAGAGTAATTTATTACTGTTTATTTTTCTTAAACTTGTGTTTATAAATTACTATTTGTAAAGCAGCATTGTAGGTGCGTGTGTACGTGTGCGTGCGTGTGTGCTTGGGTGTAAGTGTGTGTGGGTGTTTGTGTGTAAATGTGTGTTTGTGTGTAAGTGTGTGCTTGTGTGTAAGTGTGTGTGGGTGTTTGTGTGTAAATGTGTGTGTGATTGTGTGTAAGTGTGGTGTGTGTTGTGTGTAAGTGTGTGTGGGTGTTTGTGTGTAAATGTGTGTGTGCTTGTGTATAAGTGTGTGTGCTTTTGTGTGTAAATGTGTGTGCTTGTGTGTAAGTGTGTGTGTGCAAGTGTGGTGGGTGTTTGTGTGTAAATGTGTGTGTGCTTGTGTGTAAGTGTGTGTGTGCTTTTGTGTGTTAATGTGTGTGTGTGCTTGTGTATAAGTGTGTGGGTGTTTGTGTGTAAATGTGTGTGTGCTTGTGGTAAGTGTGTGTGTGCTTGTGTGTAAGTGTTGTGTGATTTTGTGTGTAAGTGTGTGTGTGTGCAAGTGTGTGTGGTGTTTTGTGTAAATGTGTGTGTGCTTGTGTGTAAGTGTTGTGTGATTTTGTGTGTAAGTGTGTTGTGTGTGCAAGTGTGTGTGGGTGTTTGTTGTAAATGTGTGTGTGCTTGTGTGTAAGTGTGTGTGCTTTTGTGTGCAAATGTGGGCTGCGTGTGTTTAAGTGTGTGTGCTTGTGTATAAGTGTGTGGGTGTTTGTGTGTAAATGTTGTTGCTTGTGTGTAAGTGTGTGTGTGTGTTTGTGTGTAAAGTGTTTGTGGTTGTGTGTATGTGTGTGTGTGTGTTGTGTAAATGTGTTTGTGGTTGTGTGTATGTGTGTGTATGCACATATAGTAGCAAGAATTAGTTTCTGTTTATTTAAGCAAACAAAACAAATACAGAAGAAACAAAACTGAATACAAAGTGGGTTTGAGTAACGTTTAACTAATAATTCATATCTGCTTCTCTTAATTTAGCCTTTAATTTGTCGCTATTGTTTTTTTCTGTTTACTTACAATCAGTCACGTAATCCTTCATTTTGTTTAGCGCGTGCGCATTATCGATGGACAAAGATGACCTGATGAACGGATACATTCGTATCTAAATAAAGATAGCTTTGTCGCCTTTCGCATAGATAATTATCGTATAAAAAAGTGCGCTTTCCGAAATGTACCCTTTAATATTTTAGGCCCTTAATAAAAGTTCAAAATTTCTCTAAAAGTATTAAATGGCTATGATAAATATTCTCAATAAATGGAGTATTATTATCGTTTTACATTCATGTAAAAGCTAATCTGCAACAGGGGACCAAATGATTGGGGTTTACGTCATCTTTACTAATCTAGTAAAGAAAGGTTTTTCTTTGTCCCTGACGAAAAATCAGTCTCGAATCCGGCTTGAGACGTGTTATTCACACACACACACACACACACACAAGTCGACAAACAAGGCGCAAACGTTTTCATCTCACCTTTCATTTCCTCTTCTGAAAATTTTCTGGGCTGAAAACAGATAGAAAGAAAGATGTTTTAAAAGAAATAAAGGTTTCTACCACCAGCACACATGGCGACAATTTTAATTCATAATTCATAAAGATAGCCAATCAAAAACGGCGACGTTTCTTTGTCTGGACAAAACTCTGAATCACAATGGCCGACTGAAATGACGTTATGGAAATACCTTGGTGCTCTCTTTCAACCTGTCCCCAATAAAGCGGAGCTCGAAGACCTTTTTTTTTTTGTCGAGCTCAAAAAACTACAAATGCCACTGACGGCAATCTAACATCAGACTTATAAGAATCGATGACGGAAATCTGACTTCATACCCTGAGGTACAAAAAGGGAGGTAAGACGCGGCTAAGAAGTAGCGGCGAGTCCAATAATTGGAGAGTTAGTGGTGAAGACGTTAAAGTTAAAATCCTAGCTGACTGTCAGATCGTTTTCTTTTTGTCCTTGCTAGCAAAATACCACAAAGGGCTTGCGGAATATAGAAACTACACTGTACTTCAGCGCACAGGTTAATGTCGTGTAAAGCTCAGGGTTAGGGGTAAATGTTTTCATATATCATGCAAAGATGGTGAGTTTTTTTTACCTCTACGGAGTCAATAAATACGATATTTTTTGCCAAGCACGCGATAGAAAGGACAAGAAGCTTAAGAGAGCCACAGCTGGCAACGTCCGCTTTCGATCAGCTGAAGATTTTCGTGCCATTAGGAAAACCAAAACGTCAGTCGTTCCTCGAAGCATTCTTTAAATGATTTCCATTTGTCTACCCCCTGGATCCTCAGGTGGCAGCTAGCACAAGAACACGAGGTCGTCCTTGTGTTTGGCAAAATCGAAAAAAAAACAAACTATTTTAATCAGTATCTTTTAAATGAAATAATCGATACTTGAAGTGCGAAGGATGGCTCGTCACATGTTCGTGGTAGAATCAGCCTGTTATTTCGCAAGTTTGTTTACTACGAAGTTCCTACACAAATTCCTGGCAGCAAATCTACCGCAGCACTGGGTGTACACACAGCTGAGGTATCTACAAAATAAAGTGTTGGTTTTGTATGATACAATATTATCTACGACCTGGCAAGTCGGGTCATGCTCCAGATGTTCTACAGAGACGCCATTAAGGACGATTACAGTATGAGTTACATCGGACAAAATTAAATCTCTACTTCATATATAACGACTGATATAAATATACACAAAGCTACTTTGATGCCGTATTTACATAGGAATGAAACCTGAAAAATAATTATGAAAATCGTGAAATTAGAAAATAATTAAATGTCTTGTTGTTTATTTCTGATGCAAAATATGCAAGCGCATCCTAACCGGTCTCTGGCGACCTGAGAGTCTAATGGTGAAACTGGAACGGTTGTTGCCTTGCCAAGAACATCGACGTCGGACTTCGGGTGTAATGGTGAAAGCAAAGAAAGGAAATGGCGATACCAGGACGGAATAGAAAAACAATTATGAAAGATGGCAAATTTCATGTGAAGACAGTCTGAATATCTTTTGTTGAGAATGCAACAAAATTACCGCATTTTTCAACATAAAAATTCTTTGAAGCATTTGAAAATGGTAACCATGGATAACAAATGTGAAGAGGAGAAATTCTCTAACCTCGGAGGCGTTAAGCGAAAATTCCTTGAGCCTTTTTGCTCCCTTCAGTATGCCAGAACGAATGGTCATCCTCCGTTCTCCAGAAATAAAGGTACTGCATCAAGTTCATTATGCATACAGAATGTCTTTAATACCACAGTTTGTAGGACTTTCTAATTATCCACTAAGTAAAGAAAATGGCTTTCAAGAAAATTTCTCGTTCGTTTCTTTCCACTAATTATTTTCGAATTTAGATAATTTAAATCACCACGGGACACCTTCGAGATTTCAGGAAAATTAAAGATTACCTGACCTGTGTAATAAAAGCGAACAAAAAGGATATTTATTTCTTACGCTTTCACCCAAAACCATTGTAAAACAAAAATTAACAAAAGATATCAAAACCTCTGGGTGAGGTTGTATTGTATCTGCTTAAGAGTGCATTTCAGTGAGACATCATATCCCTTAGCTGTCGTCAGTGTGCTACATCACTGTGCGCTTGCAGTAAGTAAGTCGATTCGATTCTCGGTATTTAATAAAAGTCATTTTTTGGTGTTTAAAAGAAAAGGAAGAATGCTCAGATACCTTTGTTTTCTTGATAGGGAATGTTATAGAGCAGTCTGTATAGTTCGTGAGAGAGAGAGAGATGACGTCATTAGACGCTGAGGTGGATATGACGTCATTAGAGAGAGAGGAGAGAGAGATGACTTCATTACACGCTGAGGTGGATATGACGACATAGATTAGAGATAGTGAGAGAGAGATGACGTCATTACACGCTGAGGTGGATATGACGAGGTGGATGAGAGAGATTAGAGAGAGTGAGATGAGACGTCATTACACGCTGAGGTGGATATGACGTCATTAGAGAGAGTGAGAGAGAGATGACGTCATTACACGCTGAGGTGGATATGACGACATTAGAGATAGTGAGAGAGAGAGATGACGTCATTACACGCTGAGGTGGATATGACGTCATTAGAGAGAGTGAGAGAGATGACGTCATTACACGCTGAGGTGGATATGACGTCATTAGAGAGAGATGGAGAGAGAGATGACTTCATTACACGCTGAGGTGGATATGACGACATTAGAGAGAGATGGAGAGAGAGATGACGTCATTACACGCTGAGGTGGATATGACGACATTAGAGAGAGTGAGAGAGAGATGACGTCATTACACGCTGAGGTGGATATGACGTCATTAGAGAGAGATGACATTACACGCTGAGGTGGATATGACGTCATTAGAGAGAGATGACATTACACGCTGAGGTGGATATGACGTCATTAGAGAGAGTGAGAGATAGATGACATCATTTTCAACCGGGCAGAAGCATTTGATAAAAACAAAACGCTATGTTTTAAGGGACAGTAGAGGATCTAACCCCTCTCTTCCCACGGGCGCGCGAACTAATTACAATTTAAAGGAATTTCCAAAACTTTTAGATGATGGCGCGCACAGTTCAGATCCGATAAAATTAAATAAATTAACATGTTCAGTGCTTTATACATGATTAGTTATTTTATATACAGTTCATGAATGCTTATAACATAGAAATGTGCATAGGGCAGAGTTGCCTATTTTGAATTACTTTAAAAGAGAGTTGTGCACAGATGTCGCACTTAAAATGATTTCGCAATACGTAATGAAAAATTTCTTTCAATGATTAAAGGAATGAAATCTATCTATCAATATGATATACTAAAAATATTTTAACTTTTATTTTACATTCACAAAAAAATCGATATTGCACCTAACTTTATTTTTGGTTACTTTGATCTGTGTAAGTGCTTTCCTTTCATAATTTGTTTACATCTTGATTGAAATTTAGGCATCGATATTCGCAATAATGAATGCAGATGTTCATCAGATGGTCTTTATTTTACCTCAAACTAGGTGATCTTTATTTCAGAGAAGCTACGATTACACCTATAGATTGCCCTTCCCCAAAAAAGGACAAGCGATTTTCTTAGCCCTGTCTATCAACACTGGGGAACTTTCCGAAAATAAAGAAGTATAATTTATAGGTCCAACTTCTCTGAATATTTCCCTTAGCTAAAGTCCACTTGTCGCTCAATTAATTTAAACTGTTCATTACTGGGAACGTCGACATTGCCGCAGAATGGTTCTAAATCATTAGATTTTTTACTCCATTCGAACGAAAACCTTGAAAGCTTTTCTCGAGCTTTTTTTTTTTTTTACTTTTACGAATCTTCACACGATATCTTCATCCTGAAAAGTGAACCTTAACATTGGCATCGTCTTGATGCCCCCTCAGCTAACGTGTGTTAAGCTGACGTATGTACGAAGTTACATTTTTGGATGCGTTTTTCTCTTTTCTAAGCCATCACCAGTTTCCTCTCAAACGCCTTGGCCTTTTCATACATTTCAGGTACTAATCGTTTTTCAGCCTGAAGCTCAGCGTTGCTGTAATGTTTCAGTCCCGTGGCCTCTTCCAGAACGTCAGCTAGCATTTGGACTGCCTGTAACTTAGTCCTCTTGACTTAATAAAAATTCACCCTTTTAATAGCAACTGCTCTTATAATATTTCCGAGATGAAGGAAGATCCCCCGAGAATTCTTCATGTATAATACAATGGTTTGAGTCAATTTTTCGTCCACACGAACTCCAACAAGTTTGTCGAATGCCAGACCATTTTCGTCGTAAATAAACTGTGACCATAGGTACGAACTTTTCCTGTTATAGCAAAATTAGCATCCACCACCGAATGAGAGCCAAAGGTTGTACAGTATCTCCAACATCGGCTCTCTCTCTCTCTCTCTCTCTCTCTCTCTCGCTCTCTCTCTGTCAATCTCTGTAAACTGACGTCATCTCTCTCTCTCCTCTCTCTCTCTCTCTCTCTCTGTCATCTCTGTAACTGACGTCATCTCTCTCTCTCTCTCCATCTCTGTAACTGACGTCACTCTCTCTCTCTCTCTCTCTCTCTCTCTCTCTCTCTCTCTCTCTATCCTCTCTCTCTCTCTCTCTCTCTCACTCTCTCTCTCTCTCTCTCTCTCTCTCTCTCGTGAAGGCAGAGAGTATCTATTTTTTAATGCGATTCTTCTTGTAAGTTAGATGCTGTGCTATCTGTTTTTCTGGAAATGGTGCAACGAGCCAAACTTAAATCATAGCAACTAGAGACCGCAAATCTTTGGTGTAGGTACTTCAGAATCTGGGCAGAGTTTTATTGAATGTTCGCCAAAAGCCGGTATTAAACTTACACGTTCTGACTACTGCTTTAGACTAATTGCAAGGGTTCATTAAATATATATATATTTAGGAACTTAAATTGTCTTTTATTTTTTAAAAAAAATTCGTCCTTTCTTTTCTTCGCTCTTATAAGTATCGAACTGTATTGCATACCTTGTATCATAGACTTCTGATGTCGTATTTCTTCTTAAGTATAGCAACCACATGTTTGCAGATTTTATTTCCCGGAGATGAGGAAATAATCTGCTGTCCATTAAATACTCGTCAGTCGGTCAAGTTTGCGCTTTTTGCCGACAGACTCAGTTCTTCCATTTCGATAACTCAAACGAATTTGGCCGACTTGTTAAAATTTAAAGTAACATTTGAGATAAACGATATGTCATGTGACAAAGAGACTCGCCCGTTTTGAAAGAGTAAATGGAACAAGCCGGTTGGCGCTCCAGCAGCAATCACCAAAAGGCAAGGATCAGTCAGCTAATAGAGTTGCGCAATAATGCTGTGTAAGAGAAACATATTTCCAAATCTTACACAGTGCCTCCCTGACTGAGATTTGAAACCCGCTGGTGAAATATCACGCAACTGAAGCTGGTAGCCTTGATTCTATCTTGCAATATGTGCTCGGAATTGAATAAAGCTTGCACACACACACACACACACACACACAGTGATCCATAAAATATTGACAGATAATCGGGTAAAGTCCCAGTCTGCTTCGTCGTCATATTTTAAGAACATACCCCACGCCCCGACTATCGCTCGTCCGGGTGGCTATCAGACTCTGAGACGCTGCCATTTTTTTCGTGCGCAGGTTTACGGACCACGTGACAGGTATTAGAAGAAGAAAAAAACGTTTATGAGCAAAAAGCTAATAAGTTAATGGAATATAGGTTACCTGCAGTGGTTTTCGGTATTGGCAGTGAAAATCATTTAGAACGATTGTACTGTGAGGCAGGGAGGGGGTGACTTGTACAAGATAGGATGGTTTCAAACTCATCAGTCTAAACTTAAGACCTGTTTTTGTCGTCATATAGATAATCTGTTCTCACGTGAGCAAGACTACGTCATCGTGTTTAAAACCATTTTGCTGCTTTAATCCGCTTTGTGGCTTCATTGCAGGTTAAGGACAAATATTTAATAGAATTGATAATTACAGATTAGTGTTTATACGAACATCGGAGAGCCACGTTTGAAAACAAAATCGATTATTAAAAGGATTAGAGTAGGAAAAGAGCAAATCTCTGCAGTAACATCGTTATTCAGCGAAGAATTTAAAAAATGCTTCAGCGTGGAGTCGGATGTTAGGAAGCTTCAATAATCCAATCTGAATCGACAACCGCGAAATGGTTTTCGGTTGATACGTCATTCGTTAGTGTATAATTTGGCTGCCCTTATCCGAATCTCCGATCAATATTTTAGCTTGGGGAAAACTGCAGGATTGATTATGATAAATTTCACTAGTTCGGATTCCCAGACATAATTAATCTCTGGGATTGAGATTTCCACCAAACAGGAATCTGTGCAAAAACTTCTCTCTCTCTCTCTCTCTCTCTCTCTCTCTCTCTCTCTCTCTCGCTCTCTCCTCTCATCCTCTCTCTCTCTCTCTCTCTCTCTCTCTCTCTCTCTCTCTCTCTCTCTCTCTCCTCTCTCTCTCTCTCTCTCTTTCTTTTTTTTTTTTTCTTCCAAATATGAACACAAAGAAATTATGATAGTTAAAAATTCGCTGTTCGATTTGTATTTTCTTCACGAAGAGTCTCACGGGAGACTGTTAGTTTTCTTACGGCAACACAAAGAAAAGCCGCTATTGCCGGTTGATGCTATCTTCCCCGGGCTCAGCACTGGACTGGTGCATCTTTCCACCCTGCCGCCCGCCATTTGATCTATCTTCTCTCTTCTCTCTCTCTCTCTCTCTCCTCTCTCTCTCTCAAGTCTCACATTACAAAGTGTTTTCGTGTCGCAGTTTCCTGCTCCTCCCAGCAATTCCGCAGGGGGGAAACATTTTGAATTGTTCTTACTGGCGTCTTCTCTAATGGATCCAAGGATCAGGAGAAGCCGGACAAATTTCCAACGTTCTGAAAATATATTTCATTTTTTTATTTTTTTCACGTGACATTTGATTTCCCTTCTCCGGCGTTTGGATATCTGGAGACCAGGTGTGGGCGGTACACCTCCACCTGTCGGTCCTCTCCGCCGCTAGCGTCGTCAAAACAGGTAAAAACGGCGTGGAGGGGAGAAACAGAAGCAAAATTCTTTAAAAATACATAAATGCAGGTGCGTGTGTATAAACGTACTTACCATTTTGTTTGATTTAACTGGAGTTTACAGTAGACGGAATGAAGCGCAGAGCAAAGGAATAAGACGACTTCTCTGTAATCTCGACTGCGTAGCAAATCGTTTTATCTGTCCACACCTCGCTGTTTACGTCATAGGTTTTACCTAGGAAAGTATCTGCAGTGATAACGATTCGATCAAGAGAGGAGGAATTATGAGGGTCACGTAGTTGGACAGGTAAGAGAATGGAGGAAAGAATCGATTGTCCATATTATTATTATTATTATTATTATTATTATTATTATTATTATTATTATATTATTATTATTATTATTTCATTGCACGAAGGGCGATCTCCCTGTTGTTTTATTTTTTTTTCTAACGGTTTAGGAGGCCTGATAGCGTTAAGCTCCATCAGGGCGGGGCAGCCGTAAGACCCGTTTGCGGATGTTGCTAGCGAGGGGCCTGTGATCGTAACAGGAGCTGCTACCACGGTACGAGCGACGGAGGTCGGTGTCAATAAGTAGCGGAAGCGATTCGCCATTGTCTTTGTGCCACACACGCACGCACTGCGTCACTGTAAGCGGAGCTGAAGCGAGAGCAGCTCGGCCGCAGTTCCTATTGTCGCGTCAATCTCCCCAGGTTATAAATGATGGGAAATTCCAAGACCGGCTGTCGGATACATTCCCCCCCCCCTCCACCGTTTTATTTAAAAACAAACGATTAACAAGATATTTTCCGACGGATGAGGGTGGTGGGAAGAGGTAATGGCAGCTAACACAAAATACTCAAGCGGCCGACCCGACGGTTTTTCTGGTTGCTAGGCGACCAGGATGCAAGTCGGTACCGCCTCTCACCTCGCCGATGCTAGCCGAAACGTCGGGAAGTCAAAGTTAAAAAAAAAATTAGTAGCCGTGGCCTTTCTGGCGTCGAACGACAACGATTATCTGCAGGGTGACGGGACGGCGGTGGCGATCTTTCATATTTAATTTGGAGGAGAGTTAATTTATCTAATTAACTTAATTACTAGAAGCTCTCTTTCTTTTTTTCCTTTTTTTTTTTTTGGTTTTATTTAAACCTGACTTATTTATTTGCTATTTCTTAAACAAGAGAAATGGGCGTTAAAAAAATTTAGGAAAGAAACAGGAAACGGAGAATTTGTCAGATGCTAATTGAAAACGGGAGGCTCTGCTATCAGAAGTCCTAGGTTGACGAGCCCGCGAAGAGATGCGGAAACGTATCATGAACTACTGATCGGAAATCTGGAGTGACTGACTGGAGAGGCTGCGCAGTAGGGGGGAGAAGAGAGAGAGAGAGAGAGAGATGGAGAGAGAGAGAGAGAGAGAGAGAGAGAGAGAGAGAGAGAGGGAGAGAGAGAGAGAGAGAGAGAGGATGGAGAGAGAGAGAGATGGAGAGAGAGAGAGAGAGATGAAGAGAGAGAGATGGAGAGAGAGAGAGAGAGGAGATGAAGAGAGAGATGAAGAGAGAGAGAGAGAGAGAGAGAGAGAGAAGATAGGAGAGGAGAGACTCGGGGAGAAATGAAGTCAACAAATCTCAAATGCTTAAGTCGTTAAGAAGGAAATTCAACTGACTAAATGCAAAGGGCCAAGATGGACAGACAAGAGGAATGCTAAAGATTACACATCGTAGAGACTCTTTTTTTTAAAAGTAGTTTTTAAATAGGTTAAAAAAAAGACTTTCGCTCTGCTTCATTTTTCGGTTGGAATTGCATCGGACTACATTTTAAAAGTGAGAAGTGAGAAATGATTCCATTCATAAATAGATATATTTCATCGAAATTTTCTGAAATGTTTGCTGCAGAATAATGGAAAGAGTCGTTTGCAACTAGTGAAGCGGGCCACATTTTTTGGTAACGAAAGTAACTTAAGGCTATTAAGGGGAGTCGACTAACCAGTGCCAATACTGCGACCAAGGGTTAACACTACATATAGTATAAATTACTTTGTTATCTTTTAACAGTCAGAGATTTAAAACAAAAAACAGTATGATGCTTAAGTTTAATGAAGATAGATCATGGAAAGATCATTATTATAAATCGTAAAGACTAAATAAGTATACAAAGAATTAAATAGGAAGAATTTTAATATAACTTCATAAGGACGCGATTTATCGGTAGCTTTTCAATGCTGTTATAAACTGGTGTCCTCTCTGTTTTGGTTGTAACAAAACCCAGTTTGTATAGCGTACTCTTTATATTACCCGCCAGTTTATATAACATTCACTCTCTTTATATTACCCGCCAGTTTATATAACATTCACTCTCTTTATATAACCCGCCAGTTTATATAACATTCACTCTCTTTATATTACCCGCCAGTTTATATAACATTCACTCTCTTTATATAACCCGCCAGTTTATATAACATTCACTCTCTTTATATTACCCGCCAGTTTATATACATTTACTCTCTTTATATAACCCGCCAGTTTATATAACATTCACTCTCTTTATATTACCCGCCAGTTTATATAACATTCACTCTCTTTATATTACCCGCCAGTTTATATAACATTCACTCTCTTTATATTACCCGCCAGTTTATATACATTTACTCTCTTTATATAACCCGCCAGTTTATATAACATTCACTCCCTTTATATTACCCGCCAGTTTGTCTCCCTTTTCTACCAGTTTAAAATGGATGCCGTACCGAGAATGGAATTGCGAGGGACCTTTTTGTTGTTGACTCTTTTACGCGAATTTTCCGGATGAAGTTTGGGTTCTTTTCTTCTGCATTCCCCTCTTTCCTCTTCTTTTTTTATTCATTTTTTTTAAAATTCATCGTGAGTTGTTTCCATTAATAACAAAGCTGACCCTTATCATCAAGCGGTACAGCGCTGCACTCTCATCTTTACCGTATTTATTTGCAATATCTGCTTTTTTTCAGTCGAGCTTATCTCCCACATCTCCAAGCATCTAAACACATCTCGTTCTTACCGAAAATAAAATAACTAAGCCAAATGACGCTACCCAACTCCAGTATCCTGGTCTTCGCCTTTATTATTCCTTCCCTTTCGAAGTTGGTTTCTCTACTTATTTATGTTTGATCAGACATACCAGTTTTTGTGTCCGCAGCCTTGCGGATCTCTTACTAACAATCACAATTATCTTGATTTTTTGCCACCTGGCGGCCTCTATTGAGTTCCTGCTACAATCTTTACCATCCCGATAAATCCATATTCTGAGTAATTTCAGTGTCAACAACCCATGTTGGCTTCTCCGTTTATCGTGTTGATAGACCTTAAGCCGAAGCCTTGTCTACTTTTAATTATCTATCCCACTTGTTTCGGATCTTACATATCTGTTCGTCCTACCCAGCATCCTAATAGTCTAGGCTTATTTCTCGTTTTCAAGTCTCCTATTCACTCTGAGATTTATGCCTATGCCTTTTAGTTCTTTAGAGCATTTGGCCTTACCTCTTGCAGTCATTCTCTTGCACCTTTCCCAATCACTGCCTTCCACTCATCGCACACCTTGACGACTTGCCTCTGCTAATTGGGGTGGCGAATTTTCAAGAAAGAAACGTTGGTCCTCAGACTCTTTTACAAATGTCGTTGCCATTATTGACATCTCCAGGCGTTTTCTCTCTAACTCCGATGTTTTCCAAAGCTCTGTTATCTCGCCTATTCTTTTCCTTCTTTTCATTAATGATTTTCATTTTGTTTACGACTAAAAATTATACCAACTCATTTTCTGACAATCTCACTTTCTGTTCCTTATTTCTCTTAGAATCTCTTCTGTCCCCCCACCTGTGTTTCAATTTCAATTCACTTAACTTAGATCTTTATTTTTATCATGAAATTGAATTCAGATAATCGTTGTTTTTTTTTCCATTTAATCATCCTAAAGCACAATCCTTACTCATCTCCAATAAAGCCAATATTAATGTTCCCCTACATTCCATGTCTGGACCAATAAGCAAAAGAGGCTTTCTAGAAGTTGGGGTTTCTATTTGCGATAGAGAAGTACTTTACATGCCGCCTCTAAATTTCTAGCTCTTTACATACAAATCACAAGTTCATCTCATGTAGTAATACTGCTCCCGCGTTTGAGATGGTACTTCCTCACCTCTGCTTAATATTCTCGATAGGGTATAAAACAAGGATGTTGGACTGTGGGTTGGTAGTTCGCTTAGCGACAGTCTTCAGTCCTCGGCTCACCCAAGAGCATTTCCCTCTCTATCTTTTAACGCCACTGACATGGCCGTTCTATTCAGAGCTGGCAGCGGCAGTTTGAGCCATACTCGATCCACTAGCATGGAGTCAGCTAGTTACCACTATCTCCCTGCAGACTTCCAGGACACTCATCTTCCTTCTTTTCTCGTACAGTTGGACTCTGAAATCGACTTTCTCACCTTTACTTACAATCTTTAGCAGTTTAAGGTCCGCGGTAATTGTTCGAAATCTTAGACCATAGTATTCTATCATTACTATTCTATTTTGGGGATTTTAGTACCGTAGTTAGCTTCTTGTAGACTCAGTGTACTGCGGGATATGTTAGAGAAACCACTTAGCAGTTACTAGCCGAGACGGCTGCCGTAATTGTAGCTAACTAGTCCAGGCGTATTCCTTGAGCGATGCTTGGAAACCTGCGGAAGTCGACGCCTCTGCTACCCGACAAAGGTGGCGCGGCCAGATTAGTGGATCGGCGAGTAGAATAGAAGTAATAATTGTAGAAGAAAAACTAAATTCTTAAAAAGAATTGGTGGGAGGGAATAAATTAGCAACGAAGGGTTTCAAGAGATGCGGGACCTGAAAATCTTATCGCATAGAATTTGTGGATACATATCATCTTAAGTTGTTCAAACTTCTGGCAATTAGAATTCTTCGAACGTACGGAATATTACCGCAAACGTTAATGCCTCGGTACTGCCAGTATGGATAAGAAACCGAAACATTGGATACTTGGTCAGTTAAAATGTTCAGAAGGAAATACATCGTAAAAAAGACTACATGGATAATTAATCCAAAAAATCTTTGCCCATTCACCAGCTCATTTAAGTTAAAAGAAGGAATACATGAACACAAAGCACAACAAAATCGGCGCCGTTCTCACCTCTTAAGAGGTAGTCAGAGCCACAGCACGCGAAGCCACCTACAAGTCGTATTTAGAATTAGGGACCATTGGAGAAAACCTTTCCGTAGGAAAGCGAGAGAAATCTTCACAACATCTCTGTTCTCACTGTGTTGGGTATGTCCATAAAACCCAGCGATGCGGTCTACAGGTGTTTATTCGCATCCCGCAACCACCTTTGTCGAAGGAAGAATTACGCTGAGACAAAAACAAACAAACAACCAAGGCTATTGTTTACTAGAATAGTTGAGAGACACAGTAAAGAGAAATGAGGATGCTGCTACCGTGTTTAGGGTCAGTCTCTCTCGACACGAGAGATCTGGATTCGCGACATGAAAGATAATTATGTTGAATAAGCGAACAGATTCAAAATTGATGTGAGTCGTGCTGGAGAATAACCAGACCACTTACCTGAGGTAAGTACTGCACAGCACCGTAATTATTTGTCTGTGAACCGGACCGATGTGGCAATGAGTATGAAGCAGTTTAAAACGATTTAAAAAAACAACTTTGCCACTGTCGTCGGAATATGGATGGTGGAAGCGATCTAACAAGCGGTTTCAGATATCCTTAAAGATGACGGCTCATGTCGAACAAAGAAAGAACATTTGGGGGGTTACTGAATTTATCCAGTCAAACAAACGTAAAGAACAGGGGGCGAATTATCTAAACTTTAAAAAAGCTCTTCTCTCTCCATCTCTCTCTGTATGACTCATACTCTCTCGTACTGACGTCATTTCTCTCTGTGTACTGACTCATATCTCTCTGTGTAGTGACGTCATCTTTCTCTCTCTCTCTCTCTCTCTCTCTCTCTCTCTCTCTCTCTCTCTCTCTCTCCATCTCTCTCTCTGTGGAAAAAATGCTGAAAGTATCTTTCGTGACTGGGACCAAACAAATGTATGGGTACTAGTTCCGGTTGAAATTCGACTATTTAAAAGCAAATAGGGCACGCATGCACAAATTTCTGAAACGTAAATTTACCTACGTTTAATTTGAAACATTTAGCGAGGTTTATCGTTCTCATAGGTTTTGATTTAATAATCTATGCAAGTTAATACTTTTTATTTTTTCTATTATTATTACCTACTGTATTTATTAAACATTTTATTTTATATGGTTACTTTTCTTCTTTTTACCTGCTACAGCCAGTATAATGTTTGCAAGCCATGAATCTTTCACAATCTATTAATAAACTACCTGCAGTCGAACCTTAAAGATGAATGTTTATTAACATCTTATAGAAAATTATAAATCGTTTTCACGTTTCCTCCCACCCTCCCATTATTCGACTTTCTACTTCCGCTTCCGATGTATTCCGACTTTTGCGGTGGCATTTCGAATCCTTATATTTTTTGGTAATTTTTTTCTCTTTTCTTGCCGTCCTTAGATTATCCGATAATCCCAGCAACGTTCTTGTCTCCCCCTCCCATTATTTCTAGAAGTATTCGCTACTTATTTTCTAAAAAAGAAAAAAATTCATTTCCCTTGATTTTTACGCATCATTGCTCTACTTTTATTCTTCAACACAAAATATGGCAAAGAGAGAAACTGGTTGGCCAAGCAGTTAGCGAGTACATTCTTGTAGCCAGGAAAACCCCGTGGGACCGGGTAGTTAATGATAACGTGTATGTGTAAAGAAATGCTGTGTCAGGCACCAATCTCTGGAACTCTTTATTTCCATATGTGAGGGGAAACAGGGAATCCACACAAATGGCTGGTAAAGAAGACCAAGAAGAAACCGTACTAGCCATCTACCATTGGGCCACCGGTTGCCTTGTATGACTCTAGTCATAAATAGTAAAAGCCCCAAATAGTTGTATAACAAGGTATTTCCCAAATATTTAGAGTCGTCATCTACCTTAATACTACGATAGAAATATTCTTTGACGTGAATACTCTCCACATTTTAGTATCGCCTGTCATCCATACAGAAATAAATAACTGTTAAATTATATTAAATATTTTAAATTTTCTTTCAGAAGTTGGTAGTCAACACCAAATAACGTCTATCTTTAGACAGAGAGGGAAATGTCTCTTTCATTATCTGTATTTATTATAGCAACAAAATATGTTACCATTATGGTAAGCAGGTTTTATAACACGACCGCTGGATACTTTAATCGACCTAAAGAACAAGGAGAAAATCTTTGCTTGATAATTTACATGACATTAAATTTGAAGGGTTATAAGTTTTATGTAAATACTGGAGAAAGACGGTTGGCCTTCATTAAAGATGAATTAAGAATTACTTTTCTTCGTCCAGTATAAATACCGTGTTATGCAGTAGCAGTTTGGCCATATATGACGGGGTCAGTAATTTCGTAGCCTTACCTGATTGTGTTCTGAAAGAAGTACTACCTGTCCACATTATTAATGTCTGTTTTCTGTTCAGTGACGAACTATACAGGCATCCAAATGTGGTGTTAGTTCATAGATTGGGTTTGACGATGCTAAATAATTGTGCTCCCTGACCATTTGCAAGAACACCAATATCATTTCCCCTCTGGGTCTTGTAAAAGACAGTGGGTGGTGGCTCGCTGTTTCTGGTTATTGTTCTGACCAATCAAAATGTCGGATAATTTAAGACCGTTATATATATATATCGTTTTCTTACTCTTACATATTCGATTATACAGTAGTAGTAGAGTTGTAGGAAGTGCTTCTATCGATCCTGATTTAGCGTACTTCCAGAAAACTTCCGCAAACTTTCGGCCGCCATATCAGAATTAAGAATTCTTCGAAATTGGTGTGTTGCTAACGGGATCAGCCATCATATTGGGAAAGAAAAGAATTAGAGAGAAAATGGTTTTCGGTTCTGTAATACGAAATCTTCAGCAAAGTAAGCAGAACGGAACTGCGAATTAGCACCAGTACACACTTGTTTATTTTTGAAGATTTTTATTGGAATTGCAAAGAAAAAGCTACCATTTTGAACGAGTTTCTGATCGGGTATAAAAAGTGGTATCAACTGGCACCGTGAGTATTTCGGGTGTCATGAAACTGTATAACCAATTACAGTGAGGTTTGTACTTTATCTTATAATCCTTTTATCCTTTTTAATCTTGAATTAAGTTTTCTGTTTAAACACGGAAATAAATCAATTGTATTTAAAACTCATCCTTAACAACCAGTAAATTATTATGACAATTCTATTAAATATGGCAGTTATAACGCTAATTGAAAATTTGTATCAACTTAATATTTTGTTTAAATAATAAGATTAAATATAATATTGAATATCTTAAAGCTGACATTTATTAACCAAAAGGCAAAACTCATTAATAATTAGATAAAGTTTTTTTTTATCAGTCGTACATTACGGTATTTTATAAACAGACATTATTATTAAATACCTGCAAATAAATACCAGCAACAAGCTTAATACCAGATCATTCTTCTCCCAGTAAATAAACTAAGACATGTATACCACTTTAACAGTTTAAAAGACTTTTAACATTCTATACCACACTCTTTTTAAAAAAAAAAAGCTTTCTTCAATAATTCTTTTCTTTGGATTATCAATAGGTGATCCGTTTATAATTTCCCAGTTTTGGTATTACTCGGCTTTTTAAACGGATACGAGAGACCTACCTGCCTACGGGGCTAAAACCTAAAACTAGGGGCATTTTATTATCGAAAGAAGAACTACTCGCACGTTGATAAGTTTTCCTGGCATTAGAACTAGCGGTAGAAACTCTCTATGATCATTTGAAGTCTAGAAGAATGAAAAAAGAAACAAAGAACCCATCAAACAGAGAGGGCCGAGAGATGAAACTATTTTTGATGGAATAAGATCCACTATGTTCACTATCAATGCTCTGCTCAACACATCCAGGAATGAAGCTGCATTATCTCGACAACAAGAGTTAGGATATGCAAAGCTGGTCCGAATAGTCGAGTTACAGTTCTTGAACCTTTATTGTAGACTCGTCACAACCCCATGCAATCGAAATGAACCAGGTAACACAAATTCGACTAATTATCAATAGAAGAAAGGTGCTATAAATAGATAGAAGCTAATTTGAAATTATTATGTTGAACAGACTAGGAAACAGCAGGAGTTTAAGGTGCTTCGTTAGATCTGTTAGGAATGGAAGTCACAGTGGGGGAGAAAAGCTCCAACTTCTGGTTTAGAAAATATTCGTCATGGATTATTTGCGCTGTACAATAGTGATTCTAAGACATTCCGATCTCTACAGTAATTACTTGAAGGAGGAATACCTGTTTTGTTCAAAATAATGAACTTCGCCAGCAGCAGTTATCTCACAGAACTTTTAGTGAAATGTTTAAGTAAGGTATTTGAGACAAAAGGTTCCATTTGCCAAGTTTTCATAAAAAAAGCCAAAGGATCATTTTAATGAAATGAAAATTTATAAATTTTATGAAATTCCATCATTTCGCGTTTCCTTTAATGTTATATACACTAGGGTACTTTTATTATATATATGGAAAAAATCTTAATCAAAAATCGTCAAAACGCAGAAGTTTTTATTTTATTAAGTAACTAAAAAAGTAACAAATGCAAAATTTCAGAAAATTAATTAAGTTTTAGAGGTTGCTTAGCGCCTTCAAAGTTTTAAACTAGGTTAAAATAATACAGAATTACACGAATAGGAAGAAGAAAATGTATATCATATATATAATGTGTCTAATATCTTTACAGAGCGGTAAAACACGGATTACCTCAGCAATGCACCTTTTGAGGCCTTTGGAAATGCCTTCCTGTGGTCTTCAAATAACTGAAGAAGATATTGGAACTGCTTCTCATTCTTTGTCCTGTGGTTATTGGTGAAGGATTGAATAAGTGATACCCCTCTTTTGGCATGATCATTTGCTACAGTGAGAGATGAAATTGGCTCTTTTGCTTTGGAGAAAACGATTCATCTTGCTCCCAGATAGCTGGATCAAGGTCCAAAAAAGAAGTTCGGATAAAGTTTAAAGTTTGGGAGGAACAAAAATCCGCCAAGGATTTCGCAGATGGTTCCGGAATCCAGACACGCCAAACAGGATCTGCTGAGCCTTTAACATTTTTTTTTATATTTCTAACCATGTTTTGCTTTTCATCTATAGACGGCAATGTTAACCTCTGAAAGATACCAGAGATGACGGCTAAAACTCTTAAATCCTGCAGTATGGACAGCAGGTATCTCACATTTTCCCAAATTTTGGAGGAGTAAGTGATCCTGTTATGGAGCGGATATTGGATTGCGAACAGAGCACCAGGGGCGAATATAATGCTTTGCCACGAACAGGCAAAAGTATTTAAGTCGTTCCCAGTTAAGTTCACTCTGTGATGAACGTACAGATGTAGCTGGTATTTGCGAAAGCGCATGTAAAAATTGCTTACGGAACATCCAGAGCTTTAAAGAATATATCACGCAAACCATCCGTCGTGTTCGATGGAGCCATGAACCGCACATCATTTCTTCCATAGGGAATTCCTCCGAGGAAAATAGCCACAAGTTCTAATAATTCTTTGTCGTCATCTCGGGGATGTTTCTCATGAAGGAGACGTTATGCGTGATTCATTATTTCATCGGACCATGATTGGAGAACTGTTGAATCAGGGTCTCCAGGTTCTGTTGTATAGTCTCAAACGTTGAAAGTCGGCCAAATTTTTCAGAATGTTTCAAATATGGCAATGCAGGGGCTCTTAGATTGATCTTGTGCAACAAAAGTTCCGAGAATGCTGCATCAAGCAAAAGTTCCCATATGTGATGACAGCAAGCAAAATAGATTTGATTACGACCAATGGGTTGTTCAATTAGAAAGCAAACCCTTCCCAGAATTCCTGTGCTGACATATGTTGTGTCAAAGAACAAGGCCTTGGTTTTTTCTCGCATACCCCACTCATCCAATGTTTCAATGATGATTTGGGATGACCCAGCTGCTTTAGAATCTGTAAGCTTTGGAACGGCAAGAAGTTTGTTACCTATATTTCCAGACACAATAATAGGTAAGCGATCAATTTTTTTTCCTTTCCAGTTAAATCCTGCATCCATTTCCCATCCCAATGAAGAACAAGTCGAGTATCTGAGTTAAAAGAGGCTTTGATCTCTGCAGCACGTTCTTGCCTGTAATGAAGCCGTCTTTCCCGAATGGCACCTTGACTCACTCAGTAGCTTTCTTTTTCATCTGAAGAGCAAAAGGAAAGAGAATGTGGGTTGCTTTCCTGTCACTTATCTGTGTACGGTCCAGAGCTGCTGCAGCATCCATACTCATTGTAGTACTACCTCTTATTTTCTTTCTTGGACGCGTTGTGGACTCTTGTTGAATGCAAGAATTTAACAGTTCACTTTCACTTGAGGATGATGTTGAGGAGTCTAAATTTACAGTGGTATATCTTGATGTCGATCCGTTCTTTTTTCTTTTTCAGGCCTATTATTTTCTGCTTCCTTCCTTCCTTCTTTGTTTCCTGAATGCCATTTGAGTTGCTTTTTTGTCCAAAGGTCTGATCTTCCCTCTCCGGCTTGATTCACGTTGAGCAATTAAGAACTCTTTATACTCAGGAATTTTGATGAGAGGAAGCGCATCCCTACGTGCTGTATCAAAGAGTTCGTTAGGGCTTCTTTTAAACTTTTCTTGATTTCTTAAATTCGTTTGTTGTTATTTTGATGCTTTCCGTCAAATTTTTATTTTCTTCACAGTGAAGATAAAACAATACTTATAGAATTCCTCCTCTGGAAGGAAACTTGTTACTAGGAAGGGATGGACTGGGTGATCCGACGAGCCATATTTCTTTTTTAGATCGAGTTGCAGTGGCCATTTTTTAAAATAAAATTAGAATATTAATATCTTAGATACAAAAATAGAAAGACTTCAAATCAAATATTTTAATAGTTTAAATAAGCGAAAATATACCTAAAATGTAACAATTTTAAAACACTTGAGCAACCTCAAAATAATATTTCATCTTGACAAAAATTTGAATAACTTACATTTTCGATAAATGCAACAAAAAAAAATGGTTGGTTCCGCAAATTCGAATACCAAAGTTCATTTTTGAAAGCACCCTAATATATATATATAGTATTGCAAAGTAAACAGTTATTAAAACTAAAATTTGTATTAGTTTTATTTCCAAAATGATCACCATTACCACTAATTGTTTATTCCAGTCACAATAATTTGCTAACCTTGGTGAGATCCTGATTTCGATTACAGGTCGAAGTCGGCTTGGACTGGCGTACCTCATTCCTCATTCCGTGGGCGCGGGTCTTCTCCAGTCAATCTGGTTTCCTCCCACATCTAAAAAGAAAGACTTCCGATAGGAGCTCTTCGCAGATCGTTCGTCGTACTAATGGGGTTTGTTTACATCAGTCCCCGGGCCCACACGGGGAGAATGGCGAGCCGTCTCGGTTCTCAAATGTTTCTAACGTCCGACGACTGGGTTGGGCTACTAGATAACAATCACCTGTTATTCTTGGTTATAACTTTAGGTTACCGAAAGGATTCCTTCCCGATAACCGGCTGAAGAACTTTAATCCACCTAAATTCCCTCTTCAAACGTGTACCCGCTGACCGCGCATAAGAGAGTTCGAGGGGCCGGCGTTGTGTCTTTGAAGGTTCCGCCAGAGAGCTCTCTGGAGCTGCAGATCTCACGCCTTCCTTCCTCCCTCCTCCCCCACCCCTGCAGCACTGACGTTCAACATGAAGCGGGCCTCTCCGCAAAAGAAAGATGTCTATCCTCCTTCTCTGTCCTTACTTCACAGTTCCCTTGGCAGCTGCAATTCTGCGAGATTTTATCGAAAATCGATGGCGCCTACGTCACAGGAGGAGAGTGAGGACGTTCGTCCTACTCAGACGAGAAACAAAGGTTGAGAGTTTTACCTTTGATATGGCGCTTTCGTTTTCTGGGCAGATTAAAACCCCGACTCTAATGAAGGCATCGATCCACATCCTGTAAACCGTGGATATAACCAATTTTTTTCCGGGCGAAATAAGAATTAATCTTAAAGGAAAAAAGTAATTACGAAATAAAAAGGAACAGTATCGTTGTTGTGTGTTTTTTTTTCAATTATTATTACTATTTCTCAAGATATTTTATTAGTGCAGAGTTCTTGACTTACCATGTTTACTTCTTTCGGCCACACGATCACGTGGACTTCTTTCCCTGATCTTACGATCTAAAATCTCCTTTCCTCGGCTGGTATCTTGCGTCTCGGGGTTTGATGAGATATCGTTCAGCGGTCCCCCTCTTTTTGATTACCGAATCCCGAGTCTAATACCAGATAATATTTTATCTAAAGATGGAGATTTTTTACCGTAAAATAAGCTTGGAGAAAACCTCTTATTTTTTACGAAATACTCTCTCCCTTCTTCTTCTTCTTCTTTTTTTACTAAAGTATCTCGTTTAAATTTTAAGAAGCTTATTTATTCTGTGCAGGAAAAGGCCAAGGATGTTCGATGAGAAGCAGGCAGTTTGCTCTGAGATTTCAATGCATTTATTAACTTACAGTATCCGGCCGGCTCATCATTTGAAAATCGGTAGCCACCCGAGGCGTGTTGCTTACTACGACGTGACGTCATAGGAGTCGGCGGGGCTCGTCGTGCTGACGTCTGTCGGGTGCTGCCATCAAACGGAATCAGCGCCCATCGGTTCCAGGAATTCTTGGAAGCGGAGAGCAAAAGTACTGGATAGTAAATGGCAGTTAGTTAAGATTATTAGTAAAAATCTCGTTTCTGGCGACAGTTAACGAAAGGAGCGACTGCAGCGAATGAGCTTCTGTTTTGGTTTTGTGAGAAATGTTCGCAATGAAGGTATCACGAGGCGTTGGCCGCTTGGGCTCTTGCGCCATTTTTATGGCTGTGTGGTGTGGTCCGGCTGTACGTCGATCTCTCCAAGCGCCTCGAAGTTCACCCACAAACTTCAATGCTGGCTAAATTACCACCCCCCCTTCGCGAAACACAGATTCTAGAATTCCCCTTACTCTAACACGTAAGAGCTAATACGTTGTTGCATTTTCCCCTCCCCTTTCTGTCAGCACTTGGCGTGACGCCATTTTACTTGTTTTCTCCTTCTTCGCCAACCCCTGGCGCCTCACCGCGGAGGGCGAGCGGTGTTATCGGCCTTGGCGACCAAGCAAGTATTTTACCTTGTGAGCTCTTGAGCGGCGGAAAGACAGGTAACTTACTATAATTCTTCATATTTAGATGTGCGTGGAAACCGGATTGTCCCGAAGAAGCTCACGCGGGCCGTCTGGTAAAACAAGAGCGAGAAGCGATCGTACCGAGAATAATGGCAAACCACATCGGCCCCCGACCGGGATTCGAACTCGACATCGACAATCCAGCACTCTAGTTATCTGTTTAATGGCTACATTAGGGAATCGAGAGAACATCTTCACACGGCATCTACTATCTTTCACATTTAATATCGGGTGAATGCCACGCACTAAGATTCCGCGAGTCACCGGTGACTGGCGAGATGCAGTATATGGCGTCCATCAAAACTGTGGATCAATGCGCAGGAAAGAAAACTTCGTGAGACTGGTCTCGAAACTTTGAATGCGATCTGTGAAATAAACCGTCGACTATTACGCAAATTTCGATGTTAAATCCCTGGCTACGGCAGATTAATGCCTACTGGTAAAGAGAAATAAAATAAATTCTGTTGTTAAATTAATAATTACCAGAACTCGGCTGGGGAAATGGAAAAGCCCAGTTTAGAAAAGTCACGTGCGCTTTCCTCGTAAACATTCTGAAGCTATATCGCTTATCTACGACTCGTACTCACTCATCCATCTGTGGTTTTCAATCCGCTTGTGATGCAGAAGCGAACCGATTGAATTAGCCTTTGGTTCAGTATTCAGTTCAGTAGAGGTCCCGGTAAATTCTACCAAATTGATGCCCCGGATTTTCTCGAAGATTCGCCGTAATTTCAGCTCGACTCACAATGAAGGCTTCTCTCTCTCTCTCTCTCTCTCTCTCTCTCTCTCTCTCTCTCTCTCTGGCCATTTGTCTCTCGCTTCTGTAAAAAGGGGCCACGTCAAATATTAATTTCCTGGTAAGATAATGTGTTTGAATGCGCGATGGCCAATTAGAATCTTTTTTTAATTTACCTTTTAAGGCAAAAAAGGAAGCGATGGTTAGTCTTATTGACGCACTTAAAGTCTGTTGTTTCCTAACCAGATGGAGACGTAATTTTCCATTATCAGGTACAATTAGCCTGTCTTTCTTGTAAAGGTACAGTCGGCAAAGTGTTTTCAAAAAAATATTATTTTAGTTTCATCCTAACTTGCCGTATAAGATTTATTTATTCATTCATTTGGCTGCTTCTTTCTTCCTTGGATTATTTTGTTTCATGTATTTGCTTAATCTTAAACAGAATTTCTCGCTGCTAGTTGACAGAAACAGATATGTCAGGAAAACCGACAGCTGCTACCTCTGGTGGCACAAAACGGAATCAGCCATCAAGAAAATGTAAAATATTCAAACTGGTGGCTAGAAAAGTAAAAAAAAAAATTTTAAAAAACATTTTAAAATGTAAGTTTTGGCTACTTTCCAAAACAATTCCATTTTTATTTTAATTAGAGAAGCCACGCTGCAAGATGTTTTCACTATCAAGAGTAATTTTGGCCGAATTCTGTAGATGATCCAAGAGTGTCTACATGATCGATACTCCACCGATGGGGCTAAATACCGGATGTTCATTCCAATGGTGGGTCCACATTTATAGCCGTCAGTTTCTTTTTTTAAAAAATTTTTGTCTTTTATTGTTCGCGAAAGCTTTTAGACAACGGTGAAAACGCGCATCTCATCGATACGCGTTGTTAGTTTTATTTATTTGTTTGAAAAATCTCGATTGGTTAATTAAGTGGTTTTCGGAAACCAGTAAAGCGATGTCTAATTCCTTTCTCAGCCAGAAAGCACCTGCGAGAGGAGGAGGGCGGTAGTTAGGGACAACGCTAGCGCGTCTCACTACGTGGTATATATATATACGAGATCTGTCGAAAAAGTATCCGACCTTAGGTTGGGGGGGAATTACGTACTTGGTGGGGTTCAATTGCTAACCCCCTTCGAAGTAGACCCCTTGTGCCTCCACACACACAGCCCAGCGACCCTTCCACTGTTCAAAGCACGTCTGGAATGCTTCTTCGGGAATGGCTCTCAGCTCCGCCGTCGCATTCCGCATGATGTCCTCTCGGCTCTCAAAGCGGGAAACTTTCAGTGGCATCTTCATTTTTGGGAACAACCAGAAGTCAGAAGGAGCCATGTCTGGAGAGTAGGGAGCCTGGCGATTGAGCGAAATGCTTTTCTTTGCCAAGAAACCTTGGATCAGCTGCAATGAATGAGCCAGAGCATTGTCATGATACAGCTGCCAGTTTTGCAGGGCCCAGAGATCCGCTCTCTTGCACCAAACTACATCACGAAGACATCGGAGGACTTCCTGATAGTACTCCTTTGTAACTGTTTGTCCTTCTGGTGCGTATTCGTGATGCACAATGCCTCTGTGGTCGAAGAAAACAGTCAGCATCACCTTGATTTTTCACCAGACCTTGGTGAATTTGGGTGCTTCCACTGTGATGACTGAGCTTTGGTTTCCAGCTCGTACCCGTACACCCACGTCTCATCTCCAGTTATCACGGTATTCTGGAACTCAGGATCCCTGTTGGCAGTATCCAGCAGGTCCTGCGCAAGCTCAAGACAAAGTTGTTGTTGTTCCTGAGAAAGCAGCTAGGGCACAAATTTCGGTGCCACTCTGCGCGAGCCCAAATCCTCCTTTAAAATTGCATGTGCAGAATCTTTACTGATCCCAACCTCGTCACCAATTTCCCGCACCGTCAAACGACGATCCTCCATTATCAATGTCCACACTTTCTCGATAACAACTGCATTGCAGCTTGTTGATGGCCTCCTGGAACACTGGTCACTCTCCACCGATGTGCGGCCATCTGTGAACCTGTTGTACCATTCTTATATTTGGGTAACACCCATGGCATTGTCACCAAAAGCCTGTTGAATTTGGCGAATTGTTTCCGCTTGGGTATCTCCAAGCTTTTGGCAAAACTTGATGCAAGATCATTGCTCCACATGTTCCGTCATCACGGGCGAAATGAAAATGCGACGAGTAAGTAGTACAGCAGCTCAGACGCTGGCTGCCTGACAGCGACTGATGCATCCAGCAAGCCGGCCAAAAACCACGCATGCGCACGAAGGCATGCGGCTCTACTATGCACGCTTTTGCCTCCCTAACATCATTACTTCCCACGGGAAAAAATAAAGTCGGATACTTCTTCGATATTTATGGAAAGTTCCAGCGACTGTGACAGTGAAAGATGAATTTGGTTCGAAAGAGTTCACTCGGAATTCATTTTTTTTATTTAGAAAAAATAAGCGAGATAGAGGTTAAATTGAGTTGCTCCTGTTCAGACTCGAGCCAGTTTGGCTCTTGAAAATACTAATTTAAATTAAAAACCTTTACTTTTTGGTAGATTTTCATTTAGCGTGCGGAGCGAAGGCTGACGCCTCGCCCGACTCCCAGCCTGATTCTTATCGCACTAATCGATTTTTCGATCAGCTTGAGCCGAGAATTCAATAATGCGTCGTCACGTGGCATTTTTTCGAATAACAAAATGCAGTCGAGGAAAAGAACTGAAATACTCGAGTTGTATGTGGCATTAGGGTTGTCTCGTCTCGAGACAGTAAAGGGATCGTTTTTGCGCCGTCTGTGAGGCTCCCGGCTTTAACTGTAGCGCTCTGTAAGTTGACATAATGACTGTCTGGGAAAATCCTAAAAAAATACGCATGAAGAGCAATCAAAATTGCGGTTTGGAAAGTAAAGAGAAAAACATGTGACGTCCCGTCCCGCTCTCTGGCGGTGAAGGCAGACATCGTATAGAGGTCAGCGTGTGCACCAGTAATTCTTCAGACCTGGAGAATTACTGAGGAATTTCCATCATTAAAACTACAAGAATTTATTTACTTATATTTCCAGTTGCACTGAGTCGAATTGGCAAAACTTTCACCTGTACCAGACTACGGGAGTTAACAAGAAAAGTTGCACCTTTTTTTCTGACGTCATTCAGCCGAGCTTAGTAAATCAGGATGACACCTCAGCATGACACCGACCCAGAGTAAAGAAAGGCAGGTCTCCGAGGCGTTGGCGGATATCAAGCGAAGTTCATCTTCATCTGAGACGGCTTTCAGTGAGCCCGTCAACGCGACACTTTCAGGATGTCTGCGATAGGCTCGAGAGTTTTCCTTACCAGAAGTAAATGAACACACCTTTCGAACAGATTTTACACTCTGCCTCCATTAGAACTCTCTTGGTATGGAAAAATGTTAAATGGCGGTGTGCGACGGTTTCTTTTTGTTGTTTTATTCTCGGTAGTGCGCTTGTAAAATCGGCCGTAGCTTATCTCGAACCAGCGCCCTGCTGGGCTCTAGATTTCTTATCGGCTTTCTGTTCTATAACCGCCTGTCACAACCGACTTCCTGTTCTGAGCCTGAACACACGTGACTTTGTTCAGTGTAAATTACTTGAAAGAGAAGCAAAAATTTTAAGAAATGGAAATTAATTTTTTTTTTACAATTTATATTTCTTTAATTCTATTTTTTTTTTTTACTTACTTACTTCGCAGAAACTCGTTTTCACTGCTTTTAACAACTGTTGGGTTAATCATTTACAACTCGGGCCGTCGTTAACCCATCCGATACAGGTGTACAGTACATCGCTTTTTCATCTCACTTTGGTTTCTTCTTCATCACCGCCACACACGGAAGCCCGAAGGCCTCAGTGGTTTGTTCAGGTCCAAGCTGGCTTTCCTTTCAACACCAACCGCCCCATTATCTATTCTCTCCCGGCATTCCTGCTTTATCTTTAACATTTACTCTCCTACTGAAGTCTGTCGTTATCGTCGTCGTCGTTTTAGTGAACTCGGTAAATGAAAAGATTTGTCTGGTGGCAATGACTTTTGCGGCCTTCTTGGCTACCAGCGTACCGCGCCGTCAGGGTTATGGGAGTTTCCTCCATTTCTACCCCCACCCATGTCACGTGACCTGCTCTGCCAGTTTTCTTTTCAAAGCTGCGCTGGAGCTATTGATAACCCACTGGCGAGAAGATGATGAATAGGGAAAATAACAGCTCACGAGGTGGTGAAGTATTAACCATTTGCAAAAAGGTTGATAATGAATTCTCGTGAAAACGGGTTTCATCCTATTGCAATGGCCATATTAACCGGCACGTCCGTCAATATGGATTCCCCCCCTCCTCTCCTCACGCACATCTTTAGAATTGGGTGGCGCAGCGAGGCAGACCGCGACGACAGGTGAGATCACAGACCGACGCCAGCGGCTCGGATAACCCCATGCAGATGTCTGAATCCCGAAATAAGACCACGTACAAGAAAGCTGGCCATTTTAACCATACATAATGCATGGAATCAGAATGCTGGACTGCTAAATTTTAAGGTCCGATTTGAAATCTAGATCGAGGCCCAGCCAGTTTGGCGCTCTCCTGTGGCACGCATGGCTCCGCCTCGCTCTCCCTAACCGGGTCCCTGGGGCTCCGGTTTTAGTAGATACTTTCGCTCTTAACATCTCATCTTAATAAATGATCGTGCGATCCACTTATCATGTCAGCACACAATCCCTAATACTGTACCCAAAATAGGGGTCCACAAACCCTGTGAAACGTACATGGATGTGACGAATACGGAAGTGCCTCTATGCAATAAAAAAACCCCCTCAAAAGTAGCAAGTGAAGTAAGGAAACACTGTAACAAGATATTTAGTGTTGGAAAATATATAAAACTACGAGCGAACAGGATTTCCTGAAAACCTTTTGTGCCATTTGTAAGAGAGACTACGGCTCCAACACATCCCTTGAACTTGGTGGCTTTAAACCAGCGGTCTTCTAACGTAATAACCCGACCGCTACAATCTTCACATTTTCGATTATTCGTTAATTCGACCCATGACTTCTAAATCTCAAATACATGGCTTCATTGCATTTCATATCTCCCCTGATATATATTTATGAGAGTAGGTGGTAGATTACAAGTCTGTGCGCCAAAACTCCCAACCTGTTCTTGCAGTATTGGAAATTACAATGGAGACGCAAACAGAATATGGACAAATAATGAGTAATTGAAACTAACAGACGAGCATGATATCATCACTACAGAAATGTTGTAAAATGCATTAGTATTTGGTGTGTGAGCCCTCTGCTTTATATAAAGCATGACCCTTCGTTTTCATGCTCCCGTGTAAGTTATCAGTGTATAACTATCTAATGTTCCAAGTATCCTGAATCACTTTCCACAATTCGTCGAAGGTGTTTGGTTGCCGTTTGACTTTCTCAGTAGCTATGGAACCTCGTATAGCCTCAGTGGTGTTCATATCAGAGCATCAGGCAGCGAAAAGCTTCTTCGTAAGTGTTCCATCAGCCTCGTCACGTTCTAGCTAGGTTTTTTTTAACCACATTGTCTGTATGCTTGAGCTATTTTGTCACGTTGGAAGATTAATTCCTGCCTAATGAGATGTTTACCTAAAAGAATGGCATAATGGTTGAGAACCTGCATATGCCTGTTGGCGGTCAGTATAACTTCGATTTTGTGCAAATCTCCGAAACCATTAGCTGACACGCAGCCTCACTGGCATCGGTTCACCCCCTGACTGTTAATGTACTGAATTGCCGTACGTCTTCGAACAAAATGCTGTTGATCATTGCCAGACTTTTAAAATCTAGACTCATCTGTAAAGACCACTCTCTTCCAAGTTTGGTCAATCTACTTTTCTTTATTTCTGCTGTCCATTTCGACCTTGGAATTTGGTTTCTTCTCCTTATCGAAGGCTTTCGGGCAACTACACCTGTACTGAGAAAATTTCGTTCCAATCCGCATCTCACCGTTCTTGGAGAAACGTTAGCACCTGTACTTGCAGCTGGGCCATTTGTAAGATCTCTACTGGATCGATGTCTATCACATGAAGAACACATCCTGAGGTACTTAAAATCACTTCTGGGGAGTTTGAGATTTCTTTCCTGATAGCACAACCTTCGAGTATCCGCTTCCGAGTCTTGCTTACTGCTTCTTCTGAAGCGTGAAGCCGGGCTGCAATCTGCTAGTCTGCACCAGCTACGACCCTGATTTATATACACGTGTCATATGATATTTCCATCACCATACATCCACCACACTACAGTATTATCAGTGCCTGTACTTCTGCAGTTCTTCTGCTGGTGTAGAATTTTCTGACTCCCTGCATGACATTCAATCACAGTATACCATCTCAGCATATCGCTGTACTATTTAGTAAACGAATCCTTGTCACGAGACGACGGAACTGATACGATATTAATGATGCGTCGTACATCACCGCTTACAAAAGAAAGAGGCTACGTGATTGGGTAATTAGACTGTAATAGATCTGAAGGGAAAACTGACCGCCTTATCTGTTTGTGAGGCACAAAAACCTTCTAGATATTTATGACACGTTTTGTTCGATTCTTTCTTCTACATACATGTCACAATAGAATTACTTATGCTCCGAGGGTGCTCATTTTCCTTGAGATTGGATGTGCATAGCTTAAACCAACAAATTAATCAAGTCCATCAACATCTTTGGAATCAACTGTTTCGTTTTGTTTGCTTATCTGCTTGTTTTACATCGCGGACATGAAGTGAATTATTATCACATTCTCTTTATAAGGTTAGCAGAGATGTTGAGTACTTTTGATGAATTACTCTTGGCACTGATTTCTCTCTATACAAACTTCAAATGATGGGAATCTTTTTCAAAATCGGAACATCAAAGAGCCTGCCGGGTCATAGATGGTAGGATCTGAATCGTGTTGGTCTGGTTATTAATAGAGATAAAACCAAGAGAGTCAGTCGAACAGCTTAATGGTCCACTGGGAGGAAGATGGAGGGAATGTAGCTAGTACTTTTCTGAAAACCAAATCAATAACGATGCGCTTAGGGATCTTGTGTACTCAGGTTGTAGAATCCGCAGTGAGAGAAGGTGTTCCAGAAGATAATGTAGGTGATGACACCACTCAGTAAAACTCAATTATCCTGGTTTGTTGACTTCTAGATCACTGCATGTTAGTTCTAAAACTCTTCCCTTATTTTTTCTGGAGTAGGGGAGACGATCAACAGTTTATAGAAGATTAATGCAGAACTCCAGAGCTAAATTCTTTGGCAGTTCCGTATAAATAAGCAAAATTCTGCGTATCGACCACTTTTCGATGAGTGAAGCCTGATTTAATACTAAGGGGAAGAATCTGCTCAAATCGCGACCAAGAAGTTCCTGATGAGCGTACACATGGGTTGTTTGATTCGATGAGAATAGTCAGTTCGTAGGCTATATTTGTGTAATCGTAGTAAACAGCGTGTAAGCTGACGTCACTAACACTAATAACGGAAATCATAATTATCCTGCAAAACTCAAGGTATGTGATGATAGTCGCATGGAAAACATTAGAGAAGTGCTGGGGAGAGATCATTTTACGTTATATTATTGGTAAAATAGTATCATTAGGTATTTATACCGTTATCCAGAGATTGGGGGCTTTTCCACCGAGATATCTCGCAGACAAAATAAAAACCGAAGTTGTTCATCAGGCCTTAGCCACACTCGAACAACACCGTATACCTTTTAAAACTGTAAACTTTGTCAATAATAATAATAATAATATAATAATAATAATAATAATAATAATAATAATAAGAATAATAATAATAATAATAATAAATAATAATAATAATAATAATAATAATAATAATAATAATAATAAATAATAATAATAATAATAATAATAAAATAATAATATAATAATAATAAAATAATAATATAATAATAATAATAATAATAATAATAATAATAATAATAATAATAATAATAATAATAATAATAATAATAATAATGCAGAGTTGCATATCTAACAAATGTAGCCGCCAGTGTCCAGAATTCAGTATCAAGACATTTTACCCAGATTAAAGGCCTCGTTAAAACGCCAGTACACATCATGTTGTCGACACACCACAGGACGGAAGTTCACTTGTTCGGTTGGGCAGAACCACAGGACGGAAGTTCACTTGTTCAGTTGGGCAGAACCACAGGACGGAAGTTCACTTGTTCAGTTGGGCAGAACCACAGGACGGAAGTTCACTTGTTCAGTTGGGCAGAACAACAGGACGGAAGTTCACTTGTTCGGTTGGGCAGAACCACAGGACGGAAGTTCACTTGTTCAGTTGGGCAGAACCACAGGACGGAAGTTCACTTGTTCAGTTGGGCAGAACCACAGGACGGAAGTTCACTTGTTCAGTTGGGCAGAACAACAGGACGGAAGTTCACTTGTTCAGTTGGGCAGAACCACAGGACGGAAGTTCACTTGTTCGGTTGGGCAGAACCACAGGACGGAAGTTCACTTGTTCGGTTGGGCAGAACCACAGGACGGAAGTTCACTTGTTCGGTTGGGCAGAACCACAGGACGGAAGTTCACTTGTTCAGTTGGGCAGAACCACAGGACGGAAGTTCACTTGTTCAGTTGGGCAGAACCACAGGACGGAAGTTCACTTGTTCAGTTGGGCAGAACCACAGGACGGAAGTTCACTTGTTCAGTTGGGCAGAACCACAGGACGGAAGTTCACTTGTTCAGTTGGGCAGAACCACAGGACGGAAGTTCACTTGTTCAGTTGGGCAGAACCACAGGACGGAAGTTCACTTGTTCGGTTGGGCAGAACCACAGGACGGAAGTTCACTTGTTCAGTTGGGCAGAACCACAGGACGGAAGTTCACTTGTTCAGTTGGGCAGAACCACAGGACGGAAGTTCACTTGTTCAGTTGGGCAGAACCACAGGACGGAAGTTCACTTGTTCAGTTGGGCAGAACCACAGGACGGAAGTTCACTTGTTCGGTTGGGCAGAACCACAGGACGGAAGTTCACTTGTTCAGTTGGGCAGAACCACAGGACGGAAGTTCACTTGTTCAGTTGGGCAGAACCACACACTACTTTCTTCTGTGCTCACGAAAAGCATGGCCAGTTTTAATTCACAACCGCAGGCACATCACGACGCCATAATTGGCGTTTATATACCTATCTTTCGTATCGATAGCGGACTTTCACATCTTTTTAGAAATCACATGTACGCGATCTTTAAATACTAATGGCAATTTAAATAACAATGATTAAGAAACATGCATTACTTACATTCTCATCTGATGTTTTCACGCAGGTTCAGAAAATTCTTTGAAAAAAAAACATTTCTTGAACGGGAAGATTTAATACGTGTGAATAAGTCAGCCGCATTATTGCAGAGTAAAAGTCTACTCCCTGTTTGTTTATCAGATGCCGACTTCTTGGCGTTTTGATATTGAGCTTTAATTTTATTCTTAATCCTGATCGTCTAGGATACAGAGACGTGACGCATAAGTAAAAGGTAAACAGAGACTGACACCAAAATAGACCCCAATTACATGATAAACACGTGATTGCAAGCCCATATTAAAGGTACAGACTAGAAAAGGCCCCAGTCTGGCACTTCCTTGAGTCGTGACGACAAATTATCTCCGAAGTAATGATGTTCCACTGTAGACGGTTAAAAACAGAATGATCGTCCAATTCAAGAGAACGTGCACGTGTGTCCTGGAGGCTCATAGCCAACAGAGCGTAGATTTCCTGCAGCCTTATAAATGAACCGGCAATGGGCTGGAAATATGGCAGAGCGTGTGCAAGTGCCGACAGGGACCATCAGACATTATCCAGCAACGGGGAATGAAAGTTCAACATCTGCAAGCCATGATGAAATATGGTAGGGCGTGATGTTGAGTGCGGTTTGGGTCTTAGTACACTCACAACTGGCGGCCTGCAAAGGAGATTAACTTCTGCCTGCTATCTCAACATTATCTGAGAGACAGCTCCATCCTTCTATGCCATTTGTAATCAGTCGCAAGACCCAAATACTTTTTAAGAAAGACGGTGCCCGTTTTACACCGCTCGAGCAAAGCCAAGATGGAAAGAGGGTCAATGCATCATAATTCTACCATGGTTTGATCAATCAGCAGGGATTAATTTACTTCTTTTCGTATGTGTGGACTATCCTCTATCGATCCGTGCGATTGTGTACCCGTATATTCAACTTCATAAAATCCTTAATACCAATTCTCTGCCAGAATTGGTTGCAAGGTGGTTGCGAGTATTATTCTATCACTGAATCAAGACAAAGTGCTGCACCCCAAAGTATTAACCCATGCTGGTTCTAGAATAGATATGTTGCAGTTTACATCTTACGAGTATCTGCATGAAACTCGTACCTTATCTCTCCGAATGAAATCGTGGATTATCTGAAGTAGACCAGTCTATATTTAGAAATATCGGACTTTTCGCCATTTTCTTTGCCAACTTCTTTCCATACATTCAAAAGGAAACGTGAAGGTAAAATTAACCCATCAGCCACAAATGCAGAACAGCTTCCTTCGCGCACCTTGGTGCATATAAGCTTTCTCCTTCTTGAGCGGTCAGGAAAAAGAAAAACTTACCCCCTGTAGACAGGAAAAAAAAACCAACAGTTTCCAGAAGCGAGTTAATATATTAACTCTTTAAGCCTGCACAGAAAGCGGACACCAGCTCTGCCGTTCGCTGTTCTATAGTTAATCATATGACGAAACTGTTTATTTAAACTGATTCATAAACAACTATAAAAAAAACAAGTTAACGGCTTGCTTCTTTTTTTGTGGGGGTCACGTGTTTCGGCCATCTGTAAAGTCCCGGCTCGTTCGCTGCTGACCACTTGTTATTTACTGCTCACCAGCTCCCTAAATTCCACGTCTCATCAATGAATACATTTTTTCCAATAGCCTTTCTTATTCAATTAAAAAAATTTTGTCGATGAAACATATCTGTAATCCTTTATTATTATTATTTTTTGCAGTGGAGTGGAGCTGGTGCTATTTTCGACGCCATCTTGTCCTCGATCTTTCGTTGAAGAGAAAAGCTACCAAAATAATAATGTCTCATATGAATTAGGACGACAGAGCCAGTGACGCTGGTCGGTAAACATGAACAACAGAAGAAGGAAACAAGCGAGCACGTGACAAACCATGATAGTCTCTCTCGTGTGTAAGCTCTTACGGGCTCCTTAATGCTACTGCTTTGCCACGTGATATCAAACGTCAAACGGCTCACGTGACGCGTCCGGAGGCGGCAGCAGGTGCCAGGGTTCGGCACTATACTTGGAGCAGATTTTTCTTTGCAGGTAAAAAAAAATGAGTAATTCTTTACGTTGTTGTTTGTTTTTAAAGCGGCCGATCCGACAACAGCTTCTTAGTAAATAATCTCTCGCTGATCTACTGCCAAAGTCCGCACTCTCCCATTTCGCAGTCTATCAGAATTAGTCCCTCAAACAGCATCGTTCATCGGCTACTTCTCGTTCCCAGCCACGTAGCACCGATTTCGGTTTTTCTTTCACTTTTGAAATTATTTTGTTTTTTGTCCTGCAATATTCTATGGTATCAATCAAATACGAGTATCGGCCTTCGTTACCATGGTGAAGAATCAGTGAATACGGTTTTAACTGACAAACGAATACTAATTGTTTTGTTTAATTGCAAAATAATTTCAAATTAAATATGTGATTGCTGCAGCTGTAATGATGCATAGATAATAAAAGCAGGTATTTTTTTTTAAAAAAAAGAATAAAGATGCCTGTAAACAGGTAAACAATAATGGAAAATCATGGTCCAGCTGCCTCCGATGAGTCTAAGCCACAAAAATTGTTAATTTCAAAAAAAAAGTGTTCGAGTCATTTTAAAAAAAAATAATGATACGCAAATAGAAACTAAAAGGAAATAAATTATAATTAAAATTAAAATTTTATGAATAAAAATGATCAGAGATGTGTTCAAAGTTGTCGGATAAATCTTAATACTTTTGTGTTTTGTGGTCCAAAGTGTTTCAGACGGCAGTGAAACATTTGGGAAAAGACATCTTCTCTTTGGACTCTCACGGAAAAATGTGATGATAGCTTTGATTGTACAGATAGCATTTCGTATCTCGGCTACACAATTCAAGTCATTCACAACCAGATCGAGTTTTGAGCAGCGCAATGGACCAACAGCTTTAGGATACTGACGTCTTATTGTAGCTTGCACGTCCTTTCCCTGTCCTGTCATCGTAGAGCACCCATCGTATCCACCCTGGCCATGCATTTTTCTAGATTCAATCCAAACTTTTCACACTGATCAACGATAGTATTGGCAATGGAGGTGGCATCCAGTTCACATGGTCTTGCGAATCCAACAAATTCATCTCAGATAACACTACAGTACTCGTTGTGTTGATGAAACGTACACCAAGTGACAAATGTTCCTTCCCAGACGTGTCAGCACTTTCATCAGCAACTATTGAAAACCCAGTGGAATTGTTTGCCGAACAAACTATTTCTTCCCTGCTAGTTTCCTCAGAGAGACTGGTTAGTTCGTGTTCTACAAAGACAGGTGTATAGCGACCATTAGCTGGAGCATCTTCCAAATGGTTTTGTAGCATCTCATCTCATCTGATTCAATTAGAAAATCAAACAGGCTTTGAACATTTCCAGTTTTTCTTCCTTCATCACACGAAGCAATGTTATGTGTACAACAAAATAGAATGGCGACGGTATTGGATATAAAACTTTCCGGTTCTGTTCAACGTCCCACCTCAAAGTGCTGTCCAGTTGACAGACAAGGCTCATTTCTGGCCTTTTCTTGATGGCCAAAAGTTTGCTGCATCCACCTGCACATTTCTGTGCCAAGCGGGAAGAAGCTGACTTCTTTCACATTCACGAAAGTCTTCATACCTTGTAAACGGTGCCGTGGTGAATGTTCCCTGTGTTCCACGATGAACTGGCTGCGGAAAATTGTACAATATTTACATATTGTTTCTTTTAGTTCTGGGGGCAATAATTAGGGCATGGTGAACGTTGTTTTATCCACACACGACAAAAAAACTCTGTGCTTCTTTTGCATCCTTTTATGAAATCATAATTCTCAACAGGCGAGTCACATTTGACAAGTAGATTGTGTTTAAGACTATCCATTAGTTTTATAGACGAATTAACAAGCAATCCAATATGATCAGGATTATTACAGAATGACTGGGTCGAGCATGTTTAATTGTTGTTGTTGAATCTTGACCAGAGATACGTAAGTTATTGTTTTCTTGTCTGCTTCCTTCCCTGGTGTTCCTGATTTCCGCTTTGCTATAAACTTCCTGATACCCATTTTTAAAAAAAAAAACGAGGAATAGCAAAATATCAAAATGTAAACCGTACTTCACTTGACTGGGTCACTCAGCTATTTGATGGGGTTTCTTTGCCAGCTTTTGTAGCCTAAACTCCTAGCGCTTAGTCCGATTAACCAATTAGAAGCGCTGTTAGGGTCACAACTAATCAAAACACAGTTATACTAACTAATTGTCGACCTCTTAATTTCTTAATTAACCGATCATATTTGTTCTCAAAGTTAGAGAGAGAGAGAGAGAGAATGAGAGAGAGATGAGAGAGAGATGAGAGAGAGATGAGAGAGAAATGAGAGAGAGAGAGAGAGAGAGATGAGAGAGAGACACAGAGAGAGAGATGAGAGAGAGAGAGAGAGATGAGAGAGAGATGAGAGAGATGAGAGAGAGAGAGAGAGTGAGAGAGAGATGAGAGTGAGTCCAGATGATGAGAGAGAGAGAGAGAGGAGAGAGGAGAGAGAGAGAGAGGGAGGAAGAGGAAGAGAGACACAGAGAGAGAGAGACAGAGAGAGAGAGAGAGAAACGATAGTTTAGCTAGTTACTTTGACATACACACACACCCTGCCAGTGCCTTGTATTGCACTTCTTCTGGTTCAAAGTTTCTATGAGACTATCAACTACCAATGGTGAACCTGGGTCTCTAACCTAAATAGGAGATGTATTTACCTGTGTCCACTTTAACAAATTGTGAAATAGAACAGTGTCACCTATACATCCACGTATATTTTTTCGTTGCTTATTTTTACATCAATAGTTAAACTGTAACCTTTATTTTGTGGGGTAAAGAACTTATACGATGCGATGTCCGCCGACATGTATTACCGAGCTAATGGCAGTTTTACCGCCGAAAGCTTCCATCTTTTTTCCTTTATGCGGTCAAGTCTTGAAACTTTAAAGAAGACGACACTAACACTGCCACAAATGTAATAGTTTCTTTTACTTTTTTAACGTAAAATTTTCTCGTTTTAAAGCTTTTGATGAACAAATAGGAATAAAAATACATAGAAAGTTACCATTTCTTAGACGCCGTGTGTCAGTTCACGTGACCACATCGTAGCGTCATTTTTTGGGTGTCTTCTGCACTCAAAGAAGAACATCCTCATTTTTGCTTTCCATTTTAAAAGGCCAATGCGTTGAATAAAAGCGGTTTACTATAGTCTATATTTCCTGAGCAATTACGTTTGGCTTTTATCTATTATTTATGCATTTAATGACTGAACCCCTTTTCCTATTGTATTGCGATGTCTGGTTTGGCGTTTTGTTTATTATGGTTCTATTTACTTTATTAAAGATTAAAATTCAACAGATCCAAGAGAGCTAAAAAGATTTAAGATAAATAAGAAAGCAGACAGACGGTCAAAAGAGATCTCATATACTTGTGTGGATTTTTAGGAGACTTATATTAATAGCAGGGATTAGCGGTAAGCTTCAGGCGGATTATTAAAGCGCACTCCACGCTATTCTTTCTGGCCAGCGCGTGGCCGATGTCCTTTTGGCAATAACATTGTTTGAGAAATGTAAAACGCGAATTTTATGGAGGTTTTTTTTCAACAGGCGAGCAGTCAGGAATGGAGTTTGTCCGGTTTGTTTAGAAAAATTTAAAACGGAAACAGAATTGTTAACCAGACTTGAGCAGATCCGCTTCACTAATTTTAACCGCACCAGATTTAGCGCACGCGCTCTTATTCTATAATATCTGCCTGAAGAGTTACCCCCCCTGCTCCGTGTTCAACATCAGTCAGCAGGTTATTGATGATAACGGGTTCTAGCTTTTCCAGATATTCTTTCAGATTTTTTCCCCGAAGGGTTAGCGTCGGTCCTTTGGTCCTTAGTTGTTGATCAAAATTACCTTCACCACGAGGTGGCGGATATGTTGACTGTAGAACCCAAAGTAGTGACTTCAAGTCTTCCAAGCTTTAGAGTAGCCGGAAGTATGGTACGCCGATCAGTTTTCCTGCAGGAAGTGATGGTTACTAGTACAGACAGGAAGGTATTTTGAAGAACACAGACAGCCGTCATTATTCGCGCTTAAGCAGACAGTGAGTGCAATGAATATTATTCACATCTGTTACCAATGACATTCGTCCAGCAAGAAACCTGTCCACTTCATAGATAACCAATGTCTGCGCAGGTGAGCCACTGTAAAAGACCTAGCCATCGTCAAGCACGTGACGAGTCTTAGTTACCGCGGCGGTTACAAAAACTCTGGTTACACATCTATAAATTACCAGAGAACATCTGAGCGAAGACAAGAAGAAATGGGTAAGAGAAGAGGATACATCAGATTTTAAATTATTGTACGTTTGGTAAAGAAAAATGGAGAACAAGCAGTCCATCAATAGACGGGGTACAACAAGTCACCAATAATACTCCTCTCCTATCTTTTTCCTTTATCTAAAAAGAAGGAATCTATTAGGGGCTTTCTTCGTTGAATTCCTCGACATTATTAGAAAATCAACGACGGTAGCAGAAAGCGTTAGAACGCAGCCTGTTAATGGCTACCTTTTTTTCCCGGTACGGTCGAGTCTGAAAGGAAAGTAATCAAGGACAGAAAAGGGGAGACAAACCAAACCAGCGAAGAACAGAAAAGCTAAAGCGCAACATCGGGCATTGAAATAAAACAGAAAAACTATAAATAAATACAAGCTTTATTGCAATTAAGTAACACACATGACACCGATGAGGTGACAATTAGAAGGATTTTGGTACAGTACAACCTTAATAGTATGCGGGCATCATCGCGTCAATGGAACAAACCAGCACGCCTTTTGTTGGGGGGACTTTACTTCTTCATCATCTTCACGAATTCTGGAAACAGAAAGAAGATTACAATAGCTTTAAAAGAAGATGGATACGTTTAACAATGTTAACCAGTTCGTGACACTACGCCGCAGGAATGTTCTCTTGCCAATTTAAAGTCACAGTCGCCATAGCTGCACAGTGGGAACAGCACGAGCTGACGTCACAGCTTCAGTGACGTATGAACAAAATGACTGCCATCTATTCGGGTTTACCTTTGTTCCCCCTGACTGTTATAATCCATGAAGGACCCTGATTTTGGTAATTTGCGTCTCACTGACGTCGTGCGCGCTACGCGAATTAAGTTACATACAGGCAACCAAAATGGACTACATTTACGTTCATGACACTTGTAAGAAAAGCCACAAACGTCTGGAAACTTTATGGTCTCCCTTAAACCAACATAAATCTAAGAAAAACAACTGCGTAGAGATTATTTGTTGTAAACTTCTCCTTTTAGGATGTTCCCAGCACTTTAATTGTTGTTGTTGTTGTTTTTTTTGGTACCATTACCCGGCGATTATATCAAAAAATTAAAGGCAGTGGATGTCATATCAATGCCACGTAAATTTGGTCTTTTAGATTCTTGTCTGAACCGTCAAAGATGAAATAACAATGACTTCTCATCCATTGATTATTAAAGATCAAAGATTACGACAAGATGCTGAATTAAGACATTTTTTGGTTCTTCACTAGGAATATAAAGAATCTAAAAGAACGTTTACATACGATATTAAATGCCAAAGGTAGTAAATTTGGTGTAAATGTGACATGAAATATGAAAATAATCCCATTTCCAGAACGATAAATCAGTAACCGCGTGAAGTCCCCTATTTCAGCTTCAAACGCTGTCTGTAAAACAAAAGAAATCAAACTTTGCTTGGTTTTCATAACGATTCGATTGTTTTTCCACGAAAATGTATCACCATCGGTGTTGTACATACAACGGCTCACGCATTTTGATAATTTTATATTTAAAATCCCAGAAGTCTTTAAAAGTCGCTAATCCGAAGAGTTGCAAATGTTTCCCTCTAAATTTTCTCTCTTTTTTTTCTCGTTGCTAATATATTATTACGCCTTTCTACCAAATGCGCATGAACTACAGGCGGTTCGTACCTGTAATTACAACAAAGCACTTCAGGTATTCGAGCATATCATACGAAACAGAGAAGACGACTTTCACAGATTGGCACAGAGGGCGTGCTATTATTCCGTGAGCTAGAACGGTGCGACGTCTTGTTGAGGAACGTTCTTGTAAGAAATGTAAATTATATCCTTATCTCTGATTGATGGCTTTGGAGCCGATAATACGACTTCGTACAAACACCTCTCCGACTTTTCGTTGTTAAAAAGCTATCCTTACAGCCACCCAGTATCATCAGCTGTTATGAAAACCGCTCTCAGTGAAAAGATCGATGAAGATCGTTATCGATAAACTCCGCAAAACTACGTTAACCGACTGCTTTATCGCGTCACAGGCTAAGCACTCGTTTTCTTTACTTGGTTAATTAAAACAAGTTTTGGTTATCAAATAACATATTTTGCTACCATAATGTGGTTCGGTTACATCGCCACGGCGCAAAACATTCCGCGTTCTTTGAGTTCTTTGTCTTTCTTGTTGTTTTCCTGTGCAATTAGCTCCCCGCCTCTGCCATCTCCTTTGACCGCTGTAGCCGTCAAAGATCAATACCGTGACTATTAGCTTCAAAGATCTTTGAAAAGATGGATAAATAACAGCGGCGGAGATTAGAGAGGAAATTCCTTAGTTGTAAAGCCAGCAGAAAAATATGAAGGAGTCCGTGACGTGAAAAGAAAGGAAGCTCCGAGCCGACTGAAGAGGAAGTAAACGTGCGTATGTGCGGTCAAAGGTAATAATCCTAATAATCAGGCACAGACAGGTGGCAGATAGCCGGTGTATTAATTAGTACCACGGTGGGGTGTGTCCCTCGTATGTAACAATTGTAATAAACCAGTGTTATGCATATTAAGACGTCTTACCCGACTTTATCAATGTGAAAACGCTTCGCCACTCACCTTCAAAGTTCACCTGACCATCTCCATCAATGTCTGCTTCCCGAATCATGTCGTTTATTTCTTCCGCTGTCAGCTTTTCGTCGGAAAATCTGTCCATGGCCTGACGCAGTTCGTCGGCCGTGATCACGCCGTCCCCATCCTTGTCGAATACGTTGAAAGCATCTCTCATGTCCTTATCCGGGTCCAGGGCAGACGGCCCAAGCATATGATCGGACATCATGGTCAGAAATTCGTTGTACTCAATTGTACCATTACCTGAGAAAAAGTAATTTTTGAAAAACAGGATATAAATTATACGCCTCTTTGTGTGTAGACAAACTATTCTAGTTTATGTGGCTTGTATTCCGAACCTTCCTTCAATAGTTTGTTTATTTTGTGGTGAATACATTGTGTGTGTGTGTGTGTGTGGTGTGTGTGTGTGTGTTGTGTGTGTGTGTGAGTGAGTGAGAGAGAGAGAAAATAGAGAAGATTTTATAGCGCGCACAAATAAATGAAAGCACCCTTTAATTCACAAATTTATTTTAAAATAATTTTACACTCGTCTAAACAACCACATGTCAAGCAGACCAATTTTTCAATCGATGCGAAGAATCCAGATCTTGAAGACCTGACCTTATTTCCTAGAACCATTTTCATGACGTATTTTAGATACAGCCGAAATAATTGCCAGATCTTTAAGATCCGATTCAACGTTTCTGCACAGGATTAGTACTTTCAGACACCCTGCTAACTTTATTGGCAGTCGCTGTTCTTCGTGATCGTCGATAATTAACCAGGATTATACTTCTGGAGATGAATCCTAATTTATTCCCTGCCATAAGCTGGCAGGGATGATATTTTTGAACCTCGAGCCTATTTCACGAGTGGCTTGTGCTGTCCGCCTATTTCTTTGTACTTTACTGTGACGGACCGAGAATTTAAGAAAGGCGAATAATTAAAAACAACTCTCACTATAAAGGAGTTCTTATTAATTTATTCAATCATCTGCGATCACGTGTTGCTTCACCCGTATCACGTGTTTCAGCAGGAGGACAGTCCCCCGTATACGAGGTGATGGTCATCAACAAACTGTTATTCCCCGTGTCCATAATTACATAATTATGATGTCGATATAATGATGCTAAGGATAATGCTAGAAGTCTGCCGATAGAGGGTTTGGCTTCACCTAACGTATTGTCCGTCAGCCAGCGTCGTGCTCCCAACATGATCTTCGCCGCTTCAAGTCTGGCGAAACGAGAATGTCCCATGCAACCTTGCGCGCAGAACCACTTCCGCTTTATAACTTTAGGCGTCTATCCTCAGAAATACTACACCGACAGCAATGTTTACGAGCAAATTCAAAAACCATAAACAAAGAGAAGAAAGTTTCTGAGGAAAAATTACGAATAAATCCACCAGCACTGAAACTCCCCATGACTACCAGGCACAATAGGAATTTTAGGAGCTGAGATGTCTGGGTGAATCAATCTGATCATCCCCAATGGAAGTGAAGCGTACATTAATCCTCTTTAGATTTTCTTTTACATCAGGAACGAAACAGATTCGATCTGAGAGGCTTAAAACATCTTAAAAGACAGTCGCCAGTTGCTTTGCGTTTAAAGATCCGTAAATATTTTGTAATCTGTTCTGACTTTGGGTATTCTTCCTAATGTAGGATTAAAAGAAATATATATATATTTTTTTTAATCCGTTTTTCTCTCTACCATTGTCTGTCTCCGTCTGTGTCTGGACCAGCAGCAGGAAGGACAAAACCAGAGTTAACAGTCGTGCTGTTGCTAAATGCTGGGACCACTGAGCACGCCATCAACGGAGTTCTTGTCGTCGCGATAAACAGATTCTCTCAAACTGCGGAGCCCCGGATTATTTGGCAGAGATCTGTAGCCGACTTTTCTCAGTGCGGGTGAATGATTCTTCAAACACCCCTCCCACCCCGGACAAGACCACGAAGTGGCTGAACAAAGTTGTATATAAAGGTAGAATTCCGGGACAGTTCAGTAACTCGCTGGTAAGTGATGCGGACGGCTAAAGGTAAAAGCTGAGTGTCTGTAAAATTACGTGCTGGAAATGTTGGGACACGAGATGGCCGTTAAAGGAGCTGTCAGGGAAAACTAAATTATATGTAGATGGGAGATAGTAGTCACAGACTACAGAAGGACCTGCAAATGGCCCCAAAGGGATCTCCGGGGAGGGTTATAGGGTCGTCAGGGAGCGGGTTGCTTTTGTCTTTGTAGTTCTAAACAATTTAGAGCGGAAGAAATGCATCAGTCTGCGCCAACAAATCACAGGCCGAGACCTTCTGTGTTGGTACCCAGCGAACGGTTAAATAACCACCAAGTTACTGGAATGGGTTCGATAGTGATTCGGTTTTCTGCAGCAACGACAAAGGTGAGAGAGAGAGAGAGAGCGATGAGAGGTGGAAAGACATTGATAATACAAATAATTGGAAATTGCGATCCGTTACCGTCGTCTCCAGAATTCCGGAAAATAACTTTCAGGCGAGCGAAATTATTTTCTTTCAACTACTACAATGTCGAAATAGATTATCCTGCCTAGTTTTTAGAAGACTGCCAGGCTCACAACTTATCACTGTTCAGAATGTAGGAGGGCCATCAGATGGACCTTATCTTTGACGAGAAAAGGGTGCGGCCGACATATATCACCTGTTCCGCGAGTCAAACCAGCCTGTCTGCGGGATAGAGTCAGTAGGCACGCCGCCAAACCTCTTAGCTGTCGCTCTTCTTCTACCCGCGTGGACTTCTTTTCTGAACAAACTGTCAACTCTCTCTCTCAAAGGTTGGCCAGAACTGTACCGCGAAGGACCAGGCAATATCCAGAAATGTGTAGTATTTCTAAATGTCAGTAAAGTCATATATCTGGTAAGATACGTCGACACACATAATAACCATCCCCATCCCTGTGTAAACAGCAACTGTTGATAGTTTCATGTGTTTACCTTTGGATGTCGCACTATTTTCCGAAACGTGCCAAAAGAAACCTTTATTGCTCACCGGTCGTCTTCTATAAAAGCCCGCAAACACGATAGGTGTATGCTAGGAATCATTCGTTAACAACAGAAAAGAGATCAGGGTAAACCCACGTGCTAATGAAGGGCTGGCTCTTCCTACACGGTGAAATATTTAAACTGCCATGATTTTGCAATACTAGCAGATGCTGATTCCGGCATCGTTTGCTGTCCGTGAGATTACGGAAAATCAATGCTTTTTACATTATATTTCAGTGGTAATGCCGTTGATGAGGTTTTCCTTGAACATCTGAAACCAAAGTATGACTCGCCAGTTGTTAAGAATAATAGAGTGTTTCCTTAAGTTCAAGAAGTCCATTCTCAGCTGTCTTTTGTGCGCATATTTCAACGACGACGTCGGACTGCGATGCGCTAAGACATCTGTACCCGGACTTTACAGTACATTCAGGTAGACCATTACCGGACATGAAGACAAACGTGTATAAAAATATCTCTCTCTCTTGTTGTTGTTGTCTTTTTTTGCTCACCTATCTGTCAGACATTAGACACTTGAAAAGTCAACCCGGTTCTTTAAATTCCGAAACACAACAAATAACTGCGGTGATAGTTCGTATTGAGGTTTCTCTTTAATTGAGTACAGACACCTGTGTATGAATAATATCTCTTCTCTGACAAACTAGGGCGGTCTTTGGGTATAAGGGAAAGAGAGGGCTGTAAGTCCGACCCAACAGTTAAAATCGAGCAAGTTCTAGAAAGAAAGAAGAGACCATTCAGGCTTTGTATGGCGACAGAGCAGCGTGGAGGGGCGGGCCCCTGTACCATATCTCTCTCCGGGCTGGGTCAGGGTTTTTAAAAGTGAGGTCTCTGCATCTCATTGTTTCCGTGATTACAGCCGTTCTGTAGAGTTCCGGTTTAAATCATTGCTTACTGGATGACCAGCGAGAATGCCTTATTGTAACTTATAAGATCCATTAATAAATCGATCAAACGAAATCTTTATCTTGCATCAGTTACTGCGAGGAAAACAGAAGAGAAGCCTAAGCACGGTATCGCGTTTAAAATTTTGTCGGAAACCAGAGTTACGTCACCCAGTTTTCGAATAGGTGCCAACGCGAACTCCCGATGCAGTCGGAGAGACCCTGACTAACAGTGACTTAACACAGATGGTGGGAAGTTGTAATGTATGCCAGGAGTATTCATCAAATCGGCAGTCACAACCGTTACAATAACAAAATATAACCTCCGGACCCTTTCAGAAAGTTGGCGGATTTGTCTTCCCATCATTAGATGTCACCGGTTACCATTCATCCTACCCTGGAGTGGCGGCAGTGTCTGTCTAGCACTACCAGCAAAGCGACTGTAAAGTTCAAAGCAATCATCGTGCTCCTTATTATGTTGTTAGTGACGATTGAGCAAAGCATTTCAGCCAGGATAGGAGAATTTGCCAAAACACGACAATTTAAGCATGTGAGTTAAATTCCCATAATAGTCAGGGCAGTGGAGAAAGCGGTGTAAGTAATAAAAAAAATCTACTAAAATATTAACGTAACCGGGTAAGGACAAGTCTGAACTCAGTTCCTTGCATACCGAAGTTCTATCTGATGGATACGCACCAGATAGAATTGGAACGGCACTGCTTGCACATCCATCGATGCTGAAGGCAGAAAGCAGAGACCAAATTGTAGCGTAACTCAAAAATTTGCCACAAGGGGAGAACTAAGAGCGGCATCATGAAAGGTCGACATGAAACTTGTCGGAATTGAGACAAGGGTGTCGTAATAGGATTTATTTAGAGTAAGGGTAATACTTCCCTATAGTCTACAAAAGCAAGTATAGTGCAAGACGTTTCACCCCGTTCCTACACTGTGAAGTCTGTGCGAACAAAGACAATAGCAGTAGGAGTGCACATGGCAGTAACCTGGCAGCGTAACTAATCAGAGCAGTGATGCTGGCTGGTGTACGAGAACATAACCCCGCCGCACCAGCCGAGATGAGATCCAGTAACGGCTTCCGTCCGCGTGTGTGTGTACTTGAACGGGTGAAAATTGCTACACCACCAACAGCAGCGAGATCACCAAGAATCTCGAAAGCTTCTCAAAGACTAGGTTCGTAAATAATCAGTTCCAATTGGCGATAAACAACGCCAAAGAGTGGGGGGAAGGAAGGACATTCGTTAATAATCAATAAAGCATCAACAGGTGTTTGGTAAATGCCAGCTTGCCAGGTTGCTCAGCTGAGTTGCAGAGTTCTGTCGAGGCGGAACCGAGCAGCAAAAATTAAGGATGCTCTTTTAAAAATCTGCGAAATTCTCCGTGACTCTGCATCATCCAAGAGAGCCTCGTCTTCGGGTTAAAGAGAATTACTGAGTTATGGTAAATAGTTACCGACCACGGGCCAAGGGTCGAGTTTCTTACCATGCCTTCTTTTCCAACCCTAACCTTGGAATGCCAGATATAGGTCCCCCAGAAAAGCCTCTTAATACACAGTGAGTAGCAGAACAGGGCAATGTTTAAGATAAAGTAAATTGTCTTGAGAAAATAATTATTTTACAATTCAGTAAACTTAACACTTTTAATGCCAAGAGGGTTCAGATAAACGCCATAGTTCTGCTGTATGCCACTCGTTTCGGTTCTGATGTCGCTACTCCCACCATTGGTGTCATTTCTCCTTAATCTTGTAATTAGATTTTACGCATTAGTTCCTATGTTATGCAAATAGAATGTTGTCAGACTGCTAGTTGGTTTGCATAATTTGCGCCAGTACTCGGAGTATAGTACTCAAACAGAATGTTCCAGTGCAGCCGAATTTTGGTTGCAGGCTAATTTTACAGCCTTAATTAATACTGTAGAACCAGTTACGTCTGCGTGCATTAGCACCAGCCATCTCTTCAGTGGTTTTATATAGTGCTGGCAAATAATTACGAGTTGTTGTCGTTTTTTTTCTCTTTCAAATACACCGCTATAAGTACATTTCAAACGTCTCGATTACAGTTGTGTAACTTCTGGAAAAGTCATTATTTTTAGGCGAAAAATTCATTAGCGACAATAGATCTGCGCACGGGGCTGCTAATTGCTGCAGGCCACGTACGAGTCTCGCTTTGAAGTCTCTAAGTGCAGCTGAGTCTCAGTTCCAGGCGGCCTTCTTTGTTGGTCCGATAAGAAATGTGCGAGGTGGAGACACAAAAGCGCTGAAAATCAATAAATGTTGGGTTCGTACGAACACCTAAAACCAGGAAATCTCTCGTAGACTGGGGCTCACCTGCCCCACTTTCAGCTGGTTCTCCAACTCAAACTCGGGCAGCTCTCAGAACCAAAGTAGAATGGAGTGCAGCCCACCGCAGTAGACTAGACGACTGTAATTAGTCCGTTTCCCCGAGCACCTCCTGATTACCTTCCATTTTGTTGTTGTTTGCGAAACATTTAAGGCAACATTGCAAAATTCTTGCCGCTCACTTATAAAAATGGTGAAGCACAAAGGCGTAGATAAATAACTTCCCGCTTCTAACGTTCTCCACAGGCCGTGTCACGTGACGGTAACCGTACGCTTTACCAGCCGACAGGGTTGCAATCTCATCCATCTGTACACAGTTGCAACACTGCGCAAATCCGGATGCGGGAAAGTGTTGAGGGCCGTTTGGCACCAGCAAAACTACAGTCGGTATGACAGGAGCGCCCGGTGAACCCTGACGAAGGAACCGGCCAGGATTCCTCCGGAAGTGGGAGATAACCGGAGTACCGTGGAGGAAAAGCAACGTAGTAGAACCGGCTGGTGCAGATGAAGAAGGTAAAGCAGGGCCACGGCTCGCTAGGGTCTAAACACGGGTCGGGCCGGTTGGAGGCAAACCCGACGTCGCCAAGACAAGCAAGTACGCTACACTAGTCGGACCGCTCGCTTTTTACTTTATTTTACAGATAAGCAAACTTAACTTCACCAATTTTAGACTACAAAAAACCGCATTTGTCGCAATTACTGATCCTTTCATTGCAAAACAAGAAAGAGATTCGAAATCGCCAAATTACAAAAAGAAAAATTAGTTTATTTAAATTTTCTGTTTATCCCAAAAACATTTGTGCATCAAATCAGAAAGACTAAAATAATTAACTATCACAGAGTCAGGTGTCACATTGGACTCATGTCATATTACTCCTGTCCAAGTAAAAACCATATACAAGACAGATCAAGGGTGCCATAAATACTAAATACCCTAGATATGGCGGATAGTTTTACGACTACCGAAAATGAATCGTTGACGTTGACAACAGCTCATAGTTACTACATATTGACCTGGAGGGATAGTTTGTGTCTTGTTTTTTCAAGATTTATTCTGGATTTGACAGGAACTTAATACACAAGTTGTTTCCAAAGTTCGACAATAATTATAGAGATGAACTAGGAAGCTGATTAGCAACAGGCAATGTAATTTAGGAATTACCAAAATTACCTATGATCGTCACGCGCTTCAAGCTCGACATTGCCACAACTCCACACAAAGGATTATCCAGAACGAAGAAATAATAATGATAATAGTATTACTATTACTGGCGTTAGTAAAACTGGCGGACAGAGGAAAGATGCCACCAAAATCCTGCAAATTAACTGCCTGAGCGCACGGATAAGGAAGTTGGTGATCTGTTATGTAGAGAGTTCCCGAAAAGAAAGGGTCTTAATGGACGTGTAGCAGCGAGAAAACTGTTATTGTTTTTGAAGAACAAGAGCTAGACAGGGTCTTACATCAACATTTACAAAACTGGGGCCCTGACAGCTGAACAAAGGGGTATAGAAGAAAAGAAGGGTTACTAATATTCCTTATTTTCGTATGGAAAAACATTAGGTATTGTTTATTGGGCTTGAAATTTCTGCCAAATAAATATTCTTACAGTTGGTTAAGCATGAAGAATACTGAAAAATGTCTGGAACATAACTAACTGAATAGAAATTATTAGAATGACCAATATTTCTTCTGAACTGCAAGGGGCGGCCCCTGATTAATTGGCTTGTAGAGAACTTCGGCTGCATCATTACTCAATGTTACACCGAATTATCCTGGCTTTACCGTGAAAAAACTGCGAATTAACTGGCGCCTTTCACACTGAGACCCGTCTTCCACCTGCAAGAAGTGAAACTTTCCTTTTCCCCTCTACTGGAGCATCTTGTTTTATGGACGTTATGCTGCTGCTGCTGCTGTCCGCTATTGGTTTCAGATCTGCCTCCGTTGTTTTTCTTTATAATAGAAAGTTCTTCATTTTTTTTTTTTTTTTGCTGCTGCTTCTTTAACTTGATCCGACTCAGGTGTGTTTGGGTAACTTCATGTCAAAAGGGGCAATCCACCTGTCATTAGTGATGATTCATCCGGAGCCCCTCTTGCTTCTGTTTGCAGGTGGGAGCTATTTGCTCCATTTTATTTACTGTAGCCAACAATGGAAATCCCCAAAATAATAATAAATCGCAAAATTAATGATTAAATGGCTAATTCCTTTTTCTTATTGTGTTTACTTTCTCTCATTTCAGGACAATGACGGCTTTTTTAAGTGAATAAAACAAGGATGATTCTGCCCACCCCACCTTCCCTTGTTATACATTAAACAGCTCACCATCCCTGTCAACCTCTTTGATTATCCTCCCGACTTCCTCGTCTGTGGGGTTTTGGCCCAGGGATCGCAGCACGGACCTCAGTTCATTTCTATTAATTTTCCCATCTCCGTTCTCGTCAAACATCTTGAACGCCTCATTGATCTCTGTAAAAAGGAAAAACGAAATGTATTTGCTTTGTGCAAAATGGCCAACAAATGGAATTCCGTTTAGTTTTAAAACACACAACGATGCTGGCTTGGTAAAAAACATAGCCATTTCAATAGCGCCCTTTAGACCTGGATTCACTGGTGAGTATAGCGCTCACCGCACCTGTCCTTACGCTTAATTGGGAATTCCTGCTGCTGTAACAATTACTTCCGGCGGTCTTCCCTGGTCACGTGTATAAGGTAATTGGAGAACCCGGTCTAACCACTGACCTACAGTTGACATGCTCAGGTCGTGCTATTTCCCTTAGCTGTAGAGAAAAGGGTTAGTAGCCTGATTAATTTCTTCTCTTTTGTCATCATAACCCTCCTGGATTAACTACACTACTGGAGTCGGGTTTCTCTGGATATTAAAGCGGGACCTATAAAGTATTTAAGACTCTGGAACAAGACAAAGAAAGATTGGTAAAAATGCGATAGCAAGTCTACTTACCAGATATCTGGGTCTCGCTTAGTTCAGCCTTAAAATAAAAAAAAATAAAAAAAAAAACAGAAGGAAAAACCCATTAATTCTGCAAACTCTGACGTCTTTGTTTTCTGTTTTCTTTAAAACGGTCAAACAACAAAGCAGGAAGCGCACAAAGCGTCTTTAATATTTCAAAAGGTATCTGATAAAGTTGACGTTTATTGGTATAAATGTTGTGTAAAGATCCACTTTACTCTGTATTAAGGAGTCAGTAAGTATTTACTTTCAGTCTAAGAAGGAAAGCCATAAAGCCGTATTCGATGCTGGCACGAGATATGTGGGTTCTCAAATTCTATTTACTCGGTTGCCATAGTAAATTCCCAGTCACTGATTATCCGCAGTTTTATTAGCAACCGTTCTTCAGCAGTTCTCTTTAATGTGAAGCTGACTTCGCCTGGTTGCGATATCACAGAGACTTTGTTCACATAGAAACCTGTAATTTCTACAATTTTGAAAACTACATAATTTGACTTACTCACCTGTCCTGGAACCTAATCTAGTAAGGGCTTTAGTAATAAAAAACCAGAAAATTGGTCTATGATACTGCATTTTACGAGCTAAGGTCGGGGGATGGGGCATGAGAAATTTGAGAGTTTTTAGATGGAAAACAAAGCGGTTATGGGTGCCGGGAAATGGCAGTACATATGCTGTCAATGTATCGGATCCGCACTCTATCTTATCATGCAACGTCGAGGAAATATCAACTGTAAAAAATTTTTTTCTTTCAAACCAGAAAACGAGTGTCATTGGCCATCAGGGTTCAAATGGACTCTCTACCGTGTAAGGGCTCTGCCTTTATAAATCAATAAAAATGCATTAGAGAACTAGAATTCTTCCATCGAAACCTGTTGTAATTTGTCTGCCAGCTCTAGTTGCCTTCGATAATTAATGTCTTTATTTTTTTCTCTAAAACCTATGTCAATAGTAATCGATATCGAACCCCACCTCCGAGGAATTATAAGCATCTGTGCGCTTTTTATGATGATTTAAATTTAAAACCAAAATTACTCGGATGCGAGTTCTGCGTGACATGGCCGCCGAGCCGCTCGAGAAGCAGCCGGAGGCGGGAGTCGGTCGGTGAGACTGGACGCGAGAGTCAGCGCGACTTCCTCTTCTGGCTGATGGAGCGGAAGTAGCTACTGAGTTGGTGGCGGGGAGGGGGGCTACGAGAGGAGAATTAAGAATAGAAATACGCGTACATTTTAGGAAAGGGGAATATATCTGAGGGTGTGCTTACAGATAATGGAACCGTGGACGGTTCGCAGCCTCTAATGATCAAGTCGTTCCGGAGAGCGCACGCGCTCGCACCCAGTGCGCGTCCTTGACCCAGATATCGCGGAGATCCAAGGGAAGCTGTTTATCTCGTCAGCCCCCCCCCCACTTTTTTTTTTCTTCTAACATCTCGCGACATTTTTTGGGAGGAGGAGGAGGAGGGGAAAGGGCTGCCGTCGAACCCTTTCAACAAGATACGCTCGCTCGCGCTTTACACAGACCTGCCTGTTCATGGAGAGTTCCGCTTTACCCGATACTCGATAGACACTGGACGAGATCGGGATTCCTTACCGAACCGTCATTGGTCGCGTCAAACCCAGGATTAATTTGTTCTTCCCCCCTCTCTCCCTGATACCTTAAACAAACAATTCTTGATTTAAAAAAAAAAAAAAAAACGAACGGGTTACCTCCCTTTACCAGCTTGACGGAGTTACCTAAACTCGCAGCCATAGACGAGAGCTGGCATCCTGGTAATTGATTTGTGTGGTCTTTGGATAGATCTCTGCAAGGAACCGTCTTGCGCCCGGTCGTTCGCCACTTCCTGCACCTTTAACCCCTTTATATAAATCCGTTATGGCAAGTTTGGTTGGGCATTGGTCTGGAAAAGCCAACTCGTGTGTGAAAGTTTCCCAACCTACTGGGGGGAGAGGTGTTTAAATGTATGTAATTTTGAAACAGAGCTCTTTAATAAGGAAATTTATCTCTATTGTATTTAAAAAAAAATATCTCTTTTTTATATGCAAAACATCTGCATGAAAATTCACTCAATTTCCATTACAATACTAAAAATTGTACATTTAAAGATATTTACTGGGGGAAGTTTTGTTTCTTCCGCAGCCGACTGCCACAGAGACAATGTTAGATGTAAACTGAAAGTTCTCTCAGCCTGTTTCTCTTTGTTTAGGCCGAGCCACGGATTTCCTGGATGAGAAGCATCCACTCAAAATTGAAGCGAAGCCAGTGACCAGGGTCTGAGACCCAACGATATCATCTACTTTTCCTGTATGGCGCTAATTCTATTTAACTTATTCTTTAATTAAGCAGTCGGGTAGATCTGGTAAGTCCTAACGTGTCATCGCTTGGAGAGCGATTTTGTTCTGTTTCGCTTTCACTTTAGAAGATTTGATCGTGAAATTTGTTTGAACTAAAATTCGCCCTCCCGATAAGAAGTCACCACTAATTCAGTGATGAGAAAGGGCAAAATTAACCCGTGGCCCTTTAGCCAAACAGCACATCAGTAACTCAACGCCCTTGTTTTACGCTTATTTACGAAAACTAAAGCTAACGGGAAAGGAAAAAAAAATGTTCTCGTCACATCAGTCACTCGCCATTTGTCCCGCCAGGGTAACTTCAAAGCAGGTGCGCGTGCGCACAGCTTCGTTTTTCCGCTCGATATCGAAAGTGGAAAATCGTAGTACCGCAGTAAAGACTGTCACGTGAGCATTCATTACGTGTAAACTATATATATAATATAACTTGACGTTTCCTTTTCAAAACATTGCGAAATGTCACTTATTTTTATGTGGAGGGACTCACACGTAAATAACTCGGTTCGTAACGGAGCAGCAGACATATCATCGCAGATGATCTCGGACCATCAGCGTTTCCTCCGAAGTGGAGACACCGCGGCAGAAATGGATCGATACAGAAAATCTGTTGCTGGGTTCGGTGAATTAAATGTTGAAAACAAAATTTAAAAAAAAAAAAAAAAATGAAAAAAAAATTTTTTTTCAAAGATTTTCTTTGTTTTTTTTGTCTTCTTTCATTATATTTAATTACGGTATTAATTGTAAAGGTTTCGGGAGAGACAATCGCTTTGATACAATAAATAAATAGAGTTTTTTTTTTTTAAATTTTCCTCCGCATCACGGTTTTAACAGTTTAGCTCTCTCATCAAATCCCAACTGCCACACGACGTCGTTACCCTAAATACACAACCTGTCTGAATATTTAGCCTTATTTTAAGGAGAAAACGGCATAAATTACAAATAGATTTTTTCTATAATTAATTTTATTTTTTTTTAAAAGAAATGAATAAAAACTTCTCCCCAACATAACACCGACCTTAATTCTGAAAGAAAAAAAACTCTGATAATTCAAATTATGCTAATTATATTCAAATATTTGTTGTTGAACTAAAAGTAACTTTTGCAAATGGCGGCTGTGTATTTTACGAACACGTGGTACGGATCAGATATACTTGGGCTAGCCACACGAAGGGGGGGATTCACGGACGTTGTAGCATCTATTACGAAGAAAGAGAATAGATACCATAATGTTATTCACTGACTGTTGAAGAGAGCCTGCATGGACGGCTGGCGACCTTAGACCTCGAGATGCACTCCATAGTTATCCTCGTAAGTCCTTGATCACCAACCCTCCCTTCTCTCTCTCTACAGAGTGCAGAGTCAGAAATAAGGTTTTGATGGAAAATCAATGCCCACAGTCTCAGGTTGGTTTCCGTTGTCGACGTTTTGCCAGGTGATGGCCTGGTGTCGGCCGAATGAAAAGCTGTGGGTGCGGTCTCCATCGTCTCCCGACGTCTCGTAAGCTTAAATTTTCTGAAATTAATTTTGTGAGCTTTCTCTTAAAAAGACAACAACAAAACATTTTCGGTAACGGAATAATGAAGTCCGTTTATCAACTGTAATATTTTTTCCACAACACGTTATTTTCCTGAAAATAATTTGAGAAACTACTGCAAGCGTTAATCTCACCATCAGTCTCGTTCTCGTGGGCGGTGAGAGTTCGGGCTGAGCCTCGCTTCCCTTCACGTGGCGGGTCTCGCTCTCGTTTCTAATGTGGCTGTGTTGTGCCTGCCTGCCGTAAGAACTTCATGTCACAGACCGGCGGGTTTTGAAATTCAAAACCCATGTCAGGCACAATTCACAAGCAAGCTAGTGCTCAGAACCTCAACGTCGTCTGGAGGTAATGTGCATCAGTTAGTACCTAGTTTCATTCTTTATTGTATTCCCAGAGAATAGGGGAGGGGGTGATATGGTCAGACAGTGAGTCAGCCTACTACAGAACCCGATCAACGCAGAGCGTCTCCTTGTCGTCAACCAATAAATTCCCTGATCACCTTGGCGATGTTATCTGTAAAATCTGGTCTACTTTGAAAATTAGATAAAAGACCCTTCGCCTATCAGCAAATCCTCATATTTCTATTGCCGCTGTTTATTCTGTTTTACCTGGTCAGTGTCAATCTACCTTAATGTTCACCTGCTGGCTAAGCGAGCATCAGACTCCACCAAGGACATAGTCGGGCTGAAGTGTTCTTCGACACAGTAAAAGTTGTCTCTGGTTTTCTGTTGAGTCACAGGATCAATTTGAAAAGGATAACTTATTTATTTACTGTTGATATTTTAAATGCACCTGCTGATAAGTGTTTTTCTCCAGTGAGAAGATCCGACTTTCTTCGCCTTCGGTAAGATCGTCGTCGTCGGAACGGTTTTCAGGCAGGTCGTCCCCCGTGGAGTAATCGAATAAAGCCCCATCCAGGTCCCCTGTACTCGGGGCTGGGGGTTACACACACATCTAAATGTCACGAGCCATTATTGGGTAATCATAACTAAGTACTGGCCTCGGAGCACCGATTCCGAAGCCACTCTACAGAACATCATAATACAATTTAAAATCTCTATGGCAAAAAACCCGGTCCTCGCGGCACCCCTCCCCCCGGGGAGGGGGGGTTGTTTTTGTTTTTGTTTTTGTTTTTTTTTTTCAATTTGTCGCTGCCGTTCGTTAGGGAAGCCATTTTCCAACGTACTTCCGTTCTCCGCTCGTGGCGGACCGCCAGACCGGATGCGGTGTTTCCTCGCCTCGTTCCGAGAGAAGCTCTGGCCGTCCATCATCTTTGGTGGTGGGGGGGGCGTGAAACTCCGTAATGAGAAGACCTGCCCTCCCCGGTTCTTGACTAATACTCTGCCCGGCACCTGTCACCCTGATATCGTCACTCGCTCAGATATCGGAAAGTACGATAATTAAATCGATAACTTATAGCCACCTATGTCCAATGCTGTATTTGGAACGATAATGGCACCTCCGCGGTCTCTTCTGATTGACTAAATACTATTCCAGCCATTAGTTCTGGCGGTCTTATTCAAAGAATCGACCGCGATACGTCTGAGGGAAGATGAATTCTTGTACTGGGACTGTACACCTCGAGCATCAGTCTCCCTGTCACTTTCAACCAGCGCATCAAAACCCTGGCTGTTCACGCATGGCTGCGCCTGGAACGGTACCACGAGGTTCCGGTCCGGACCGAGTAGACTCTCCAGCCACTTTGTCGACCGATTTCAGGAAGTGTCCGGCTGCAACACGTTAATCCGGAAACGACCTGTTGGAATCCTGGACGAGTCTTTGCCGAGCCTCAGCTTCCGGGACACGTGCGGACTGAGAGCGGGTTGTGGTACTTTGCCGAATTATTCCAAAAGTGACTACCGATGCGACTCCGCTGGTGTGGGAAATGTACTGAGCACAGTTTCTAAGACTGAGCCGCTGTCTCTGGTAAACAGATACCCTAGAACGTCGGGGGGAACCGTCAAACAACGAACGTGGCTGGTCTGTTCTCAGAATCTGGACAGAACTCGTCCGTACGTATCACTGCAAATAACATCTAAAAGTAAATAGTTCAGGTCGACTGTTGGCGTTTCTACTTTAGCTTCAGTTACTATAAGCAATAAATTTCTTTTAACTATACCATGGTCGTGTTTTATGATTTAAAAAGTCGAGGAATCGCGGTAGTTGGATCCATCGAGTAAAGAAAGGGAAAAAAAGGATCGATAGCCTTATTGGAGTGGGGTACTTTTAGCAAGGCCCCCGACGTGGAATGTAGCAAACACCAAACAAATTTAACAGCTTAATATTCTTTTAAAAGCTGTTTCTCACGATTAAAGAAGAGCGAGAAGAAACAATACATTTACAGCGAGGTTTCGAATGTCTTTCTTGCACATGAATGGAAATCTTCAATTAGCTTTCAAAATTAAGGAGAAGAGACCACGCTCAGCTCGTTAACTCGTTACAAAAGAACAAATAATTGCATGAATTAAAGGATCAAAACGGAAAATAAGAAAAGATCATTTGCGCATTAAAATTTGTTCTTAAGTGTTGGGGGGAGTTTATGATACGATATTTACAAAAGATAGTCTGCGCGACATTCATCCCTGACGCTGTACTTTTCGAGGCTTCACCGCCTGCTATCTTTGCATAATTCAATAGACCTTACCGGGACCATCCAGAGGAAAACGGCAGGGTTAGGGTTAACCGCAATACCAATACTTTTTTTACGACAGACGTGGCGATAAAAGCTCGAATCAACGTGGAGCAGAATAAACAGCAGAAATCGGCTCTCTTGCTTAGCGGACTCGGTAGAGCTTCGCCACAGATGTCTCCGTAAAACCACAGATGGCGTGGGTTCGTTCCTGACAAAGCCGTGTTTTTTTTTGGGGGGAAGCCAAAATACCAACCATCGCATCCGTGATAATTAAAGCGCAATCGAGATGGCTCAGTCGTGTAGCCAGACTGGACAACAAACGCAATTCCAAGCAAACACTGATACGGCGAACCAGCAGCGTCTGGCACAGGAAACAAAGGCGGACAGTGGGGGGGCTCAGACTTTAAATCCAAACAGAACATCAAAATCTGAAAAGAAGTCGAGCCGCAGACGAGCTATCACGGCGGGATCGCGCTCTGAACGAGGAGACAGCAAACACTGCAAAGTGAAAATAGTCCGCACCTGAGCTTTGAAGACTTGGCAGCACAGACTCGCCTACGGTACGAACAGAGAAGACGTAGATCGGGTTTTGAAAAGAAAAACGAAAGTCTCGCTCGGAGGAGGCCCGATACATATTTTATTGGCGCTCCTTCCACTGAGAGCAAACATTAGACTTGTCCAAGAGACCACACGTTCTTCTCCTTACATCTTATCCGGGTTGAATGTCGGACAGAGCGAGGACAGACACTTGACAAATTCTAATTAATGACGTCATCATTCCGATCGTTCGCTCCATATTTTACGACGTAAAGTAATTTTGTAACCATTAACCCCGCCCAGACGTGTAACCTCGTATTATGTTGAGCACGAAACCCAATAAACTGTTCAATTCGGTGTCTTCCAGATGCACGACATCGCTGCGCAACCGACGACGGATCAAAGACCGTGCAGCAGGTGGCGCCACCTATAAACAGTGACGCGCCAATTATGGCTAACGCTCCCGAACTATCGGCCCCCTCTCCAGATAAGGTTACCTTTTAAAAAACTAAATGTTATCAGCCTTTGATATCCAATTGTGCAAGAAAAGCTTTAAAGAAACTTTGGAGAAGAAGAAAGAAGAAATTAAAAATAGATCCAGCCAGGGGCGGATTGGGAACCCAAAACGGCCCGGGCAAACACCTAAAATCGGCCCATTAATGTAGGCTATGATTCTGGCGACCGCAGCGAGCCCATACAGCTGGGGTTGGGGGCGCTGTAAGCCGCCGAGAAAATTGTGAAATCTGACCAATTGCAGGGACATTTTGAGGTCATGGGTATTAGAAGATATACAGACACCTACAACTAGTGTAGAGTGCAGTACGTCGCTCAGTAGCGCATAGTAGTATTGAAACTAGAGAGGCCGATCAGGTTATCAGCCCACCGGGATCTTGCCCGGTGTCCCGGCGGCCCAATCCGCCACTGGATCCAGCAATAGCTGTGACCTCACGAATCCCATAGCCTCTTTCTAGATCCATGATACAATCTGTCCCCCGAAAATTTCCAAATTCAGGAACCAGCATTTTTACGTAACTCGAAAAGAGAAAACGGGGATAGGTTAGGTGAGGGGAATAATGGCTTCGTGAGTTTATGGCAAAATACAGCTTCGATTTTCAAGCAACATTTCAGAGAAGGGAGAAACTGCGTTAGCCCCAGTGAATTCCCGCTTTAAAATGGTTGTTTTTAAAGAACATTAAGCGAAGTTTTACCGGAGACGCGGAGAAGATTTAATGATATCGGAGGACTTCGGACGGATCAGTGGTCATCCTATAAGCCTATTCTAATCCAGATCGAAGCTGATTTTATCTAACATACCGTAACTCGAACTTTGTGTACACAATGCATTTGTATTCGGCCGAGTTCTCGGACAGTAATATCATGAAGGGTATTGCGGGCCGTGATTACGTGCAGCCAGAACACCAATCGGCCCAAGACTTCAAACTTCCGCATACCTGGCACTTTCACACACACACACGACACGACACCTTATCGGTCGAGTTTCTGGAAATATATTAATAACAACAAAAAAAGATCGTCTAAGTTTGCTCTAATTAATCTGCCACTTTATTTATCTCTTTGGTGGTAAATCTACCTGACTATAAAGATAAAGGGTCCGAGTTCACTTTCTGTACACCGGTCCCCTCTCGACGAGCTCTTGTAGGGGTGGGAGGAGGTTTCCCTATAAGAGGCGGATGTCCCCAGGTGGACGCTCTCGTTGGTCGTTTACGATTAGAGGCTGTAGCACCATACCCAGTATAGTGACAGGTGCTAATGCAGCCGCGCCCTCTGGCGGCTGTTTCCGTTTTTAGGCGAAGTGTCTTAGAGCTAATATCTTTCTCTTTTACCGTCATCCGCAGGTAGTAAACCAACAAACACAAAGCTAAGAACGTCCTCTCTGGTGTTCAGACTAAATTCTGTATTTGAAAAGCATCGAGTTCTGCTTTTTGTTCTCTAAAAAAAGAAATCGCTTCCTTTGTTTAACCGTACAATACCCAACACTCGCGAAACAGAATTCGGTGACCACTTTTCTATGACCGGCTCCTTTGATTGATTTTATGCTGCAATTAGCCACGGAAGCAGATTGGCTAGTCCGGTTCTTGTTCTGCGAGTGCTTATGCATCGCTTCATCAGAGCCCTGTCTGCCTTTGTAGTGTTTGAAATCAGCTAACAAAACGGTGTGCACAGTCATCAAGCAGGGGGAGCCACTGCGGAAATGACGTCTTGCCAAACGCAACACAAAATATTTAATATAATAAAGACATTTTTTACTTATATTGAAGGTATTTCTTTTGATACATATTTAGGTTCACTCTAAAAATAAAAAAAAAATTATACAGGGTTTTTAACACTGTTATTTTTATCATATTTGGTATAGTATCTTGAATTCAGGGGGGGTTATCATATCCAACGCAGATTACTTGATTGATATGGCGCCAGTCAAGGCTAACGATACAGGCACGTGACAGACACGATAAAGGTGCAAAAATACCATCGTGACACTATAACGGCACCAGATGTCGCTCTTCCTCGCCGGAGAACTGCTTTCTAGTACTGGGAGCTGATCCTTGTGTCTAATTATACAGAAAGGCTGCCACGTGATCATTTTTCAATAAATTGCACTGCCTTTTTAGGATTTCCTGAAAGTGCTTGTATCATTGCCTTGCGGTGATATACAAAATGAATGGGTGATAACCACAAACCTCTCCCTTTCTACTGAAGTCATCTCTCTCTCTCTCTCTCTCTCTCTCCCTCTCTCTCTCCATCTCTCTCTCCATCTCTCTCTCCATCTCTCTCTCTCTCTCTCTCCATCTCTCTCTCTCTCTCTCCATCTCTCTCTCCATCTCTCTCTCTCTCTCTCTCTCTCTCTCTCTCTCCCTTTCTACTGACATCATCTCTTTATCTCAGATAGTTTTTTTTCTTTTTTGTAAATAAAGTGTACTATATTATATTATACTATATCAAACAATATTAGTCTGTTCCTGAATACATTTGATAGATATACTCCTTATTAAAAGCATGTGAATTGACTTTGTAACACCAATGATGGGATGATAGAATGATATTGCCATAAAACGTAACTAAAATCTAGGGACAGACATGGGTGTTGTCTTTTATCGTAAGTAAAACACTGACTATACACGATTTAAGTTGTTTATTGGTTGATTAACCCCCCGAAGCGCGTTTAAGATGTTCCAATGGCCTAGTAATCCCTAACAGCTACATTATAGTGTTTTTTTCCCCCGAAATTTTAAAGACTTGTCTAGACGTTGTGGCGTGAAAGGGGAACAACTGAGACTTGACGGGATCGGGGTTCACAAAGTAGATGAAGTAACAAGTGCTTAGTGAAAAGGTCGGTAGGTAGGTAGGTAGGTTCCCTACTGGAGGCCGTAAAAACCCCGGGACTTCGAATTCAGCCCCTAACTCCGCTCCAAAAGGAATAATATACCCAAACTCCCTACCGACATCTTACATTCACGCAAAAAATACAAAAAAAAAAAAAAAAAAAAAAACGAACTGGAGAACCAGTTCTTTTGTAGCTGCGTTGAGATCTATTCAAACTGATGTGAACCAGATGTGTCATTACAACATGACACAGATTTTCTAATCGGCCACCAGGTTTACTTACACTTATATACCTGTAATTAAATATCGGCACAGGTAACTAGAGAGACCCGAGAAAGTAATCGCGTCGTCAAGCGTAATGGTCTAGCGAAGTTAGCGGTGACCAATACTGTAAGCTGAACTTTATAAAAGAAGAAAATATAAATATATACTGTATAATGCATGTTGATAATTTGGATTGTCTTCCTTAGACCACCGCACTGTCTATGCATAGGAGAGGTCTCGTCGTGTCACTCCACAGGATGCTCTCTATTTTTTTTTGGCTCAGATGATCGTTTTTAAAAATACTACTGGAAAATTGTTCAGTTTATACGGAAAAGAAACCGATATTAACGATTATTTAAATAAAACAAAAGGGAGACACTACAGATAGAATCCGGCTAGTTACGGGGACCTCCCCAAAGTGAATTCTTCTGCTGTCCAAACGCTCACATCTTAAATACCCGAACCTCGTACGTCGATATGGATGGAGCCCGGATTCTGTTGGCGGGTGGGGGGTTAACTAGAGTTCAGATTTTAACGTTAGTAGCCACAAGGTTCCAACGACGACAGAAATGGCGCTTAGCAAGTAACTATTTGGGGGGGGATTGGCTTATGCTGGTCGCCACGATATAAGAGACTTTATTATTATTATTATTATTATTATTATTATTATTATTATTATATTATTATTATTATTATCGTCGTCGTGACTGCAGCGAAGTGGCCATTACCCCTGGCGTCAGGTGAATCTATCAGGCGCTCGCCTTCGTTAGAAAAATGGGTTCGAATCCGCGTCTGACTCTAGTGTTAACAGGAGTCGATGGTAAGATAACCTTCTGTGCCGCGGCGGGGCCGGCCGTCAGCCGGTGGAGCGACTTCCGATAGCAGACAGAATAGAGAAGACATTTAGAAGCGACACCCCCGCCCACCCCCGGGGGTCACCGGCAATGGCGGAGGTTCCGCTCTGGTTGCTTTCTAATTCGCCCCGATATCGGGAAATCAGTTGTCCGTCCCTCCCATGTTTCTCAAAGGTCTTCAACCTTATACCTATAGAAACGTTCTTCCAAAAAACGGGGGGGGCGGGACGACGCGGGGGTCGTTTTCCCGAGAGGGAGGGTTAAAGAACGCTCCGGTCAGGCGTGAAGCAGGTGTGTGTATCGATCTGAGCGGGAGCCCCGGGGGTCAGAAGGAAGACTAACGGGGATCTAAAACAAGTAAAACACGCACAGCGGATACTCACCATCGTCGGTCGGGGCTGAACTTTGAATCTCTCCACTGACGAACCTTTCGCGCCGTGTGACGCTCGGCCGGGGCTGAGCTGCGAGGAGGACGCGGGCCTACGTCACAGCTCAATTACCGGGAGCGCCTTGTTATTTGCTGGGCGGGTGGGTGGGGGGAGACGACTCCTCCGCGGCTACACACACTCGCGCAACACCTCGTCGGGAGACGTGCCCTTTAAAGGAGGATCATTCAGCAGTAACCGCGGTGCTCCGGTGATGTGGTCGTCGTTGATCCAAATTGCCCGGCTCAGTTCGAGGACTTCACGTGACGATGGTTTCACTGCGTCACCCGAACTCATATACACTATTGAACTGTTCCCCGGGGGGGGGGGGGAAACCCACCAAATGGCTGATACTGTAACGAACCTTTTAAAACATCGCGAAAGAGCTGTTGTTTTTAGTCATCAATAATCATCTAAGGATTGATTTTGGAACATTCCGGGGGGAAAAACGATAAGTTACTGAGCAACAGTCTCGAGAGGCCGATTAAAGATGGGGCTCACACTAACTTATGCGTGCAGGGAGGAAGCAGATAACTAAGAATTGATCTCGTTATTAGTTTAGATTTATTATGCTTATTGTCTTGTTCCCAGATGTCGCCGAAGGCGGTGTCCCTACAATCTGAGTCTCCTACTAAGAGAGTTGAGGTACATTCTGGACAATCTCGAGGCTTGTCCAGGCAGCAATGCCACTTTCTAAAGCTAACTTTCGCCCATTTTCGCGTATCTTCTTGTTTCTTTGTCACAGCCCCTAAGGCTTCCATCACTACTGATATCACTTCCACCCACTTTTCTACCGTTCTTAAAATTCCCTTCAGATCACGGTACTTTATTACCTTTTCTTGTTCTCCCCCTCTAATATTGTAAATTATGTCGGTCTTGTCCACAAATACCATACATGGCCTGTAAACATCTATTTCTCTTTCTGTGTTTTTTCTTATACTAAATTCCTGCAGTATCTTCATTCTTGTTTGTCTCTTCCACTTCCTTGACTTGGTGTTTCCATCACTGGCTGAATTTTAGCTATTTTTACACAATGTCCAGTGTATACTCCTTGCAACATTATTATACCTTTATTCGTAAGAACCAATGGCTAGCGTATTGCATCTCGATATTATATGAGCCTTACACTTCAGTTCTACTGTACAGGATTCTGATTTATCTTAGTGTTCAAGGCCTCAGTTTCTCCTTTCAGATGACACTTTGTTAGCCTCTCTGCTCTGTCTGCAGCTTCTCCCAGCTGCCGGGTGTACTGACCATTCACTCTTACTGTTTCCAGTTATTGTATCTGTTGTTCTTATTTCTATTTTCTTTTCTCCACTTCTCACACTATTTCTGTCAGCCGGGAAACCGTCGTTACACGGACCCCAGCGTCTCTATTTCGATCATATCTTCTATGTTTCTGAGCTTTTCCCGTACAACCTGTCGGTATCCGCTTTGGGGTGCACCATTCCATGAATGATCGTTTGCTTTCTGGTTTTTCTGTCTAGTTCTTGCTTTCCATTTAAGTCTACAATTCCCGCTAGGTAATCAGCTGCTGAGACTGCGTATTGATGGGCATACAGGTACTTTACATTCTATTGTTTATTCGTATGCTTTTGATGACATCATGTGGCCAAGTCTTGATCTTGTCCCACTGCCATCAGCCCTTTCGTCTCTGCTTTTAATCTTGTTGTTCTTAGCCAGTGAGTTTTACTTGGTCAACATCTGCATTGTTGATTCGGATTGGGCGTTGGCTATACATTGGCTTTTCTTCAATGGAGTTTAAATTCTTGCCTGTTACGCTTTTTTGTCGTGTTATTTTCCCTCTATCTTCAGCGTCAGTCGCTCCATTTTCTTTTAATTTTAATCTTTCTTTTTTTATTGGATACAGTATTTATGGTTTCTCTTGTAGATCTAAATCAAGTCCAGGGAAATTGGTTTTGTAGCTTCACCTCGTCTTCTTTGTTTTCATCTTACAATTAACGACTTGAAAGTCGTATGTCACTACAGATATTGACCAGACAGTTTATGGCTTCCATTTTGTTTATAGCGTTCAATTCAGAAGCAACCTTATCCTTCGATATTATTCTTTCTAAAATCTTTCCCTTCATAATTATGTGTTACGTTCCTACAGCTTCTCTGACTCAGAAATACAACTAACTAACATTACGTGAAGTTGGTTTTCGTACGTTCCAAATTGCATTCGGGTGTCTTCGCTGGACTTGTTGGATGTCTGTAGTTGGTTTTCTAACTGCTGACATCTTTGACATACGGCTGACTGATCTTTTCACCTCTGATGTCACACCCACAGTCGGTTGTTCTGTATAGCATCTTACGATTTCGTCATTCAGGGAAATTACCGCTCTTCAACCGAACCTTGGTAATTTGCCTATTTCTGGCGATTTCCAGCTGATAGCTCTTTTTGAAGTTAGTGACATCTCTGTGATGTTTACCGATGCCCTGCTCTTGGGCATTCGCAAAGTGCTTTACCTTATATTCTTTTGTATGCAGCTCTCTGTAAAACGGTTGTCTTCTTTGAATACCTTATTTTGTCTGAGTTCTTCGTTTCTTTTTTTTTTTTAGATCATCAAATATTCTTTGGACCACAACTTGTATTTTGTTGCTTTAAGCGTTTTTCCTCACTGCTGGGATGTTTCATTCTTTATTCTGTTTCGGTGTTGCCATCGTCACTTCACTCAGTGTTGAAAACTACTTCCCCTTTCTATGCCGGTTATTTTGAGCTGATCCCTTTCCATGGGTTTATACCTTTCTACTCTGTGATTTCTGTGGCTGCTGCGTGTACAATTCCTTACTTTGATTTGCTGGACTGGTTTGCCATCCTAACTTCCTTAGTTTTCTGGGACTGCTTTTCGGTCTTGCAGCTCCTGTTGTTTCACTTCTCAATTGATCATAACATCTTACTTCACTGACTGATACTGTTCTTCATCAAATTCTTCAATTGTTCTTCTATCTTCTTTAGTGCTGCGTCTTTATAGCATCTTTCCGCCCTTGTTTCCTGTAGGCCTGATCCCGCTCATGCGGTGACTTCTGTGAGGATTCGCCCTGGCGCGGGGACCTTTTGCTGCCTGTGGGTGAGAAAACTATGATCCAGTAGTGCACGTTTCGGCTTCGGCCTGTCCCGCCAACGAGAGAACCGCATTCTCTCTTGATCCGCGAGACGATCGATCCGGTCAGATCCTCGGTCGGTCGGACAGCCATCTTGTGGACGGAAGAGCTGAGAAAGTAAAGGCCGCGATGTGCGCGAGCGCTGAGCCGTATCAAATCGTAGTGGCGCCTATCTAAAACCACCTCCACGTGAAGTACAGGTATATAACGGCGCTCAGGTGAGCGGGGAGATCTTTGTGGTGGTTCTTATCAACAACCAAGTTCGATGAGATGAGATCAACAGCCGCTCAGACCCCTGCGGACTGTTCGACAAGGGCCTTGTCTCTTCTACTATTTAGAATTCCAAACTTCAAACGCCAACAAGATGTCGGGAAAACGATAATAATAATAATAATAATAATAATAATATAATAATAATAATAATAATAAAATAATAAATGCTCTGTTTTTTGGGAGTTCTGGCTAACAATTTAGCTCATCCAAACATCCGGGGCATTTACCGCCATTAAAAAACGTGGTTGATTTTGTGCAGAGGACATTTCCGTTCTCCACGATATCGTTTCTGAACTTTCGCTTATTGTTTTAACGATAGCTTGGTCACAGCTGTGGTAATTTTTGTATAAGCAGATCCGCATGATTGTGAAGGTGCACGTAGATAAGCTCCATGTCGTCTTGTAGCCTGTATCATGCAGAAACCCTACCTTTTTAAAATTAATAAGACGGATGATTGTCTCAGGGTTCTGGGTGGAGCGGGGATAGAAGGGGTCTTCGTGCCATTTTGCTTCTCGAGTTCAAGCCGGGCCACATGTAACATTAGGCAGGCAGGGGGGCGAGGACACAGCTAATGAGAGCTCAGTACATTGATGGCTGGCAAGGTTTCGATCAGGAGACGTGAGCCTCCTCGAAGATAAGGAAGGAGCGTGGCGGACGTCCTCCCAGCTGTGATGAAGACGAGGTAAACAGTGCGGGATATTTGCTGGAGAGCTCGAACGACACAGCCATCAGGGTGGAGAGGCTTCACGGGTTGAATGGACAACAGCAAAACCGTCGACTGGAGAGACCTGCTCTTTGCTTGTCACAAGAAACAAAAATGGACCCTTTACGACAATCGCAAACCGTCGGCCCAGTGGCTCCACTGAGACAAGGCGCCTAGCCGCGTTCCAAAACCAGACAAGGTCATGGTCACTATAATGGTGGACTGCAAATGGCGTCATCCACTATAACTGCTTGGCGAAACCTTCACACCTGAAAGGTGCTACTGTCGTGAATTAAACGTTGTTCTTCAGAAACTCTCCCAACGACAGCCGTCACCGGTGAATCGAAGCGGCCCAGTCCCGCTCCACGATGATGCTCGACCTCGTGTTGCAAAGGTGACTCTTCAGAAACTGAGTTCTCCCTCACCCAGCCCATTCACCAGACCTTCCTCCCACAGACACCTCGACAGCTTCCCCCGTATGAAATCCTCCTCCAAATGGATATCATCAGCGCCGGAAGTGACGTACGAAAGTAGGGTCAGCTGACCGCCCCCTCTCCATTTGTAATTTTTTCTCGCTTCTTCCGGACGGCTTCAGATTTCACTAAGACCTACAGCTTGGGACCTTTACCTCTAATAAAAGAAAAACTTGTTTGTTTAAGTAACAAGGTTGCATTGCGCGAGTATTTAACTGCTACAGCGAGAAAAAATTATAGATGGATTAACCCTAGCCACGCCACACAGACACACGCTTGTTCAACGCACACTATTCGCATCAAAGGGTACTTAGTGGCTAAACGTAACAAAGCCGCGAAATTTGAATACTTTTCTCTACCATACGAATTAGAGAACTCCCACAGTTGATTGCATTAAAAAATTTGCATATTTCAGGTGTGATTTTGCATATGCGGAATGTCTAGGTGGGTAGATAACAAGGGGAGCACCATCGCAGGCGGACGGCTTTAGCTCTCCAATCACCTCTAAAACCACCGACACCTTAATAAAGACTATTATTCGGCATAACAGATGTGCAAGGCGATCCATGCATAAAGACCCCTTTACCCACCTTTCTCACCTCCTCGTCTGTTGCTAGGCTCGCATTCATTAATTATGCACTTTATTCGGCTTTATATCACTGTCGCTATCGAGGCCATCTGTCAATGTATAGATTGGCCGACCTGTTCTCGTCTTTCAAACTATCAAGGACACTGGTTCACGCTGCTACCCTGGCCAACCACACCAGCTCCCTTGTTGGATACTGGCTTGCTTACAAAAGGTTTGTGTCTAAAAAAGTGTTTTGCGTAGAAATGTCATCTGTATTGGCATCCTCGATCACATATCAGCAGAAATGAAGTGTTGGCTTGTAGCTGCGCTATACTGGGTGATTCAGAAATATGTGTACACATCTTGAATTTATGTATATTTAATACTTATATCACTGAATAAACAAAACTTCTGTTAGATATGCAAATGAACACAGGAAAACAACATACAATGTTCGTCTTAAGACAAATGTTCTTAATGTCCACCATTTACATGCAAGCATGCACCACAAGCATCTGAGACTGATCGACATACCATAGTGCACATGTGAACTGAGGCGTTGAGTACTTCCTGCTCAATCTTTTCCTCAGAGTCTTGTTGTGGTCGAGGTTTAGCACCTTACACTGCATCCTTCAGGACCCCCGTGGTAGAAGTCCAGAGGTGTAAGGTCAGATGACCTTGGAGAATATTCATGACTTCCACAACAACCTAACCACATTCCAGGAAACTTCATATCAAGAAAGGCTCGAACATCTCTGTGATATAGTGGTGGTGCGCCATCTTGCTGCAGGTAAACCTCAGAGCCTTCAAACAGATATCTTATGGCAGGAACAGCATCATTGCATAGCATTTTCAATCCAGTAACTTTTTCTGGATACTGCTGAATTGCCAAACACAACAGCTGAAATAATTCTCCATGCGCTTCCTTAACCTCTTCAAAAGCACAGTTCTGAAAAACATTTTCTGCAAGAAAACTGGCTTGATTTGGCGATGAGGAGTCAGTTATGTTAGGACAGAATGCAGGAGTAATGGCAAAGTTTTTAAAAAAAAGAGTGAAAGAAAAAGTATTAATTGAAAATGAAATTTAAGAAAAAAGCAAAGGAATAAAAGTTTTATCATAATTCAAAACCAAATTCAGACGCTTGATAAATAAATATTCTCGGATTTACAGTTTGAACTCTACACAAATGTAGCCCAAATTTTGGCATCATCCAAAGCAAATCTAATTTAAATGGAGAAATTTGATTCAAAAAGAGCTAAATTCTCTGCTGGACAAGACCATTTGGTGTGTCATAAGAGCCATGTCTGTCCAGCAGAGAATTCAGCCCTTACAAATCATTTTTTGACAATCATAGAACAGAAAGAAAAAAAAAAAAAGACAAATGAAATTCATTGTACCAAGTATCTTACCCTCATTATATACTGAACTAAACTGTGTTAAAATTGAGAAAAAGATTTAGCTGTTATAATAAATGGCAGCTTTAAAAAGTCATAGGTTGAGTTACAATCATACTAAAATTCCTGAATTTCCAGTTTCTTGGTAGGTCAGCCTCTTTTTTGTTAAAGCATGAAGACAAATATTCTGGGGAAATGTTCAGATAAGGTATGTATGTCACAGTTGTCACTAATGCATGGACTCAGTTGTGAAAATAGACCACAGACATCAGTTCTGTAGAGAAAATGTCACATGCTTCAAATGTTAAGTACAAAGTAGCATATATTTTTTTTAATGACTAGTGTGCTTCTTTTGATAAAGGGTTATTTATATGTTAAAGCTTCATCTACCTGAACTGTATCTACATTCAAGAACTTACTGCAAAAACAACAAAAATTTTCTTTTTTTTAAATACTATGAAAACCAAACAGCTGCAGCGTGTAGTCCAGATTACTGTACGACTATGGATTAAGTCAAAAGCGACTTATCACATCTATCAAACATCCTTGTTTTTCTGCCATTGAGGAAGAGTAAGCAAATTATTCTGGCACGGGTGAATTAAGTTGTACAGCCAAGTGACCTTCTTAGACTCCTTCACTACCTCTTCTGACGTCTGGCATTAGAAACAAGAGCTATTCAAATTTATCTCGATGACCGTAGCAGAGTTCAGTGTTACATCAGTTTTCAGGCTTGCCCTGAAGCATGTCTTCTCCTTTCTGACGAGACTGGAAGCTCTTTTTTCCTCTGCTTTGCTGATACTGAGGACTACAACTTTGCCACTCTACTGGGGTTCTGGAATCTAGGATAGTAGACTTTCAGATCTTCTAAATAACCCAGATTACATCCATGTGCAGACTAGAGGCTCGGCAGGGCTTTGTCAACTCGTACAGCTGCAGCTCGCTCTATTTCTTCAGTCAAACATGAGTTCTTCATTAGTCAACTCATACAGTAGTTCATTCTCTCTTACGATGAACTGTGTGAGAATATCTGAAATGAGAATTCTTTCTTAACCTTCTTGCAGTTGCACCCCGACCTAACCCTAACCAACGCCATTAAACTATAGTTGGAATCATCAAATAAAAAGCACGTTAAACTTTGTCCAAAAATAAAGTGACCTGATCAAAATCAGCCATCCCATGATAATCCCAGTTAAAGATTGAGCATTCTTTAAGATCTCATCATGGAATTCTTATACATATATGGTGCAACTCAATACAGAATTGGAATGAAGCTGCATAGAATTGCAGTTCATCTCTCAGCTGTTTCACCTTCAAGATATTCGTTCATTTTCATTCTCGTAGTAATGCCAATGAACATTTCTTGATTTGTTCTCTGGTTTTGTGAGAGGGAAAAATGAATTCCAAGTTTTCCTTCAGGCAAAATTCAAGTTGATTAACTTTCACAAAACTCTAAGAGGATCTTCTTGTACAGATTCCATGAACCCTTATAGACAAGGTAAATGCATGGATCTAATCTTTTTGTAAAAGGTAATTAAAATGTCTGAAAGTAAGAAGCACTGATTGGTGAAAGTGGATCTTCAAATGACTTTCGTTCTCTGAAGTCTTGAGAAGGCCATCCATCTTGCTTCAGCATATATTCCATTGAACTTTTAAAACTAAGCCACAAAGTCATTAAACACACTAATTACTGTCTGTACTAAACACCACAAAACTCAGCCAGCAAGTATTTCCTCTTAGGTGAGTAGAAAATGTTAGCACGTGCAAAGTCCAATTATGATTTAAAAACAGCACGAGAGGGACAACCCATGAACTACACTGCAGCATTGGCATTCTGCACTCTGGTCTTGAGCCGAGATTGTTGGCAATACCATTCACATACAGGTATTCCATACCTGCTTGATCTAAGTTATCAAAAACAGCTACAGCTGTTGACGAGGATAATCTAAGAATCAACCTGTGGCCAGAAATGTTACAGATACAACACATAACAGTGGCACGGGTAGTTTAATGAACCCACCTCATTAGTTGGCAGTAAAAATGATTCCAAAGATACAAGGTTCCTGAAATACAGTTATTCAAATTAAGATTCTGACAGTGAAAATTTTTCAGGTTGTTCACATTCAACTAAATTTGTCAAAATTCAGAAAAATCTGATTAAATGCCTAAGAAATTTCTAGCTTGACAGCTATGTGTGTTAGTACTTGTGTAAATAACATCTTCGGTTGGAGGTACAAGCAGAACATGAATAGTCAGTGCATGTTTTGGTTTGTTGGTTTGTTTGTTTGTTCTGAAAAAATCAATAAAACACTAATAAAATTTTGTTTCAAAGTCCCAATCCGTCAGGTTAAGCTCAGCAAAACCGCCATGCTATCTTGGTTACAGCTGAATTTATTTCAAACATCAATCACTTCTTCCCACTTCTGGTCAATTTGCTTTACAAGAGCAAGCTGACATTAGAAAAGAAGTGTTACCATAACAACCAGGAGCATGCTGCCAGCCATACATGGTATGGTGTCAATTAGCATTTTATTATGTCATTTCTTCATGAAAAAACCCGTCACATTAAACTTAGAATTAAGGTTTTAGTATTTCAGATTCTAGCATGCATATTTAATTTTTTATCATTATTAAAATTCTGTAGATATTAGCATTTAACCTTTGAGTGATGACTGCTTTCCCCACCCCTCAATCTCCTTTAAGTGGGCACTCACATCTAAGACTAAAAACTACTTTTTTTAAAAAAAATAGAATGCCAACACAGACTGCACTATGTCTCCAATTGCAGCCCAAATGCTGTAAAAATTATTTTTATCAAAAGTTACATATACACAACATTTCCTTTTTTCCAGTAAAGTCAGTGTTTTAACAGATATCTTGTTCAAGTGTACGAAAATGTTGTTTTATTTTAGAGCTGGGGGTGGGCAATCTCTCCAAGCAGTCCAATGATTAAAGTTGTCGTGTAAAGGTATAATAATAATAATAATAATAATAATAATAATAATAATAATAATAATAATAATAATAATACAATGCAAAGGTAATTTTGTATTTAATTCTGCAGGTTATTCAGTTTTCTCGTATCAATATTTATCCTGCTTTTAAACTCTCTCCCGAAGCGAAAAAGGGGTAGCACAAACGGAACCCATCCATCATGCCTCTTGTACAACTATGACAATTCCATAGGAAAGTTATGGACAGTATTGCTTGGGAAAAATTGTGGAAGGTGTAAAAGTATTGACATTTTCCATTAGTGAACGGCATTATTAAAATGCAACAATAAATAGTTAGTTAGTTATGCAGAAATAAAATCTTCACTACTCTTTTAAGTTGCAGCAACTTCGTCCTTTGTCAAGACAGACAGAGACAGACAAAAATTATGTATAAAACTGTGTTGCTGTCGCATTGAATGTCATCCAACCAACATCCACATTTCTGACTGTCCGGCTCTTTCTCTCTATCAGAAAGAAAAAATAAAGACATACTGAGACTCTGCAGGAAGTACGCTACCACTACATATTCAAACAAAGTTGCAATGGACTTTATTTTGTTTATCAAAACAGATCAGTCCCTCTCTCTCTGGAAACTACAGCTATTTATCAAATACAGGGGGCGTAAAGTAAAAAGTAATAAAACACAAATAATAATAACCTTACTGGTGTTTTGCTACAGAACTCATTGCAATATCTGTAACGTAGTTAGCACTTTGTCGCAAGTGTAATGATGTGTGTGTTTTTTGTTGTTTTTTCTCAGTATCTCTGGTTTGAAGGTGAAAAAACAACAACAACAACAACATACAAATGATGTTACTGCTATGAGTGATCCAAGGATAATTGCTATAAACATTTTTTTGGGATTTTTTTCAAAAATGTTTACTGCTAGGCTACAATTAACTTCCATCATCATCTTTAGGCATTTTTAAAAAAGGTTAAGTCACATTTGATCAAATGAATGTCTTCAGGTCTGGGAATTAAATCACAAGTGAAGTTTAAAAAAAAAAAACAAGAACAAGAAACAGTTTCTTACGTTTTTTTCCTTAATTTTATTTAGAAAAGAAGGTAACCACAAAGCCCGAATCTAAACTAAATATTAAAAGATGAAAAGTAAAGTAGAAATAATGGAATCTTGACTCATGCGAGCCAAATTTTTATCAAGACAAATGGAATGCACAGGTTTGTCAGTTACCGCCATTTTGTTTTCTTTTTATGGAAGATTGACAATTGGAATCTGAAAGTAGAAAAAATAAAATTTTTAATTTTAGGATATGAAAAAAAATTCACTAACAAACCCTTTTTTTTTAATTTGGGAAATTCCCACCATGTTATTATAATGGAAACAACAGGAAAATTTGAAAATGGATATAGAAATTTTTACTAATCATCATAAGACAGTAGACAAGATGCCAAAGTAACTTCTTAATTTTAATGTTCATCTTTCAAAAAGCTGTGGTTGTTAAGAGGTTATCAGCCAATACAACAATAACCAAAGGCACTAATGAACTGGTTTCTCATGCAGAAAACAAACCTCAACATTTCCTTTTCTGGATGCCTCAGTTTGATTATAGTGAAAACTGGTTGGATTCATCAGATGAATGGTGTACAAATTGACACTGGTGACTTTGCACCTGTCTTTTTTTGACCAAACATCATATTTGTGGGCCCACACACACAGTGTTTGGTCCTCATTATTTTTGATTTTTCAACGGTTTCTTGGCTTGGCAGCCCACCTCAAGCAATTGACACCTTACAGTTGATGGCCTAATTCCTAGTTAAGCGTGCCACTAGTTTTTCTTGGATTCCACTTGCTCATTTGCATCATCTCTAAGCAATGCTTTTCATTTTCTTCTGCATCTGCCTTTCCTTGATGGGAATATTAAGCCTGTGGTTCATTTCTTCTTAATCTTATTGACTGCTCCCATACTAACTTTGACTTCATTGGCAATTTCTTTGTGCGTGAAAGATGTATTCATTCAAGACAATTAGTTTAGTTCTTAGTGAAATGGCCATAGTCAACTCTTAAACACAAAGAACAGGTATCACACATCTGACTGATGACAAGCCCAATAGCCTTAAAAATGATGTATTAATGCTTTGAGTACCATAAATAATTGCTTATTCATAAAATTCCAATATTTCAGAAGCTTTCTTCGTTTCTCATTAAAAACTATGAAAAATCACATTGTCAAATATTGCAAGTGCCTGTTCAAAAATGTTTGAACGTTTGTCACATGAGCCATTTTCATTCTTCACAGAGATCTCCTCCTATATGCTAGATGAACTGTTTAATTGGCAAGTGGCGCATGTGCACACACGCAAAAGAAAGGGTTATGTTGATAAACCTATATATAATTTTAAAAAGTTAATACTCACAACATCTTCCAGATCGGCTGCTTTGAAACCAAGAACTTTAGAAAAGAAATAAAATTCTCCATCCAGAGCTTTCTGAATGTTTTCAGCTTTTCGAAAACCATGTTGTTCACCTGGCAGAATTAAATAAAATATAAAAGTTTCTTAAGTAAAATCATGTTTTTATAGTCAGTGGTACTTTTTTTGCATTAATAATTTGGGCTTTCTTAGTATTACAAATGAATTACCTTCAAACAAGATGTATGCTGTTGGAATATTTTTCTTTTTGATAGCTTCATACATAAACTCTGCCTGGTTTGGAAGAACAATCTGGAACACATAGCATTTTAATTAACATTCAACATCTTTTATCATTGCATCTACACGTTTCTGTTTTTATACTTTTTCACACATTGGCAATTAGTAGATACAAATCAAAAGGAAATTACATGCCTGCATTACTATTATGTTCAACAGGCAAAAGATCTTAATTTTGAATCTGGCAACGTTCATTCCCAGTGTAAACCAGGTTTCAGCTCGTGAACACAGAGTCATCCCATAATTTAGTGTGTTGACACACATCTACTCACTGACAAGCTACTAAATCTTTGGTATCAAACATTTTTAGGATGGCTGGTGCAAATATTCCAAAAATGTTGACACCACTGAGCAATAATTTATTCTAAAATCTGTGGGGATGCTTCATTTTTGTACTAGATATATTCAGTTTTCCTGACAAGTGATAATGGTTGGCGGGCTGTGAGAAAATGCTCTGCAGGACGACGCTCCAAAATTTACAGAGTGGTGAAGAAAATGTAAAACTCCAAATTATTAACAATAAAAAAATTATTAAAGTTAAATTTCTTCAGAAATATCAAAACACCTCTCAGGAAAAGGATTATTCCAACACTATCTCTCTGTACACAATTTGACTCAAAATCCATAAAGATAAACTTACCTTATCTTCATCTCCCTGGAAGAAAGCTACAGGACAGTTAAATTTGTCAATGCTATACAAAGGCGACAACTCATGGTATCGTTGAATGTTTTCTGGTGTGTATGGAGCAACAAGATAGTCAAAGTAGCGGCTTTCAAATTTATGTGTGTCCTTGGCCAGAACCTCTATGTCAGAAACGCCAAAATGGCTGGCACCTACAATGAAGGACGTCACAAAGCTTGGTCATCAGGCTACCAAGAAACAAACCCGTCTTCTCATCAAACATCAAATTTAAGCAAAAGAAATAAAGTAACTATTTGTTTCCAAATGTACTATCTGTTTTGTCTAACCCACCAACTGCAACCATCCTGAGTTGATTCATATTTAAAAAAAAAAACAAAAGATAAAGTAAATAAGCATTTTGCTTCCAAATAAAAACAGAAAATGCTTTGATATACACATCTTAATAAACAAACTGTAAACCTGAATAAATAATCTACTATAGTAGCCATAAAATAAATTACAAGGTTGCCTCAAGTTATAGCAGTGTTTAGAATGTTAACACAGATTTATAGTTTGCATATGAGTTACTGTAACTAGCAAATGCTAATCAAAATCTTTAACACAAAATATTTCACAGAAAGAGAAGGCAAATGGTGTTCTTTGCCCAGTCCAAGGAACTTTGAAGAATGCAAACACCTGCTTTGAAGACATCCTTAAAGCTCAAACAGCACAATGTTGTGTAACCGCCAGCAGAGCCACCATCAATGCATAGTTTGTTCCCATCAACTCTCCCATTTCTAGCCAGAAATTCTGCACCAGTGCAACAGTCATCAACGTCATAAATGCCCCACCTGAAAGCAAGAGAGTAAGGTTCAATTAACTTACATTGCCAGTATAGTAAACAGTTTAGTTAATGAAAGTAGGAGAGTCAATCATTTTAAAACAGGCTACCACAATGCATAGACAGCTTCTGTACAGATAAAGCCAACAGTAAATGTCCTGCATTTGAATATTCAGGAGAAAAGAATTTTAAAAAGATAGCTCGAAATTATGGAAATTAGTACCCCCCCCCAACAAATGGACTTATCATATATCTAGAGACAATAAAGAAAATTAAAAATAAATAAATAAATTAAGACCACCAACCCACACAGGTGCAAAGTGGAAGGTAGCAATTATAGGAGTTACTCAAAACTTTGTAGTCACAAAACTGCAAACTTGCTTTTTATTCACAAGATTAAACTTTCAATCATTTCTTTCACAAAATCATCAGCATTTCTAGTATGTTTAATAACTCACTACAGATCTACAAATGGATTAAAAAGAAGAATTGACAGTAGACAGATAAAATTTATTTGCAAAAAAAAGGATATTTTAATTTGACACTTGTGATTTCATAGATGATTTAGCTCTTAAGAGAAGAAATAAATATTTAAGGATAACCCCATTTCCAATTTCATGGTTGCAAAAATGCAAATTAATCTAAAAGTTCCCAGATCCTCTCATCTAATAGTTACACTGGTATTTTTCCACATCATGTACTTGGTAAATTAATTATATTTGCTTTCAACAAAATATAACTGGTTTTCCATTGTATAATTCATTAGAATCATCAATAATTTAATTTCAATGACTGCTGTAAAGATGTCTTAGAAAATATTACGATGAGTTATCTCTCCTGGAGAAACACTGAATCTTTTCGTGCTCAAACACCCATTTTTGTAGTTGATTGTAAAACAGAAACCATCAAAAGAGCAAATAAATCCTGTCAAATAGGAGCAGGAAGCTCAAAATGACTTGTCACTATACCACTTACTTTCCACACAGTTTATGCCGATACTGCTTCCCATACCCTGTGCTGCCTCTGTAGTTCACATCAAGCAAGGCAAAACCTTTGCTGGTAAAGTACTGCTTCTTGAGTCTGAGAACATTTGTAGAATAGCTTGTTGGTCCTCCATGGACAGTCACCAAGAGAGGTGGACGTGTACCAGCTGGAGCTGCATAGTCCTTGTTTGTTGGAGGGTAGAAGAACCCAAAAGCGATGTCATCATTTGACGTTGGCCAGCTGACTTCCTCGGGAATACTCAAGTAGCCGCTGTCCAAAGTGATTTTTTCAGACATTTTCAGTACCTCCACCTAAAAAAAAACAAATAAAATTCCTTCAAAATAAAAGTAAAGTAATTTAATGTAGATTTCCATTTAAAAAGGGGAGGGTGTGTACTTGCTATTGGCATCATTAAGCAGCAAATAGTAACTCAAGCACTTGCACTGCTAATCAAAATAAACTGCCTCGAGGTACTGACAGAAAGTAAACATTTAAGCCATGGAGGAGGAAAAGAAAGCAATTTAAAAAGGACTCAGCAAGGAGATCTGTACACTGACCATCACATTCTACATCACACCCAGAAGAATAATGCCACCATGCACCAGAATTGGGGGAGCTAGCCTCAGACCATCAGGCTTATCTTCCAGAAAAGTAAGAAACAACATTACCTGTAAAGATTACATGGATCAACTGCAGCAACAAGCATTCAGACACTACCATGGATATCCAACATCCCTGACACTCAACCACAGCATACACGCTTAGTGTGTGGATGAGTCTACCATTTATCTCTGCATGCTCACAACTCCCATCGCATGAACCTGCCTGCTTTCAAACCAGCTGAGATCATATCTCAGTTGTCGTCACTGCAGACGTGAGATCTTTTTAACCTCACCAAAGAATGTTATGCTTCTTTCTTTGGCATGCTGCAAATATTTAGCAGTCTACAAAGAAGAACAAATGTATCCATTTGCGTTTCTATCAAGCAAACAGGCAAGAATGCTATGGGCAGCATGACTGAGATACATTCAAAAAGAAAAAAAAATTTTTTTTTTTGCAGTCAGCTATTACAATCAAACTTTCCATCTCACCTGAGAAGTCTGCAAGTTGACTCTAATCAATGACTGACAGTGAGTAGGACTACCAGCTGTGCAATACGCTATCTCACCATTTGTCACCCGCAGATTGGAGTGGGAAGTAAAACCAGTTTCTATTGGTTTGTAAGAGCCATCCTTCCTGTCCAGCACACCAAGTAACTGCAAGTGTCGAGAAATTAAATTAACTTATGAAAATCAAAACGCCCAGATGAAATAAAAACAAATTTTCATCACATATTTCCATAAACTTGGCATTTATACAATATCTACCTTTCAAGTTTGTTTTTTTTAGAATGTAGTTATTTCCCTCTGTCCTCGCTATTTTGTTAATTCTTTTTTTTTAAATATAAACCTTTAAAAATAATTAAAAAAATAAACGTAAGTTGTCCGACTGACATACATAAAACCACTTACTCCACCATAGAGAGTTGCAATTTTCCTAGCATCACTTTGAATGCTAGCATACGCTGCGTTGCCAAAAGACCAGTGTGCAGTGCCCAGCTCTAGATTTCTTGGCAACAAATTCCTCGTGTTACCATTATTTTCCATCTCATACAAGTTCCACCAGTTGGATTCGTCACTGATGAATAACAGGTGGTCATCCAAAGTCCAGACTGGCTGCATGACACTGATGTCATTTCCTCCAGCAAGCTTTAAAAAACAAGTTAAGTGGTAAATTTATGGTTACAGCACTAATACCTTACGCTAGTCCAGTCCGATTTAGTAATATCAGGTGCAAATTTTAAAAATAATATAAAATAATGTATTATTTATCATGCCAAATAAAGTAGAGGCTCTTTATGCTGCATATATGCTGGCTCAACCATGTAGTAACAGAATTTCTCTAGTATGTTTATTTTCAGTTTTCAATGAGAAACTAACATATTAAAAAGGTGGCCAAATAATTCCTCGGTGCGCTGTGACAGCTCAGAGCTGATGGAAAGTAAAACACTGCACAGATTCTTACCTTCTGACTGCTTCCTTCTACAACTGACTGACCATCAGCAGATAAATTAGCTACCCAAATTTCTGTTGAATTCCATGGCTTAAAAAGAAAAAAGAGTAAATATACAGAAAATGTAACATTCAGTTTTTTTGAAAATTGCATTAAAATTAACCTAAAATACAACAGGAATCAGACATCTGATTTATTAACAACCCGATGCAATAGCATTTGCATACTACTTTATAATGCATAGCACAGAAATTACATCACAAGAAGGTAAATAACATCAAGATGAACAGGCAAATTAACAGTAACATAAACAAAGAAAACAAAATGGGGTAAACAATGTAAATGTACCAGTTATATTTACTGCTATTTTAGTTTGCTTATATCTGGTACATAATTATCATAATTCACCTTTATTTTTTTGTCATTCTTTAAGATTTTCCTGTATCTGTTAACAGCCAAAAAAAAAAAAAATTGATTCAGATGTTGTCAAATGTATCTAAAAGTAATCATTTACATGAATTTCTCTAGATGATATATAATGTATCAAATATTTTTAACCACCTCAGTTATAAATATTTTGGATAATATTATAAATACATTTTTTACAATTCTCAAAACAATTGTTTCTACATTTTGGGGGCCCAGGGAGGAGAGGTGGGTGGGTGTGCGTGCGCGATAACCTCCCTTGAAATATAATAAAAATGGCTGCACATAGGCAAGTCTATCACTAAATTTGAGCAGCGGTTTTGCCATGGTAATGTGACCTACCATATTGGGATGGTTCCATTGCACCCAGCATATTTTTTTGCCATCTGATGTCACGCTGGGGGAACTATAGAAATCTGCACCACTTGCCTAAATAGCAAAGTAGAAATTTTAAAAAAAAGGAAGCACACACAGAGACGAGATAGGAGGTGAGGGTGTCCCTGCTTAATTGTGACACCAACCAAGCAGAATCACACAAACCTAAGAAAAGTAAACATCACAAACTACTCCCATCATTTAAAACCAGCATTACTGGTAAAAAAAAAAAGAGCTTGCTTTGTATACAGATGATTATATAATCAACTTTATGAAGAGATCAATGAGAAAATACTCTGTTAATAAACAGATTTAATTCCCTCCATGCCAAGAGTTTTCAAGGGAGGAGCAATAATTTATCTATATGGTTGATTTTTTCCCTTTTCAAGTATCAGTAGCGACATTATGAAAGACCAACAAAAACTTGGTTATGCTGCATGATGCACAGATGTACTAAAGGGTTTGTGCTCTTTTTAAGCCTGTTGTACCACCACGGCCACGTGGCATGGTCTGTAACTGAAGTCCGCCCAACTCTGACATACCTCATGGTTGATTCAAGGTCCAGGAAGGTTGTCGCTTACTGCAACATTATTACTCACAGTAAACCTAAGACAGCCTAAACAGGGGCCAACTATTAACTGTCAATATGCTAGTATTTACAGTACCAAAAACTAAATCATATGCATGACAGCGAAAATTCATGTCTCTCCCAGATGCATACTGCAGCCCACCTATGGCCTAATTGCTTTGTGTACAAGAAAAATTTATATTAATATCAGTCTACACTGATACTGGTAAGAGAAAAATGAGAGATTAGGTCAGGTGATATAGCTTTTCGCAAATGGCTCAATAATCCTACTTACCTACAATTTCCATTTTTAAAAAAAATTTCAATAACTTAATCTGAAATCAAGACATTTTCAGCTTGGTACTTATGACAAATTTTTCAGAACAATTTATTAATTAAACAATTTTATCCAACTAAACAATAACGAATGCAAAATACAAGCCACACTAAACACCACCAGTTAATTCTTAATACAATGTAAATTAGTGCTGTTCTTTAAAACAACCCACAAGCAAAAGGACTACACGGAAATGTATCAGTATGCTGAGAAAGTTCCTAGTCAAGAATTACAGTAAATATGAACACCCTTGTATGTCAATACCAGAAATAAGCAGGCCTCTACCACCCACCAAGTTCTTTCCTAGGCTCTGCGGGATTAATATAATTGAAATAGTAGTCTTGACTGCCCAGCACAAATCAATGCTACTTACCAAGATTTTCTGCTGTTGGTTTTTAAGATTAATGCATACTACAGTGTTGACTGCTTCACTCAGCTCTTCTTTACTGTGATCTTCTCGGATGCAGTAGATCAACTGATTCTGGAGGGGAAACAAAAATTAAATAATGGGACAGACTCAAAGTTAGCCTAGCATGCCTTTACAGCTCAGAGGTAGATTTAAAATTTGGACAACATGTAAGCAAACGTGCAGAACATTCAAAAACAAACATCTTCATGTTTTTACCAAGTATACAAAATTTGGTAATGAATAAAATTATGATATATTTATATAAAATACATTATTCCTAACTTTTAACTTTTATTAATTAAACTAATAAAGTAAACTTGATCATAGCCTTTTTCTATAAAATCTTCCGAATCTGCATGTACTAAAGAGCATTTCACATCACGTACAAAATTGGGATATATCAGATTGCCAATGAAAATTGCATGTTCCATTTTCCATTATAAGATCTTATGTATTGATCCTGCAACAAAAGGGTAAATACCGTGAGCAATTTTTCTTTCCACTTAGTTGCTTACCTTTCAGTTATTTGACAAAATGTGCCCAATAAGCATTTAATGTTGTTCTATTTTATGATATAAGTCAATTCCAATCCTCTTGTTTTTATCACTAATCTATAAATAGTTGTTCTGTACATACTCAAGGACAACATCCAAGAAAGTCACATCACATCTGGCATTGACTATTGAGTTGTAGCATCTGTATGATGTCAATTGGGTTTAAAAATCTAATCCTAATTGATAAAGTGAGACTTCCTCCAGTCTTGGAAAAGAATCTGAAGACCCAACAACATCCAAAAACTCTCTAATAACAAACACAGGTACTCTTCTGGTATAGATTTTTGCCAGATATTTTCTGGCTTTATGGAGATTAACTATTAGGTCGTTACAAAGGTTTTGCTGGTTTTTATATTATGCTAATTTCGGGTTCATTTTTTGCATGCTTGTGAAGGTGTATGTAGATAAGTTACATATCGTTTTGTAGCGTGTGCTTTGGCAGACATTATAGTAAAAACTACCTTTTTAAAAATCATAAGATGGATATTTGTTTCAGGGTTCTAAGTGAAGCATGGATAGAAAAGTATTTTGTGCCATTTTGCTTCACAAGTTCAAACCGGGCCACAGAGTGAGCCAAGAAACTCGTAACATTAAGCAAGCACGGGGTGAGGACACAGCAAATGAATGCACAGTGCAACGATGGTTTGCAAAGTTTCGATCAGGAGATAAGGAACGTAGCAGACGTCCTTCCAGCTGTGATGATGACCGTCGGAGAGCCTCAGTGGAAGCTGATCCAAGAAAAAGTGAAAGAAACTGCTGGAGAGCTTGACGTAAGCACTGCAACTGTTTCCCAGCACCTTGGCGCAATCAACAAGTTGAAAAAGCTTGACAAGTGGGTGCCTCATCAGTTGAACGAACAACAACAAAATTGTCAATTGGAGATTTGCTCTTCGTTTGCCATAAGAAACAAAAACGCCCCATTTCTTCACCAAATCATTATGCGATGAAAAATGGATCCTTTATGAGAATCGCAAATGATCAGTACTCTGGCTCAACAGAGACGAGGCGCCTAACCGCATTCCAAAACCCAGCCTCAACCCAAAGATCATGGTCACTGTCTGGTGGACTGCAACTGGTGTCACCCTCTATAACTTCTTGAAGCCTGGAGAAACCACCACAGCTGAAGTGTACTGTCGTGAATTAAACGTTCATCAGAAACTCTTCCAACGACAGCTGGCATCGGTGAATCGAAGAGACCTAATTCTGCTCCATGACAATGCTCGTCCTCATGTTGCAAAAGTGACTCCTTGGAAACTGAACCCGTTGGGGTATGAAGTTCTCCCTCACCCAGCCTATTCACCAGACCCTTATCCCACAAACTACACCTTTTCAAACACCTCGACAGCTTCCTCTATATGAAAACCTTCTCCAACCAAGCAGCAATTGAAACTGACTTCCAACAGTTTATTGACTCCAGAAATCCAGATTTTTTACAAAATGGTATAAATGCACTTGTAACTCATTGGCAGAAGTGTATTGATTGTAATGGAACTTACTTTGATTAATAAACTTCATGTTCAGCAACGATATTAAGTCTCATTGTTGAGGTAAAAAAACTGACAAAACATTTATAACAACCTAATTGATGGCACAACGAAGTGCTGAGCTTGCTGCAAACAAAGTGGCCATCACTCAAATTTTGCCAAGACAGGGTCTTTCACCATCTTATCACACATTCAAAATCTGGCAGTGTAGCCATTTTAGACAAAAAAAAAAAAAAGGCAGTGTCCAAAATTCTTGTGGATACATTTGAATTTTGTATTTAAGAGTTGGCAGACACAAAATTCCAAAATAAAATTGTACAGCATATGTTAAGGTATAAATAGCTAAAAAATATTTTAAAATTTGAATAAACAAAGCTCGAAGGGTACTGCAGAGTTTGTGTGTGTAGTAACTCCACATTACTCATTAACACACAAATTGCTGTGAATTCCTGCCAACACTAGAATGAACATAAACAAATTAGGATGCCATCACTTGTAATGTATATATAACAGCAAATTTTTATAAGAGATTTTCAAAACAAACAGTGAACAATTTTTTTAGTAAAAATATTTTAATTGCCAGATCATAAAGTATCACATTCCACAAGAGAGGCATTAGAAGACTTCATCTAAGAAAGTATTTGTCTTTAAAAAATTTGTTAGGCCAAACATTTTAACAAAAAGATAAATAAAAAATAACATTTTTAAATCAATTCTTACAGGTTCCTATTACTTGTAAAGCTTAAAATGCTAATATTAAAAAAAACAAAACATTATTCTGGGTAAGGTTGGGACTTTTCCTTCTGGTTTTAGAAAACACAGAATTTAAAAATCACCACTGAAGTTAATGTTGTTTCCTTATCATTGTAAAATATATAATTCTAGTATCAGTCTAACTTAGCACAGTTTTATGGAGGTGGTACCAGATTCCAAATTACGTTGGCATGCCACTTACAATATTTAATATAGCAGTCATAATTCCTCCAGGACCCTTTTCTTTTTGTGTGATATCTTCTACCTTTAGCTAATTATGTATACATACTGTTTGAGAGAACACTGCTTGGAGAACAGAGATACCTGTATGATTAACAATGTAGCAGAAAATACAATTACATCTATATTAATTACCCTTTCAATGAAAATGCTACATAAGGAATCCACTATAAATACAAACTTGAAAAAAAGAAAGCTAGACATAAGGATACAAAAATGCATTAAGGTTTTTTTTTTATTTTAATCTTTTGAAACATAAGAAAAGATGAGCAACTCAAAAATGGTAAGGAGGTGAGGGTTCTATTTAATAAAAAGGAACATCTGTATCAGCAAAATACACAGTTTTTATGGTTTAAAATGTCAGGGTTGCTCGTTTTGTTCACATCATATATTATTAATTCCGTATTTTACTGATTTACGTAGGTTTTATAGTCCCGTAGAAAAAAGCAAACTTTAGAAAGTCTGAGATTCTACCCGGTTTTACTGGTAACTGCCGGTAACTTTACCGAGTGCTTTTTTTGTTTTTCTATTTTACCGCCGACGCAGAGATGATATCTAAAAAAAAATCGGAAAATAATGCCATATTCTGTCATACTCTGTGTTCATGTACATGAATCAGATTAGTCATGACTCTGTGTCCATGTACATGAATCAGATTAGTCATGACTCTGTGTCCATGTACACGAATCAGATTAGTCATGACTCTGTGTCCATGTACACGAATCAGATTAGTCATGACTCTGTGTCCATGTACACGAATCAGATTAGTCATGACTCTGTGTCCATGTACACGAATCAGATTAGTCATGACTCTGTGTCCATGTACACGAATCAGATTAGTCATGACTCTGTGTCCATGTACACGAATCAGATTAGTCATGACTCTGTGTCCATGTACACGAATCAGATTAGTCATGACTCTGTGTCCATGTACATGAATCAGATTAGTCATGACTCTGTGTCCATGTACACGAATCAGATTAGTCATGACTCTGTGTCCATGTACACGAATCAGATTAGTCATGACTCTGTGTCCATGTACACGAATCAGATTAGTCATGACTCTGTGTCCATGTACATGAATCAGATTAGTCATGACTCTGTGTCCATGTACATGAATCAGATTAGTCATGACTCTGTGTCCATGTACACGAATCAGATTAGTCATGACTCTGTGTCCATGTACATGAATCAGATTAGTCATGACTCTGTGTCCATGTACATGAATCAGATTAGTCATGACTCTGTGTCCATGTACATGAATCAGATTAGTCATGACTCTGTGTCCATGTACACGAATCAGATTAGTCATGACTCTGTGTCCATGTACATGAATCAGATTAGTCATGACTCTGTGTCCATGTACATGAATCAGATTAGTCATGTTTTACAATTAAAACTGAGTCATTATTTAAAAAAAAATACTCTGGAAACTGATAAGATGCATTGATATAAAACAAAAACACAGCAGGTAGAGAAGTAAAGATGAAAACATCACACAGCTAAAAGGTCAAAATGCGGGTTATGTTGAAATTAGTTTGAATACAGAAAATAATTTTTTTTTTTTAAAAAATTGTTCAGTTGAATGCACTGGAAAAGGGCATTTTGTGGCAGGTGTTACAGTAAAAAGACTAATCAATTATTCCCTTCTTGCATTGCAATTCATTTTTGTTCACATAAAGGTTGGTGAGGAACCCTAAGGCCAGCACCATCTCTCTCTCTTTTTCTGCATATATGGAAAGAACTAATAATATAATTTACTTCTAATAATTTTAAATATCAAAAACAAACCTAATATTTTGGCATTTGTCTACTTCATAAAGCCAGCCAATCAAAGCTGTTTTTAATTACCTTACCTTTTAAATTAGGTAGATTTTTTCCTTTAATTAGAAGCTCGAGCAAGCCATACAGTGGGAATCGCCATATTCACATCAGATTAAGTACAACAAAAAGAAACATCAACCACCACTTAACATAATAATAGGTAACAAGAAAATTTAAATACCTGCAATAATTTGATCAAAACAAAACAATAAGTTTCTGTTAAAATAAACAGATTTACAGACCATTTCGCTTGCAGAACTTACAACAACAAATATAAATAGCTACACGAGAGTCCGGAGGCAGAAAATGATGACTTAGCAGTAAAATTATCATCAATCATGAAGTTTGTGATACATTTTAACTCAATTCACATTTTGATTTTCCACAAAGGTGAGGAGAGAACCATGAAAGCCAATTAGCCGTCCTGCCCCCTCGCGCCGGGAATTAGCCGAAATAAACCCAGAGTTTCCTGCCCATTGCACCAGGAATTAGCCGAAATAAACCCAGAGTTTAGCCTTCCTGCCCCTCGCGCCGGGAATTAGCCGAAATAAACCCAGAGTTTCCTGCCCATTGCACCAGGAATTAGCCGAAATAAACCCAGACTTTCCTGCCCCTTGCGCCGGGAATTAGCCGAAATAAACCCAGAGTTTCCTGCCCATTGCGCCGGGAATTAGCCGAAATAAACCAAGAGTTTAGCCGTCCTGCCACTCGCACCAGGAATTAGCCGAAATAAACCCAGAGTTTCCTGCCCCTCGCACCAGGAATTAGCCTAAATAAACCCAGAGTTTAGCCGCCCTGCCCCTCGCGACGGGAATTAGCCTAAATAAACCCAGAGTTTCCTGCCCATTGCACCAGGAATTAGCCGAAATAAACCCAGAGTTTAGCCGTCCTGCCCCTCGCGCCGGGAATTAGCCGAAATAAACCCAGAGTTTAGCCTTCCTGCCCCTCGCGCCGGGAATTAGCCGAAATAAACCAAGAGTTTAGCCGTCCTGCCACTCGCACCAGGAATTAGCCGAAATAAACCCAGAGTTTCCTGCCCCTCGCACCAGGAATTAGCCTAAATAAACCCAGAGTTTAGCCGCCCTGCCCCTCGCGCCGGGAATTAGCCGAAATAAACCCAGAGTTTAGCCGCCCCGCCTCTCGTCGCGCCGGGAATTAGCCGAAATAAACCCAGAGTTTAGCCGCCCCGCCTCTCGCGCCGGGAATTAATTACCTGCAACGTTCCATCAGCGAATCTCCAGTCCACATTCTCCGGGGTCAGGGGTTTGGGAGTCGAGTCGGGCTTCTCCTGAACGTAGAGTCGCTGGTCGGCGAAGTTGGAGAAGTACACGGCGCCATCGTGCACCAGGAAGGCGCCCCCGCCGTATTCGTGGACTCTGGTCCGCGCGGAGAAACCTGCCGGCGTCCAGTCGGTCGGGGTCGAATCCTGTCGGCCCAGCGAGCAAACGACGTACCGGCCACTGTCCTGGTATCTCAGCTCCGACCAGAACACGGCGCCTAGAGAACAGATATCAGCCGTTAGTCAACATCTCCATTCAAAAGACACAAGTGCTAAGATATCACATAAACGCAGCCATGGGCGGAGAGGAGACCGGTCTAAAAAAGGGGGGGAGAGGGGGCGGGGGGGGCTGCTTGTTGTTGTTGTTGTTGTTCCCTAGTGAGCGCCCTAGGGGCCCGGGCAGCCTGGAGTCAAACTAGGCCGGGGGAGGAAATGTCCGGCGAACAAGACCAAGGACGATTACCGCTGAGGATGTCGGCGCGGACTTCGGTGATGTAGATGCTGCCCCGCGTGAGCAGGCGGCTCGTTATGGGAGATCTCCACGATCCGTATTCCGCGATCCTCGCGCTCATGGCGGGCGAACCTCCTCCGGGCGAGTCCTGTCCTGTCCTCTCCTCTCCTCGGCCGGGTCAATACGAGTTGCGTCCCTTTACTTCTCTTTTTTTTTCGTTCGTGCGGCCGACCCAGCGCCGACAATTTTCGTGAGGGTCCGGAGATCGATCGATGTTACCCTAGATCAGATTCCGGCAACACAACAACAACAACAACAGTTAACGACCCCCCCCCCCCGGGGCCGGGCCGAGTCACGAGTCGACCTTCTGTTCGTCGGCGGACACCTGTCATTTTTCGGACTGCAAATCCCAGTAGGAATAGTTTTTAATACCGAATCTCGCTCTTAATTCGAACCGCTCTGTGGCTGAGCTCCCCCCTCCCCCCGCTCTACCTATTCCATTCTTTCTTTCTCCCTGCCTTTTGTTCTACTTTGTTGTATGTAATCAGACTCAGCCGCATTTCCGCCATCTCACCGTCAGCGCCCACAGCGGTGAGTGGTGGTGGAGAGAAAGGGGACAGTACTCGGTTTGGCTTCTCTCCCCTCCTCTCCTCCTCCTGTTAGCTAACACTCGCACTGGTCGTTCGGGGAATGATGCTGTTGATTACTGGAGTGATGCTACCTGGCGATTGCGCCGCATCCTCAGAAAGAGTGCACGTGTGGCTTTAACACGATAATGGCACAGAATCCGAGCCTCCAAGTAGAATAATTCCAAATTAAAACTAATATACTATCGTCATTATGACAAACCGACTTATGAAGTTTATTGCCCTATTCTATTATTATTATTATTTATTATTATTATTATTATTATTATTATTATTATTATTATTTATTATTATTATTATTATTGTTGTTGTTGTTGTTGTTGTTGTTGTTATTGTTGTTATAAAGTTAAGTTTTCGATATTTAAAATATGGCAAGCGTCGCACAGCAGGTTCTCGATTTACCTCCATGTGGACAAAAGGAACCACCTCGAGTTAATAAAGTTGGTGAGGAACGTTAACTAACCCCTAACTACTGACTGGCCTTTGCCAGCTCCTTGTTAAGGCTGTGGTGCGAGCGGGGGTTAGGACAGTCTATTTTAGAGAGAAAGGGGTGGAATCCAAAGCGACAACCCTGGGGAAAGGAACTCGAAATCCAGAGAGCGGACCAACAACGACAAGATACTTTTATTCTTTAAGGTGGCTGACTGGAAATTAAAGTTTGAACTGGTGCTCCTAACTCTTGGCTGTAGTACTCCATCACCTAACTACTGACGGGGCGGCAGTCATAGCCTCTCGGCCGGTTCTCAATTCGATTTCCACATAGGAGACTTTGTATTCCAGTTTCTCGAAGCAAGAAGACAAAAGTAGAATAACAGGGAAAACACCAAGACAAGAACAAAAGTGTATGAATTGACCCGGGTTCGGTTTAAAACCTCGATAAAGTTTAAACAGCGGGTTTAAATCTGTGGAATTCTGTTCTAACTATGGATAGATTTTTTGTTATCACTGTTCTGCTTGTTCTTGTTGGATTTTTGAACTCTTGAAATATGTTTTAAAACGTTTACTAATTTTGAGATATTATTTCTAATATTTTTGGTAAGGACCCATCCACTACCAATCAGATTAAAGTCAAGCTAAATCAAATTGTCCACCAGTCAAAATCACCCTCTTAATTATCCAAAAATGAACATACAGCCATCAAGCAGCTGTAATCTAATCCCAGCATTGTGATACTTCTTGCTGATAAAGGAAATTATGCTATTGTTCTGCTCAGATCAGACTACAGTACCAAAATGAATTCTTTGTTAGACTCAAACATTTATGAGCAAGTAAACCAAGACCATATTCCAGCACTCAGGTTACATGGTTTATCTAAAGTTCACAAGATTTGTGCCTATCAGTAACATTGCCAGATGCACTAAACACATTAGGTACAGTGCCTTGGCCTGCATCGATAGAAAAATAGAAGAAACATATAAAATTATCATTTTCCTTGGTCTTTAATCTTGAACTAACTGGTAGCACTGATCCATCTACATTTGAACTCACAAAATACTTGATTTCCATCATTTATTTTAGCCTTAGATTTTCTTAAAGGAAAAATTTTAAATATACAGTTACATTCTTTTTGATAGCCTGGACTTTTGACATTGTTCACTAATATTTCCACTGATGAAGCTTTTAAAGTCATTAATAAGTTGTTTTGATAGTACATCGTCCTTAAGAATAGATATCTATGCTAGGAAAATTACAGATTCAGTTTATCTTGCTCTTCCACATCCATACTTTATTTGGAATGGTTTGTCTACTTACAAAAAGGAGTCAGCAGTTATGGGTTCACCACTGTCACCAGTTTTAATCAACTTAAACATGAAATTTTTTTGGTTTTTTAAAAAAAAACAGCTTTACTTTCCTTTCAGGATATGTAAATTGAGGATTTTTTTAAATTATCAGTGCATTAGGCAGATACACAATCAGATAAATATTTAGATTTCTGTATCAAATCATTTTCCTGCTACTAAATAAACCATTTATGCCCCTCTGTTTCAATGAGCCTTCCAAAGTCTTGATTTTGAATGATGTTTGCCCAGTTAAATTAACGTGCTCATCAAGCACTGAAACTGGCTTTATCCTTATGAAAATATTAACAAACCTGTAACTAAAGTTAAGTCAGGCTTTTCTAAGAGAAAAACAAACAAACTCCATTCAGATATAATGATGCAGTTTCTTTTATTCCAGGAATAACTGGTAAAATCTCCAGAATGCTCAAATAGACACATCATTAGTGTTTTCTTTAAAGACCCAAAGACTGAGATCTTCACTTGTTTGTGCAAAAGGCCCCAGGGTCTCTGAACAGCTGTGAGAATGATTATTTTAAATTTGCATTTGCTTCACATGTGTTAACTGTAAATCATCTTCCATTTGGCCTGACAGCAGATTCTCAGTGTGTGAATCCAACAAGAAAAATACTGAGAGGACTCAACAAATCTCTTCTGTTTTCCTTACACTATAACAGAATTATTAACAGACATGAAGGCTTCAGAATTGACAATGTTTTGAAAGTTGCATTCAGTTAAACATCTTGTTTTACACTTAATCTAATTTTTCTCCAAATGTGGATCAATTCAAAACTTAATATCTTTTTTTTTAATATATTTTTCATTATTCCATTTTCATCTTGTTTCATCAGCAAAAGCTCAATTATTCCCTTAAGTTACATTACCTTAGTCCCCTTATAGATAAAGATTTACTCTTAATTTCCATTTGAATTTGGGTGCCATTTCTTGTGGAGTTTGGACTAGAGTCCATATAAAAAACTAAAGTGATAAAGAAAAGCTGAGTTTAGTTGGTCATGGTCAGTGCTCAGGGTTAATTATCTATTTGCTACTTTTAGGTAAATAATTCAAGAAAGCTGACTCTGGAACACAATAATATGTAATGGTTTGGGCTGTGAAAAAATCTTTACTTCATTATAATCAGATATTTGAACTAAGTGATGTTAACATAAGGAAATTCTATTATGTAGGAATAAATAACATTCCAACAATTATTTCATAAGAAAGATTGCTCAAATATTTTTTTAAAATTATTTTTAGCATTTTTCTAGAAAATTCAACTTATTTAGATTGCTTTGTTTTGTTTCATATTGAAATAGGAAAAACTCCATAATTTTCAATTTGGGGTTAGCAGAGAACTCAACTGAAGTCCTTAGAATCATCCAGGTGGAACTTATCCTCAACAGTTATGGTGGCTAGACTATCTGGCCAAAAAATGAGAGAATGGTCTTAATAGCAGGTAGGATGATGGTCTTCAGCAAGAATGACAGTTTCAGCACATGGCATGGATGCTGCACAAAACATTATATGTAGACCAGCATCTGCAGTTGGTTCAGAGAAGATGATAGTTGTAGATGGAAATAACAATTTTATAGGTGCTCAAATTTGACATTTTTAATTCACAGAATGATTGTAAGTCACAGAAAAATTTGTATTACTTAGCAAAATTTGCCAATTGGTTTTATTAGGTTAGTGCAAAATGATGTCTCAAACTTTTTCAGAAACCTCTTGAGCTAAAACATTTAATAGAAGTTTGATCACTACTACTGCCTCCTGGCATGGAATGCCACTTCTGGATTAAAGCAATCCATAGGTTCTTTGAATCAGCATTTTTAGTCTTACAGCCCCGAGATGTTCATTTGGGGAAGGATCTGGAACCATGGCTTGTATTTATATTTTTGGCTCTAAGGTACGCAGTAATGATTCTTGGCGGTCGTGATCCATCCTTGTACCATTACATTTCCACGGTATGATGATTATACTTAACAACAAGCCACAAAAGAAGTCTGAATTGCCAGGCTAATCAAGTACAGTAATGATGTTTGCTTACAGGGAGACCATGAAATGGAAGTCTGGCCTGTAGTGATGCACGATGAAGACAGTTTCTGGTGGTTTGTCTGGAATCCCTCCAACTCAACTAGCAGGAAGCAGGTGACTGTCCTGTTATGTAGAACCATTACTTTGATGATCTAATCATTATGAACATCTGTACATTGAAGCCTACCCTTTTTTTGTGTCCGCTGATGATGTCACTGATGTGGAGACAGCTGATGGCTGACTTTGTAACTTTGAAATATTAAACAATTTTCACCTGCCTATCACCATCTAGCTGATTTTCCACAAGAATTCACTGATCACTTGACATTCTACAAAATACCATGAGTTTACTATGCTACTGATGATGGTTACGCTGTACTCGCGCTTCTATACCAGTAAAAGTATGTATTCCAAAATAGTTTTTGATATACCATGAGGCATTCGTTTTTCTTCTTCCCTGCATTTGCTGTTTTTGTTAATCTTTTTTTGTGAATGAGATGGGGCCCTTCAGCTGTTCCTTTACAAGAGCTGAGTTGAATAATGTTCCAAGTATCAACTGGCACCAGCAGGATTAGATGTTTACAAAACAAGGGAGAGAACTCGTGCTTTTGAAGACATAGTTTTGAACTTTAACGATGGTTTTATTTTTGTCGGGGGTGGGAATGATTGAGAAACAAAAGTTCCTATGTATTTTTCTGTCAGAAAGAGTGGGTTAGTTTTCCCTGATTTGCCAACGTCTATGGCGTGGCGCTGCTGCTAGAAATTAATTAACCCCACGTTTGTACTCTCAACTTTCCACTACCCATAACGCTCTCGTTCTCGAAACTTCCGGCCGGACGGAAACCAAAAGTTACCCCGCAATTTTTTTTTGGGGGGGTCAGGGTTCTGAATGCTAATCGTCGACAATTTTTTTTTTTTTAAATTAAAACAAAAAAAAAAAACCCTCAGTTTAGTAGCATCGCAATTTCCTGAAGGCTGACCGGCTAAAAATTGTGTCGGAGTTACCTTTCCCTGACCGGCTAAAAATTGTGTCGGAGTTACCTTTCCCTGACCGGCTAAAAATTGTGTCGGAGTTACCTTTCCCTGACTAGAGCAAGATGGTTCCTCGGTAACGAGACTCGGAGCGGGGGCGGCTGTTATTGCCACCTCAACGGCCCAAGACTGAGCCCCGCGACTCCGTAATTTAAGCGGGTGGAGATTGTTTGCTTGTTTCTGAGTCGACTCCTTCCTTCGACGGCAAGGAGGTCACATTTAGGGTTCCCTGCCCAAAATATGTAGGGAGGGGTTCAAGATTCTGTCTGTGAACGGTAGCGGGCGGGAGCTTCTGTGGGTCGCCGCTGGATATCACCACAGATCAGCCGAACGATTCCAGAGGAGCTGATAAAAGAGAGGCTGAGGAAATCAGGTGTAAGGCCGACACTGGCTAGACACAATCGCGCTTTTAGAGAGGTTGTGAACTCCCTGGCGCACGGAAGCGCGAGAGACAGGAGGGGCGCTGGGAGTCGGGGGTCTGTGGAAGATCGACGTAATAATGAACAGCAGCACCTATTGTGTCAGTCTTGGTCACCATATTGATGCCAATCCATTTGGAATGATAAAAAAAATAAATAAATAACCCGGTTACACAAACAATGGAAATAGGGTCCCAAGACACCTCTAATTTGTGTAGAGGGGTGATTGACAGTAGAGGAATGGTGTCTTAAAGGGGATGGAGTGGACCGTGACCAAAATGAGAAAACCCGTGGCGTTACTAATAGAGTAATGGTGTAGACGTCGGTTCAAGATAAAGGTGGGGAAACATGAAATTAAACTACATCAGACGGGTTACTGAGACCATACCAGAGCGCTTTGCTGCAGTAAATCGCAATTAAAGATGGCACATTGACTATTAATCGCAAAGATTTTGACTACATACCTGTTCAGTTCCTACGTATGGCATATTTTCTGAAATAGTGATTGTTATTGGGTGATCAGTAATACATGTATTCACAACCACTGAAGTAAAATTCTCTCTCTCTCTTATCTTAATCTCTCTCTCTCTCTCTCTCTCTCTCTCTCTCTCCTCTCCCTCTATCTCTCATCTCCCTCTCTCTCCTTCTTCTCTCTCTCTCTCTCTCTCTCTCTCTCTCTCCTCTCTCTCTCTCGTTTCTCTCTCTCTCTCTCCGTCTCTCTCTCTCTGGGTTCTCCATCTCTCTCTCTCTCTCTCTATCTGCTCTCTCTCTCTCTCTGTTCTCTCCATCTCTCTCTCTGGGCGTCTCTCTCTCTGTGTGTCTCTCTCTCTCTCGTCTCTCTCTCTCTCTCTTCGTCTCTCTCTCTCTCTCTCTCTCTCTCTTCTTCTTCTCTCCTCTCTCTCTCTCCATCTCTCTCTCTCTCTCTCTCTCTCTCTCTTCTCTCTCTCTCTCTCTCTCTCTCTCTCTCCTCTCTCTCTCTCTCTCTCTCTCCCCCTCTATCTCTCCATCTCCAACTCTCTCTCTCTCTCTCTCAAGTAGGTGAACAACGATTATAAGGAATCAGTAAAAAATACTTTCCAATAAAATATACATTTAAGAATTATTGCGAAATCGAACATAACGGATCTGACTAACTCCTTTGATTAAAAACTGTTCGGCTTCTGAACTCAGGTGAAAAGCTGCGCGCCTGATAAAAGAGTCTATAACCCATTACGCAGATGCTCGACACTGAATGCAATAATGCTTGCATCTGAAAACGTAAAAACACGGGGTTGAGACCATGCCCTTTATTATAAGATTGGGGAAGGTGGCTAGGGAAACCGCGGGGTTCCATTGTGAAAATGTTTCTGAACTATCGGAGGATGCCAAGGCGTTCGAGATGCCATCGCCAGCTCTACATTTGTTGTCGCCTAAAGATAATTCTTAAAATCTACGTGGGCCGACCTGTCAATTTGGTGAAGTGTTCTTGGCAACCAGCTTCCTTCCGAAGACAAAGGGCGCAGGAAATGGCTCTGTACCTGGGTTGTCATCTCAAGAAAAGAAAACGTCTGTCTCGAGAGGATAAAAATGGAGAAGTCAGTCTTTTTTCATCCCTTCCGTTCAGGGTGAATTTTACCTTTGTTTAGCAGCCAGTCTTGCGTAATTAACACACTGACTGATTTCTCAGTACTTTATCAGATGCTTGTGAACTCCTTGTTTGTCAAAATGAGTTTTAAATGTTTTGCAATTAGCAGGTTTGTCACTACGCGATACCAACGACTGAGATCGTAATGATAAGCCGCAAAATATTTTAGATCGCATTCAAAAAATACTCTGCCGTCGTTACCTGCGCCCTGAGGAGTCATTCTGTGCGCACCGGACTCGAGCGAGAGAGAGCTCCACAGTAAGGCCGCGAGTTCTTGTCAACCACGCTTCGCTGGTGCCCCGCTTAAAGTCTATCTATCTACCTATCTACCTTCGACACACCTGTACATGCGTGCGGCCGGCTGTGTACTTGTTCGTGTCAGCCTGATTTTTCCATGTATACAGGTATGACCGAGGGTGCGCTGGATTCCAATGAAAATTCTACACACTCTTTAGGTAGGATACAGGTAAGTGCTTGAGAATTGATGGTTGCTGAACATGGATACACAATAGTATAAGTATACATATATACATACAATAAATGAAATGTATCCTTTGTTAATATCTAATAGCAGATTTTTTTCAGGTGGGGCGGTGAAAAACTCCTTCATTCAAACATTATACGTTTGGTTAAACGATTAATGAAAGACACGTAGAAATATTTGTGTGATAAAGAGAGAGTCAGACGGTTCGAGTGTCAGTGAGACAGACTTGCATGTGCGCGCCATACACGCGGACAAAAGCGGGGCGGGTATTTGTACGGCTGAGAGAGAGGATGACGGTGATGTGTACATTAACCTTGAAGACGAACGTAAAAAAAAAACCATCGCCACCGAGCTGCTGATCAGAAGTCGTCGTGACATATTCAACTCCCTCAATCGATGATCTTAGCCCTCACACACACAATAGCGCATCGTTGACTTTCCTTGATTTGCGCTGAAGGGTGACGCGTGCTCTGTCTTTCTCAATAAGTATAAAAGGTCTCTAGGTAAAGGAAGGCTGGTTTGTCTTTCGAGAATCCCTTGGATCTAATATAAGCAGCCAGGTGTAATGCTGCTGTGTGTGGAGACCGCACGTACAAAGCTCTCTCTCTCTCTCTCTCTCTCATCTCCATCTCTCTTCTCGCTCTCTGTACTGATGTCATCTCTCTCTCGCTCCATCTTTCTTCTGTACTGATGTCATCTCTCTCCTCTCTCTCTCTCTCTCTCTCTCTCTCTCGCTCGCTCTCTGTATGATGTCATCTCTCTCTCTCTCTCTCTCTCTCTCTCTCTCCTCTCTCTCTCTCTCTCTCTCTCTCTCTCTTCTCTCTGACTGATGTCATCTCTCTCTCTCTCCATCTTTCTCTCTGTATGATGTCATCTCTCTCTCTCTCCATCTTTCTCTCTGTACTGATGTCATTCTCTCTCTCTCTCTCTCTCTCTCTCTCTCTCTCTCTCTCTCTCTCTCTCTCTCTCGCTCTGTACTGATGTCATCTCTCTCTCTCCATCTTTCTCTCTGTACTGATGTCATCTCTCTCTCTCTCCATCTCTCTCTCTCTCTCGCTCTCTGTACTGATGTCATCTCTCTCTCTCTCTCCATCTCTCTCTCTGTACTGATGTCATCTCTCTCTCTCTCTCTCATCTCTCTCTCTGTACTGATGTCATCTCTCTCTCTCTCTCGTCTCTCCCTCCCTCCCTGTTTTCAAATTCTTTCTAGGTAATTGTTTTTCGAGTAGAAAAGAAAATAAATCAATACAGGAATTTCTACGTCTTTTATTAACTTTTCCCCAGTTTATCAGATCCACAAAGGTAATGTACACTGGAGTAAAACTCGGGGCTAGAGAGGAGGGCGGCAATTGGCGCCGAGGGGCCGCTCACGTCGCTGGAAACAGCGGCTTGCCAACGTGGAGAGAAACTACTATTAATCGTCTTGGTTCGGACGGCTATCTAACAGACAGGAAGACAAAATATAAGTTATTTATTTTAAAAAGTCACGGGTGTGCAGTTCTAGTGCTTGTGATAGAGGTAACTGCGAGTTTCTGTTGCTGTCCGGTGATCGGACCAATGATGTAGGCGACACGAGCGAACCTCCGAGGCGGCCAATGCTCCCCTCTTCTCTTTGAATTAAATTCGTGAAAGAATTCTGATAAACGCCATCAGCTCATGCATATGCATATATTATCGACGTCTAACTTATAAATTGACTTCCTGGATGTTTCCAATTGTTTATTAAAGGCGTCTGCCTCCGCCGTGAGGTTTTATTCAGGTGTAAGGCGGATTAAGCTCTGGTTACCGGCAGCCGTCGGAGAGGGATCTGCATTCATAGATGGTCTTTAAACCGAAGAAATCCGCTAACTAGTTTCCGTGGTTGCGCAGACGACAACAGAGGGGCGACAGACATTCCGTTGGAAACAATGTTTGGCGAGCCCCTGCTTTCACTTTCGAGACGATAAAGGGAAGGAAAAAAATAATCTACTCAAAAATTATGTTGCAAAAGTATTACTAGGAATGAGGAATTTCATTTCCGGCCCACGTTTCCCCTTTTCTTGCGGAAACCATCGGTGGGGGGGGCAGACGACTGAAGGACGCTGCCGTTTGTTGACTCTAGACTGGGCGTCCCGGTGGCTCTTGAGAGAGGCGCTAATCCATTCTGAACTCTAGAGGGCTTAGTTAAGGGCTGCTCACGTGCCACAAATCCAGTATTGTCACCCCCTTGAACAAACAAAAAAGCATTAATAATCACGTGGATATGACCAGGCCACGGACTTCAGTAAATAGCGATGTCCGACGGTGTTTCTAATTTCCTATCTAAAACGATGATAATAATGGCGACGGTGCTGGAGACATCGCGTCGCCCAGGCGTTCGACACCGAGGTCCTCTCATGTATACACCGCGTCTTTCCATTTCTGAGATCTCTCCCGGTTTGAAGAGGAGGAGGAATGTGAGTTGCCCACTGATTACACTTTTCCACAATGATCCTCCACCGAAAGCGATATCCGGCTTCAGTCTTAGCGAGCCATTCTGGTCGGGGCGGGGTTAAGGTTGGGTGGTGGCAGGATATCTATCAACGTGATTTTTTTTTAAAAATTAATTACCGTCAGATTAATTTTGTTGTTGTTGTAGAAACGTCCGTGGGGGGAGAGAGAGAGGGAGGAGGAAAGTTTTAATATTTTAAAATCCAGCCTTTATTCTATTGTTCCCCCTGTCACTCTCCATGTCGCCAAATCAGGCGCTTAACCGCCGAGGCGACTTTTCGATCAAGCTGCTCAGCTCGTCTTTGTTCCTAGTCCAAACACTGGAGTACAAAGGTCAGTTCAATGCGTTGCTGTAATATATCAGAAAGGCGATACAAGTTAAAGGAAAGTACAGGTACGCTTAGGGAATGGATCCCTTGAAAGATTTATTCGCCTATTCCATTTAACTTCGGTTGTTGGTCAGATAGCGCTGCTCGTGTATTAAAAACCGCTAAGGAGGCATACAAGCATTGGACTGAATGATAACAATGGCAGATCTCTTAAAGGCTCTCTGACTTAGACGATCGGATTTTTTCAACTGTTGACGGGAAAGATATGGAATTTCCACAGCTTAAGGAGGTTTGCGTCTTTGCTAGTTTTTAAAACGTTCAGACAACCAGTTTCTTAGGTCTAGATTAAGGGGCCTTCTCGGACTGCGATCACTAAATCGGTTTATCCGGATTCTTTTCTCATCTTTTATATGTAAACTTCACATTTGGAATGCCGTCTGACCATAAAACGGGCCGAGTAGAATTTCAGAAGGCAATGTTTGTTGTTGTTGTCGTCGTTGCTTTTTTTTAAAATTTCTTTATTACTTAAAATCTTACTACTTCAAATGTTTGTGATTCGAAAATTTCAAAATTTAAGACAATGCAATGGCAATTCCTATGAGCTTGCGAGGTCACCATGGCCTGCAACACGTGAAAAGTTGCCAGCGCACATGTCTCTGATTAGATCTCAAGTATGTCGTGTAGAATTTTAATAAATTTATTTTATTTCTCAGATGATCCCATAAGTGTGTTTACTCGTTTGCTGCTATGTAACGCTTATAAGGGCAAGATTTACATCACCCGACGGGCCAGGCCAGTTGGTTTTTCACAAAGTCAAGGTCATCGTCTAACGTCATACGCACCGAGTTCATTTAAGGAAAAGAAATTCGCATTTACTGACGACTCAACAACAACTTGACGGAGCTGAGTAAATTCCGTCTTTACGTGACAGCGCGCACAGATGTCGACATTGGCGCAGGTGTTTGGAACAGATTTTATTGCAAAAAAACTTTGGCATCAAATGGCAAATGGCATATAAATACTGAGAAACCTATCACTGCTGAGCCGTCTTGCGATTTTCTTTTTTAAAAATGCTCTCTGATGCTAATTTTTTGTGTACTAAATACAGCTTCAGGGCGTGGCTCTCACGCGAGACCCCACGGTTCTCTTCAGTAGTAGTGATGCTCATGCGAGATTGATACCATTTTCGTTTGTCTCAATCTGGCCTTTTCATTCGAAATATCAATTTACAGCATAAATCAATATTTATGATCTGATCTAATTAAATGCGTAAATGTTGGGGCTGGGACTTGCACGACATAGAAATACCGAACCGGAAAAGTGAAAGTTGTCTTTTTACCATTTCTTGCTTCTATTTTTGCATACGCTAGCGGTAAATCAGTAACAGATCTCGCTACTTGGTTCTTATTTGTCACGTATAGCAAATATTATTAAATAAACAAAATAGCCCAACGGTCCATGTTTATAAGTAATACAGTGTGTGCAACATATCTGTAGACTAACTACCCATACAAACAGCGCGTGAGACGGTTAAGAATAAAGCTTGCCTTTATGCTCGACAACACCAGAGCGTCGTGTGGTACCTTAACGCCAGAACAGTGGCCAATAACTTTGGTACAGTTCACTAGAAAGTTGCCTTTCTTATATTCGAATATGTCTGTACTGTCTACTAAAGATCCACGTGCTTGTGTATGGCATGTAAGACAACACTTAATGGGTCGTGTGACGTCTATTACAAGACAGGTTGTGTTTGGGGTCAGGTATGCTGAAAGGTAGAAAAACTTAAACTACTTATACCTGTTTTAGTGTTGCCGCCGTATCTTTCCTAATGATGGATACAAAATTGCCGATTTTTGCTTCAGGTTTAAGCGTAAATAAGGCACCCAGGTTTACCTATAAGCCAAACCGATCTTTCTCGAGTACTTTCATCTTTAAAATGGCTTCTGGATTTCTTTGGTTAATGTATCACTGTGCTGCATCTTGTTTGCTTTTAAAACTTATGTACTGTCTCACTTCGTATCGGTTTTTACCTGCAGCCGAAATTAACGGACAAACGTAACTTCTCTTCAAAAGCAAATAGATAAAATCCCAGCCTAAATAAATGTAATTGTACTGGTCACTGGACTGATAAATGCGCAATATAAGCACTGAACAAAACAATTTTGCATGAAATATTTGCAGCCATTGTAAGTCCGAGTGGACCCTCAACTTCGTCAATCAAGGCTTCAGTCTTGTGATGGTTTGACTACTCCATATATCTCTTTGCCTCGGGGGATACCCGGAAAAGCCACACTATTGTCAGATGATTCAAAACATCTGTAGCAATGGTCAGATCTGCCACAGATGCTCACATAACGAAGTTACCGAGCATTGAGAATGGTAAGCAGCGGATACTTAACCGCAGCCGGTCTGCGGACTTGGAGTAAGCGCTGAATTTGGTGCAACACTGAGTCACTGGCCGACTTTGACGGACATCTCTAACGCCAACACAGGCAGAACGAGATCGGAGGAGACTGGGACTCGTCCTGAGGTGAATACATCCAGTCTTCACTTCGCCGATGGCCGTGTTTGGTGGGAACCCGAGTAACACGAGGCTGACCGCGACATGTTAGAGACGGTGTTCTAGTCTGGGTGGGTGTCGGGTGGGGTGAGGAGGAGGGAGAGGCTGCTCCACGTGACAACAACGCCAGCCGCCGTCGGGCGACTTCAACCGTAAACCAACGCCGCAGTCTGCTGTCCGACCTCCCTGGGCGCGTCTGGCGGCGGTTACCCGCTTCTGCGTCTTGTCAGTGCTTCACAGAATAGAACCCGACGCCATTTAAGGTCAGGTGACTTCTGGGAGGGCGTTGTTACTGTGACGTCACTAGATCCGCTGACCGGTGTCCCAGTATTAGGCAAGATGGACTCTCCCTGTCAAGGGTTATGGCCGACTGTGTGTAAACGCCTTACCTTCTTCACTACATCGGTACATCAGGTGTCACGGTGTCTCCCTGCAGTTTCGACTGGTTTGTGGGCGAGTATATACAGAGTTTGTTTTTTTTTTTTTGCTTTCTTGAGGAACTCCGAGGAGCATCGGGTCGTGCATGTCAGGGAGGGAGGAGAGTGGTGAGGCGTAAAGACAGGGGCGTGCCGCAGGGAGCCGATATCGAACCCCCCACAAATAACAGGAAAGAGGAACGAGAGCCGCCAGACGACATGTTTGACGTCCATCTTCAGTCGGATGAAGAAAACGGTAAGGGCGCCGATATCAGCTGCGGTGTGAGCGGGTGGTGGGTGGTCACTGGACAGATATCGATAGAAAGCCAAACTGTTCCCCAGGTTGATCGGGCCAGCCGGACGGGTTCTGTAGTTCAGCTTTATGGACGCGGCTCTACTTTCCGATTTTATTCTGTCAAAGTTTCTTTCGGTCATATTTCATCATCATCATCACCTATGTGAATGATAAGATGACGTCATATGTGGGCCGGCGGTGATCTCACTAGCTACCTGTGGACTGACTCTTAGCTTTGTCTTTGTGTAACAATGCACATATGTATAAGTCTGTATTTTTATCGGTACTTTCCTTTACGTCAGAAGGAATTACATTTTTCGTAGCGCTAACAGTTTTACACAGCGAAGAATTATCCCTCAAAAGTAATTTCTTATAACGGTCTTCCAGTGCCATCTTTAAAAGGACACTAATAACGAACGTATCTAACGAACAGGTCTTCTTCTCCATCTTCTCCATCTTCGTGTGATACCCTGAAGTGTGTCTGTTTCCCTTTCTTAATTTAGCGGAAGAACCGTCAAAACGATTGGGAATAGAAGAAATTAAGAGGAACCTCTACATGCGGGAATGTCGAAAACTTGGCGTGAGTCCCGTTGGAACATTTATGCGTAAGTCAGACAGGAAAGAGCTGGTACTCAAACACTACAACATGGGGCCACGTGGAGCGAAAGCGCTATCAGCCCCCCTCGCAGTGAGTACACAACGGTATCACGCGGGTTAATTCTCTATCAAATTCTACTGACTATAAGTCATTTTCCCCTCTATTTCCGAGAGGTAAAGCGTAGTTGTAAACTTGATATTCAAACCTCTCTGGTTCTAAGGGTGCAGATGTTTATCAGTGTAGAGAAATGCAAAAGTCAGTCTACGTACACACGCCAAACAAGCGAGTATTTAAAAATAAAGTTTATCAGAAATCTATTCGGTTCCAATCAGCTCTGATTAGCCCGTTGGATAATAAGTAGAAAAGCTACCAGTCCGGTATCCGTCACTGAGGAATCACATTCTACTCCAATTACAAGCACACCTTAGTAGAGAAGATTCGAACTGCACCACAGAATAGCAACCTGTTAGCCAGAAATATCCAACGGTCCAAGGTTTGGACCGTAATTCTACGTCTACCGTTTTTTTTTTTGACATTTTAGGTTGATACCAGCATCCTTCGTCTGGATCTGGAAGGAAACGACATCGGCGATGCGGGTTGCCAAAGCATAGCCAGCATGTTGAGAGAGAACTGTTTTTTAGTTGATCTGGTGGGTGAAGCAACATAAGCATTTGTATTCTTCCTGTCTAGCTGACTCGTCGACAAATCGCCAGCTAGCTGTAAAGAGATAGTAGTAGTTTGGAGTTATTTGGAATCTGAAGAAATTAAATTAAAGCCTAAATTGTGAATAAATTTGTTTTCTTCCTTCTTTCCTAAAAAAAAAAAAAGAAAATTGCAAACCTCAAGCTTGGCTTATTATAAAATAGATTAGCCTCATTTGGTGCTATTCACCAGACAAATCCTGTTTACTGACCAAGTAGAGATGAATACAGTCCACCTTTGTGTAAAATTTATTGGCATTTTTCAATAAAGATAGATTATACATAATGTTTTCTGAGAAATTAAACGTTTCATTCAGTGGCTGATGTCAAGTAATTAAATTTAAATAAATTTTAAATCTATTAATCGTGTTTTTTTAATTAGATTTAGAATAAATTTGTTATTTATATGCTTTATAAAATTATAGTTGATAACGATTAGTGTTCCGTATTGGCACATTTTCAAATTAATTTATACTTATTTTAACCTTTAGAATCTTACAAATAACAACTTGGGAACAGCGGGAATAGACTGCATCAGCCAAGCTTTGATGGTGAACAGATACATCCAAAGTCTAAACCTGTCAGGTGAGATGGTCCAACGCATCTTTTTCTTTCTGGTTGACAGAATTCATGGGCGAATTCATTTTATTATTGTTTAACACCAAAAAGACTTACAAGGATAGGAACGTCCTGAAAAACCAGATGCAACATGCTAGCTTTGTCTCTGCGCGGTTCTTGAGAAAGAGCTCGCCCGTTCCCTTTGTTCTTGGCCGATAAACCGGCCCGACTACAGCCCCTCTCGCGCGGTTTCGGTTCGCCAAACCCCAACGTAGCTGCTGTCCTAGCTTCGTGGAGCCAACAAGTCCTTCATGCATGACAAATCTTAAAGCTTTCACCCGATCCAACAGTGGTCGGCACAATGTTTAACAATCAAAAGGATAATCGACTCACCTTGAACGTTAGAGGTGTTTGTTTCGGAGGACATTCTTTGATAAGCTTTTGCTGATACGGATCAATTCTTTGTGTACGCACGAAGAGATGCTTTGTCCGAAGACTTCAGTGTATCGCGTGGCACTTGCAGCAACATTCTTTCTCATCTTAGTTTAGAGCCTTGAATTTCCGATAATGGGATTTTGTGTTGACTAAGTCCAATGGACGTTAACACTAGAGTAAGTAAACACCGATGGATCTCTATAAGAGGGGGATGATTAAACTATGTGAAGAAAGAACCCAAGCGTATTCTTCGGATTCTGCGTCAATGTGTGAATTTCTTTTAAGCTTTTTTAAACATTCCGGATCTTGATTCGGTTAGACTATTTTGCATTTGTTCTCCAGTTGATCCATAGCTAAGTGGAATGAACGTACAGGTTAAGAGGCAGGCAACTAGGAGAACGGAAACTATAATCTGAAAGTTTGTGTGCATCCCGTAGGAACAAAATGTCTGTGGGGGGGGGACACTTTTAGTCGAGCATATTAAAACGGAATCTCCAAGCTTTGCTAATCACCTCTTGTTACCGCTTATCTTATCCTTAAAAAAAAGAAGAAAAAAAAATGAAGCAATTTTCGAGCATCTCATCTCCATCGGCTAATTTAAATCGAGAACTTACCTTTGATTACCATGCAAAGTCAAAAACCGTTTTAAGACCCCCTTTCTATTTCAGCTAAAACGAGGCTCTGGCAGAGCTTTAGCTCCAGCATCTGTCTGCTGCTGAATCTCGTCGGTAGATGTCAGATCGCGCGGAATCTACCACGTGCTTTTACGATTCTCCATTTTGTTGTCACTTTCCAGTTTAACCATCTTAGCACCTGATTATTTGCGCTGATCATCAATTTCTCAACTTCAACGCTGACATAGTTTGCCAGCTAATTAATTTGCAGTTTTAATTAGCAAATTTTTGTGGAAGAGATCAGACTGAAAGTATTTTCTACGGATGAAATACGGTGTTCGACAATTACACTCTCTCCGCTGCCCAGTTTGCTATTTGTAACCGATTGCTCTCAGTGATTATTTATCGACTGGAAGTTTTCCAAAAATTACAACCTGAAAGCTTAAGACTGATCAATCAGTTCTCTTGCATAACGCAGTATTTCTAATAGAAATAAAACGGCTCGAGTTGCGGGAATTTTTGCCGACTCTGCATTCAGCATCGTTGATTTCTATTAACTGAAAGATGAGGAACACTGTATTAGACAATCATTAGACACATTACCATTAACCCGCATTAAAATTTTTCTTTCTTTATGAAAAAATCTTGCAGGAAACGGATTCCGCAACAATGATGCAGATATTATATTCAATATGATAAAAGTAAGTACAACATGAAGCCGAACTTTAAGGATCCTTATTTGTATTTAAGGCTAGTGTTTAATTATTTAAACCTTTGTAGAAGTAAATTCCAGACCTCTGTTTTTCCATGTTTTCCGGTCCAGTATCAGTTGTAAACCGCGTTGGATTTGCTTGTATTTTTAAAGGCGACTTCTGTTTCGACGTGTAAACGCTGTTGTTTTGGTATAACTGCAGTATAAAAAAGGAATTCCTGACTGCTTAGAATATTTTCTTGTGATTCATTCAGACGCTAGACCGCTTCCTTTGCTGTTGTTGCGCTGCCCCACCAGGGCCCACAAGAAAGAAACATACGAAGACGTTTTTATTCAATACAAATTGTAAACGGCTCTGGTTTTGTCCAAATCCATCCGTCACTTTCTGAAAAAGCTCCTGCTGATAGCTGTAACTTTTGCTCTATGAACACTTATCAACCAGAGTCCAGACAAACGATCACCTGCCATTGTTGACCTCAGCCATGTTTTCACCATTATCTTTGTGCTAAACCACCTTTCTCCTATACAGTTTGTTACTGGTGAATTTTCCAACACGTTGTTCCCACTTTTGGACTACATCTCAAACCAGGTGATAACTCTGTCTTCCATGTTGTTTTTTTTTGAATTTGGTACAATTCATTTTTTACCATTTGGTTTTTGAATTCTTCACATCCAATATGCACCATTTATACAGGATGAAGACAGAAATCTTGTTTATTTTCAGTAGCAAACCGGTTCCTTAGTGATTAAGGAAAATATTCTTCCACGATTGAGCCCCTAAACTAGATGGAAATTTCTGCCGTCTGCATTTTCTGAGAACAGAAAATTAGATATTCAATTTCTTCGACAACTTTTGAACTTTATGAAAAGTTCGTTAAACTGTTCTGCATTTGCCGGTGTTCTTGAAACAAAGTTCCTGAACATGATCATGCACTTTTATGCCATCAAGTTCAACAGCTTGGAGAGCTGGTGTTAAAGATTCTAGCATCGCTGAATAGCTAGAAATTACCGTCAGAGACAAAATAAACGTCTCTGTGATTAAAGAAGATTATAATTGGGGCGCATCTCGTCGTGTTTTACCTGAAGCTGTAGTTGGCCAGGATACTTAACTGATCAGAGATGTGTTCAAAGTTGTCGGAAAAATCTTAATACTTTTGTGTTTTGTGGTCCAAAGTGTTTCAGACGGCAGTGAAACATTTGGGAAAAGACATCTTCTCTTTGGACTCTCACGGAAAAATGTGATGATAGCTTTGATTGTACAGATAGCATTGCGTATCTCGGCTACACAATTCAAGTCATTCACAACCAGATCGAGTTTTGAGCAGCACAATGGACCAACAGCTTTAGGATACTGACGTCTTATTGTAGCTTGCACGTCCTTTTCCTGAGGTGTCATCGTAGAGCACCTGTCGTATCCACCCTGGCCATGTCATTTTTCTAGATTCAATCCAAACTTTTCACACTGATCAACGATAGTATTGGCAATGGAGGTGGCATCCAGTTCACATGGTCTTGCGAATCCAACAAATTCATCTCAGATAATACTACAGTAATCGTTGTGTTGATGAAACGTACACCAAGTGACAAATGTTCCTTCCCAGACGTGTCAGCACTTTCATCAGCAACTATTGAAAACCCAGTGGAATTGTTTGCCGAACAAACTATTTCTTCCCTGATAGTTTCTTTCACAGAGACTGGTTAGTTCGTGTTCTCAGCAGTAACTAACCAACCTATGTTCTGATCCTTCCCTGGTGCCGTCATCAGGGTAAGAAAGACAGTCATAGTAGACTGCAATATTAAATTACTGCAGATATTTATTTTTTCATGTCGCATATGGCTTGGACGACCAACGTTTTAGTCCGTTGTTCCTTTACAGTACCTGCCCAAATACAACTCAGATAACTAAATAGCACTGTGGGAGGGGGAATCGGCCAGGGGGGGGGCGATATTCCTGCCTCACGGTGTGAATGCCAGAAGCGAAAACCTTTTTTCCACTAATTATGCCCCCATTTTGAAGTTTTATTTTTTCAATACCAATGACAACATATCTGTAGATCATTTCTATCTTTTAATGCAATCCTAATGTAGCATTTGTCGGATCTACTTAAAATGTATATATACAAATTATATATATATATTAAGATATATATATTCAAAACACACACACACACACACACACACACACACACACACACAGGTGTGTGTGTGTATATACATTTAAATGTATTTGGTTGTATTTTGCAGGCAACTAAGATTCTCAAAAAACTTGACCTTTCTCATAATGAACTGGGAGATGCTGCCGCAGAAAAACTTGGACTTGCTATTGGTGAGATAGATAATTGTGGGAACAGCCATTTTACGATGCTTCGCAAGGTCTTCACTAGAGAGAGAGAGAGAGAGAGAGAGAGAGAGAAGAGAGAGAGAGAGAGAGAGAGAGCTATCCAGTTTTGTGTGTTGTATGCCAATATTACTAACCTTGTCCTAGTTTTGTACAGTATAAATAACTCTGCTCGTTGTATACGTGATGTCGACCTGCCTTTTCGGATTATAAATATGCCAGGCTTCCGGCTTAGCTGTCACAGGTATGAATGCAGCTATAATCATGGTTTTCTTCGCGATTCCTTGTCCAGGCAGAGAGGCCTTGAGTTTGCAGGGTTATTCCAGATGGCTGATCTGTGGTAGCCATATTTCAAGCCGTCAGGAAAAGAAAACCGAGTTGAACAATATAGTAGCATATCGTTAATGTTTCCTCTCTATATCTCAGGTGATTGAATTAAAAGCGCGAAGATTCTCATCTGGCGCTGCTGGTGCTAAGAAAGATCGAAAGAAATCACGTGACTGGTTAAGCCAAACACGGCCAATGGAGAAGCTTCGCTAAATAGCTGCCCTTACTCGCCTACTGTATTCAAGTATAAAATGTCTGATGACGTAAATATTGTTGTTAAATTGTTCATTTTGATAGGTTGTCATAAATCTCTGGAAATCATAAATATATTATTAATACTGTGTAAATATGTAATGAAAAATATATTTGTATCTTCCTTCTGTTCAATAGCTCAATATTTTATCGAGATGTTTTCTAATATTCTGTTAATTTATATCTTGATTTATGTTTAATTTCCTTCCTTTATTCCATTAACTTACTTATTGATATTCCTTCCGTTGATTCATCGATGTTTATTGAATTACTGCTCAATTTTCTGGTATAGCTCAGGCACTTAAAATTTACTTTTTTGTAAATTATATATGGCTGAAATGCTTCTCTATGTTCTATTGTATTACTTCTCAACAAACTAAAGAGAAACTACAATTAACTTTTCTTGAATTATCTACGAGTATTTAAACTATTTATAAGTTTTTTTGGTAGACTACTCTCTGTTAAATTAACTCTGAATAACCTGCTCAACTTTCGTGTATCGTATTATCACAGTACTTTCTTTTCGATTTAAATCTTTATATGGTTGAATTATCCTCGTTGCTTTCATGTTTCGGTCGTCAGCATCCATGATGGGGACTGGATTGGATGCTTCACAAGAAATTAGTACAACTAAATGCTTTCAGCTCATTACCATCATTTATTCAAATTAGCCATCGTATTATCACAGTACTTTCTTTTCGATTTAAATCTTTATATGGTTGAATTATCCCGTTGCTTTCATGTTTCGGTCGTCAGCATCCATGATGGGGACTAGATTGGATGCTTCACAAGAAATTAGTACAAACTAAATGCTTTCAGCTCATTACCATCATTTATTCAAATTAGCCATCGTATTATCACAGTACTTTCTTTTCGATTTAAATCTTTATATGGTTGAATTATCCTCGTTGCTTTCATGTTTCGGTCGTCAGCATCCATGATGGGGACTGGATTGGATGCTTCACAAGAAATTAGTACAAACTAAATGCTTTCAGCTCATTACCATCCTTTATTCAAATTAGCCAAGCCTTCTGTAATTCTGTACTTTATTACCCCCACCGTCACTTTCACTTTCTTCAGGCTTTGCATCAACCAGCCAGCACATCTTAACAGTTTCATACGTGTATCAGTACCTGCAACAATGACGTCTTCAAAATCTACCTTTTCTTAGACATCTGTGAAACCGGTGACAACGTTTCGATTGCTACATTCGGTTCGTCGGCTTCTTCTCCCAAGTCAGCTTCACGCGATCGCGCTTAAGTTATGGCCGTTTTTAACTTATTTTCTACATAGTTCTCAGGTCCCGTGAAAAGAAGATCGCGCCGACACGAATCGGTAAAAGATTTCGAGCACATGACATCTACGTACGCACTTCGCATGCCACTCGTGTTGCCACGGAGCCGACACGCTCTTTAATAATAAACTTTAAAATAATAAAAAAAAGGTATTAAAAGTATGGAAGGTCGACACGATGCATGAGACATGCCATTTACTTGGAACTCTTAATCTTAGCTAATACCGCCAAGCATGCTATCAGATTGATGAGGAGAGTTGGTCATTGGCCGCTAATAGCTTTGTCTCTCCCAGTGTTTGTCTGTACGCTCTTTTCACTAGACAGGAAAAACCAGTTGGCGACGATCGAAGAAGTGAGTGAGGTAGACCTTTAATTCGCTGGGGCTCGAGGCGTGACGCGGCTTGTCGGTCGGCCTAGCCTTGTTTGGGCACGCTCGCGATATCAACGTGGCCGACAGAGATTAAACGGCTGACATCTTCTCCAACCGGATCGGTGAAGAAAGGTGCCATAAAAACCAATAAGTACTCGTGCGAGGGGAGAAGGAAATGAGATGACGATCCGGACACGCCCACATGCAGAGAGGTCTGCGCGAATTTATCTGTGTAGCAGTCTGACACCAGGTGGCGTCAGGGGGGAGGGAAAGACCCGGACTTCGGGTAAAAGTATGCTTGCTGAAGGGTTGTTGGTTAACTATTTAATGCAGCACATCGGGTCCTGTGCCGTTCAGCGGGCAGCAGGAATGAAATAAGTCTGCGTCCCGAGGTTTTCAACAGAAGACCGAACGTAATACTTCCCCCGTTCTTTTCACTGAACCCTTAGTCGATGGAATCTGAAAACTGCTTTCGTCCGCGATGTAGCTGGGAAAATCGTCCCACAATGCAACGCCACGGAAGTTTCGAATAACGAAATCGACGAAAGAAGCGGTCGAGTTGTAATTTATCATTAATCCTTTGATCGACTATCATCTGAAATAATCTAATAGAAAAAAAGACATTAGTTTTCAAAAACCAAACTAAACCGAATACCTTAATACCGCATCATGTCGCAACCTACTATTTGATACGCTTAAGCTCTTCAAAAGGGGTGATAATCTGTTGACAATGAGTCAAAACTCAAGGGAAGGTAATTTATTTATAATCACAAAAATACTAAAATAAGTTAATTCAATTCGTCATAGACAGAAGCAGAAATGAACAAATAGAGTCATTCCGCTTCAAACCATCCAATTTTGAGAAAGCACCCCGCCTAACCATTTCGGAGGTTGATAAAGCATCCAATGAAGGTGCATTTGGCTTCCAAAGGAAATTTTGCAAATTTGCAGTTCCAAACTCCCAATAATTCTAAAGATGCAGTAGTTGGGTCGGGAAAGACGTCCTATTTTACGTACATGACAAAATCTCCATTTCATTGACCAGTAGCTGCAAGCACTAGCTGCTGGGACAACTTTTTGTGCTGATTTCTAAGAGTGTCAGAAACGGTCTATGACTTTCAATCTTTGTCACAAATTAGAACCAAAATTAGCATTTAGTCACGTCACAAGGTGCCTGAAAACATATTTGGAGCCCACTAGTCTACAAGTTTGGCACTTGTGAAGCATGATGACTGTGTTTATATTATCTTGGAATGGAATACAACTAAAATATAGAGCATAAGCATTCTACCATTACCCTCTACATTGTGTTTATGAAGATGCCGTTTCTAGACGTGCGACCAAAAATTACCCCAAATTCAGAAGGAAAAGAAGGGTCACGTGGCTTTGCGAATAAAGATTTTGCAAACTACATATTTCGAACTGTCCATTTTCTGAGTTGTAAGAATCACTGGAAACGTTTCGCCATCTTGTTTCTAAGGAATGAAAAAGATCCAAAAATGTATACTACTATTTGTGTTCTTGCTTTTTAAAAAAATATGTATTTATTTATTTTAGGTGATAACGACAGTTTGGAACATTTAGATCTCAGTTGGAACCATTTTCGGCAAAAAGGCGCGTATGCCATTGCCAACGGTATCAAAGTGAGTTACCTTCTCCTTTTATGATTATCAGCAATAATCAATATATATATATTTAACAATGACAATTAAACAGGACACATTGTACTGTAATCAGGTTTAATTCGTGATTATTAATTTTATAAAATTTTCAACCCGGAATATTGCAGTCAAACTATGCTTTTGAAACACAAAACGCATGCAGTTTCATTAAATTCCAAGTCAACTACATACATTTTATCAAAATAAAATCTTAGATTGTATTTTCTGTAATTGTTGCTCACGGATTTCGTATTTTGACATTTTGAGTTCAGCCAAAACTAGGTGTGGATATTTTTTTTCTTTTTGCCAACTAAGAATTACAATCGTCGGTTCTTTATGAGTGAAGATTTGATCATAAACTATAAACTTTCTGTTTTCTCTGTTGAATGGCAGCTACGGCTACCTCAAGTGTCCTTTGTATTTCTTTTAGCCTGTAAAATGCGAAAATCGTACAAAAATATTTTTTATTATGAAAGAAAGAGAAATATTATTAAAGGTTCGTTTATGCAAGGGGTCGTACTGAAAGTAGAGAGTCGTAATTAATTACAGGAAAACCCACTATTCGGACAAACGTATAACTATTATTCTCATACAGCTTAAAAAGCCAAATATGTCTCTAGACGTGCATTTCTAACGAGGTTTCCGGTTAGCAAAATCAAGCGCAACAAATTATTCAATGCAAATCTGGCCCCAATGTCTCACAACGGCACCATGGGGAAATCTCTGACCTTGGAGTTAGTCTTTCAGTGGTCCAAAAGGGATAATTATCTGGCCACACGTTTAGAGGTCTATCCCTTTGTTTTCCTCCAGCAGTGCGCGGCTTTGCTCTTTTGTACTGGGAAAATAGAGTATTTCCGACTGTGAGAGCTTCGGTATTTGTGCTTTAGAAAACGCGTCTCCCTGGTGACGAGCTACGCAGCGTGACTTGGACTTTGCACGCGCCGCTCGACAAAGGAAAGTCACTGAAGCGTGACGCGGTTTTACTATTGTAAGACAGAAATGAAGTTGGACCACTGCTTTGTTTTATATATATATAAATAGCATTCACAACTTTGTTGAAATCTCGCAAATCTTTAACTAGGAGGACTTTTATACGGTAAACTAAAATTGTATTAATGTCGTCGAAAAAAAAAGTATATATATTTATTTATTCGTTAAGACAAAATGTATTGAGTCTTTATAATAATTTTAAAAAAATTGCTACTGTCACCCGCCCGTTACGAGAAAAATATATGCATCAAAACGTGACTCCTATTATTTTTTGCTGTACAATCAAAATAGTTAAAGGGTCTCTTCATTTAATCAGACATTTTTTTTTTTCCTTGAGGAAATCTAAATGGATAAAACGACATTAAGACCAAAATAGAACCTCAAGAATTACCTCCCTTATTCTGTCTTAACAGTATACTAATAAAAAGCAAGAAATATTTCCTAAATATAGGTATGTGTCACCTAGGTAACACTGTAAATGGCAACAAATTTTTTTTAAAAAATACTCTAATATCTGTTTAAGTAAAAAGCAGCCATTGGTCATGATATCCTTCAGGGTGTTTGTTTGTTTTAGTAAAGGTTTGGAGCCGAAACGACGTGATGCGCAAAGAATAATATAAAAGGTTATTGAATTTAATTTTTAAATACACTGATTAAATAGTCATGTGCATCATTCCTTCGATGTTTGTGTTTGTTTTTTTTTTCTTTTATCTTTTCGCTTTTAACCCCAGATGTGTCGATGCCTAACAAATCATTTCCGTCTGCATTTATTACCAGTCTTCTTGCAATGGCTTATCGGAGGCGCCATTAGCGAGAGCTCGGTGAACTGGGTCACAATCCCAGAAGTCACCTGTTCCGGGCTGGTCCCGAGTCGGATACCTTTTAACGAGTGGGGGGGGGCACCTACCCGTAATTGCTCCCTCGACTCTGCCACGTGTCGTGTATCTAAGAGCGGCCGGAGAGAGGGGGGGGGGGGCTAAAGCCAATAAGGGCGAACAGAAATAAAGGGTCCGGTTAGCGGTTTGTCACGTGACTCGTTTAATTATCATTATTATTGTTCTACTTCTTTTCTCTCGGTGTTTATCTACAGTCAGAGAACGGGAAGATACCGTTGGGTCGCTATCCACCAACCTCCCGCCATTCTTATCGTCTCCTATTGTTGTTGTTTATCGCTGTTATCGCAGGCGCCCCTAACCCCGGTTATTGCTGTTGTTTTATGACCTGACAGACGGGGGAACGAACATCCGTCCGTTGTCCTTTTATCTCCTGCAGGAAAACTACCGTCTGAGATCGCTGAACCTCAGCTACAACGGGCTCGGCAATGGCGGAGCATCTGCGATGGCTGACGCCCTCAGGTCGAACGGGTCGCTGAGACGGGTGGACCTCTCCCATAACAGAATCACGGACGCTGCGGTGGAGAAACTGGCGCGCAGCATCGCCATTAACGATAGCTTGGAGGAGATCAAGGTAGGGGCGGGTAACTCCTGGAGCCGCGCTAATGAATAGCCGCTCCAGTCTGCGGACCGCTTTTCAGATGAGAGGAAAGAGAGAAAAAAATGAAGAATTTCGAAGCAGAAAACTTTCTTGTTGCTTTATGCTACTTTTCTTTTTGTTGTTGTTGTTTTTAATCTAGCGATCTGGTCTCAGTTATCGGATAAGCTTCTTTTGGTCCTTTACGAATTGTAGCCGATACTGTGTTGTAGGAAGACAGTGAAACAGGTGAATGAACGCTGTTATTTACTAACAATCTGATAGGTGAAGAAAACACATTTTCCCTATATTAATATAAGAAATGCGTCTATTGTTCTACAAGAGAAGTCATCTTTCTTCTGTGGCGCAATAATAGATTTGTGGGGGGGTTCTGCTAAATAAAAGGCATATAATCTGTCCAAAATGTTTGATCTTTTCAATGAGATGGCTGCCTATGGCCTCAGCCAGAGGATGTTACTATAGGGAGGCTTCAAGACGCCATGACGGAATTTATAAAAACCCAGAAAGCTGCATGACGTATTGTGGCATCATTAGCAGAGCCGATCCTAGCTATAAGGCGACATAGGCGGTCGCCTAGGGCGCCATCTGCTGGGGGGGGGGCCTCTTTAGCAAGCCAAATTTATCCTTATTTTTGTTTCGATGATTAGCATTAGTTTGAACACTTTATCATTGTTGTACTGTACGTTAATACTATATTCGTGCGCACTTTGCATGTTACTAGTTTTATTGCTGTAATTAAATGCCATCTGTTTGTTTACACCCTTTGTTTGCCCGTTTTTTTTAGAGTAGGTTTGTGTGTTGAGGAGGTGTTTTTAATTGTGTGGGTTTTAGGGGGCGTCAGTGATGAGGTTCGCCTAGGGCTCCACATGGGCTTCGACCGGCTCTGATCATTAGGTTTACATAAGACCTTGTATGATGGTGTGATTGTCGTGGATCCGTTGTTCAGCGGGAAAATGTCTCAAAAAAGATCGAAATTCATTCATCTTTGAGGGGGACGAGTCCGACAGACGCCTACCTATCAGCCAACCTTATGTATACCTGTAGTTACAAATGCACCTTTGTTGAGCAAACCAAGATCAGCAGTTCAAAGGTGACTTCCTGTTTTGATGATGCAATTTGTCGTTTATCTTTGGTTTATTCTTGTTTTTTTGCAATAACACCTGTACGCGTAGAGAATCGTAACAACAACCCAAATTACAGCCAGGGGCAAAAAAGATGAAGATTTTGTTGCGAAATAATAATGCATATCTGCTTCTTTTATCTTCCCCGAGCCCTGCTTTTTATGGAAATCTGTTGTATTATTTATCAGCTAGGAGGAAACCCTATAACAGGGATTGCAGCGTTGGCTTTAATCGCAGCTGTGAGGAAGAATGACGAGAGTTCTCTGGAGTGGTTGGACTTAAAGGTGAGGTGATGCTTTCTGATACGTCGCTGTTTCACCTTAACTCCGTACATAATTTCTAATTATAGTAAAAACAGATTAAGTTATCAAGAACCGTCTGTCAGTTGTTTCAAAGTTGGGAAAACTATTAATGAAAATTCGGCAATAAGCAAAATCGCGATCCCTTCCATTGCAATGTTAATGAACTGGTGGCAAACGTCATTTAAACTGCAATCAAGATCATGGAATCTAGCAGCATTTTAAATTTTACAGAAATATCGTGGTTTGTAATCAGAAATTTGTGGAAATAAGCTGCTGTCCTTTTAACGCGGAATAACTTAAAATGAAGGGGGGGTGTAACCATAATTGCCATCAACATTTATAAAATATTGGCTCTTTTAGATGCATAGACCGCGGGCAATGGGATGGATCTCTCCGCGGTTTTACCCCCTCCTCCAGCCACCTATTGACACGGAAATTGGCTACGAGTTATGGTCACTGCTTCTTTAGTCTCTGGGTGACTGGACGTTGTAGTCACGAATTCAAATTATAGTGAATCCGCGAGACTGAGATCTACACAGGAAGACATTGGCTTCCATTAATTATTTTCAGCATACACAATCCCCGATTTTCGGGGAAGGGAGGGAAGTCCTACACCCAAAGCTAAGCCGGTTTGTTTACTTTCTAGGATGTTGATGTAGACGAAGAATTTATCCTGATTTTAAAGGAAGTACAAGAGAAAAGGCGATTTTCCGTCAACCACGGAAGCGTCTTCAAGCCGATGTTGAAAACGTCTGCAGCCAATAAATCGGCAGGTGGCGCCAGCAAGTAGACTAGCGGGCCGTCAGGACTGATCACGCCCTCACCCGAGGACTGCTTACCTCCCCCTGATGCTCTCAAAAAAGAAAACAGAGCAAAGTTTGTGATGTATTTCAGATTTATTGATTCGATTAAAAACAAAACAAAATAATTTGTTCCAAATATTTCACGATTATTTTTTTTATAGTTTCATAGTCATTATTATTTTTTTTTCTGGTAGTAAATCCGATGAGATGCGAGGATGTGTATTTTACGGCTAAGCTTTGATATCGTTAGAAAAACTATAACACCTGAGAGGTACCAGGAATATCGCTGGAACTGATGCTCGATGAGCGGCAGGGAACTCCACAGAGTTGCATTCACCGTCACGTGAGCGGTATTAGGAACTCTCCGGCACAGGGGTCCGAAGAGCTACCAGGAAAGAACATCAATTGACATTTTCCTCGTTAAATGCTATTGATGTATTTAACGACATTACGACCATTTCTACTTTTCCAGGCATTTAAAAATTACCGTAAAGACGACGGAAAATTTAAAAAAAGATGGCATTTTGTGGTCTTCTGTTTCTTTATAAAAAAAGTCGATGACTTTGTCGCCTCAGGTCACTTTTTGGTCAGAAACGCATTTCCGTGTTATACGGTAGTTATGTGGAACGTGTGTTTACGTAAAGCCCAGCGATATTTAACCTACGGCGGAGAGTCTGTCGTGGCGACTGCGCTACTTTTCGATCAAAGGTTTTGCTTGTTCTCCGGCCTCCTTCCCATCCACGTCCCCGTCCACCGCCGTGAGATTTATAACTTAATTATCTTCGATTGAAGCTCTTTGTCGGGTTGAAGAATTATTCGCAGTTCCTTCCGTTCACACTTTGAATGCACGTCCAAGAATCTGTGTTGCTGACCTCTTGGCCTCCTGTGAAGTGATTTTTAATGGAACAAACAGATTAGAGAGCTCGATCATGGAGTTGCTAACAAAGTCTGTGGAAGTTCTAGACAGGTAAACATTTTATTACTGAAAACACAGTCCAAATAGAGATAGTCAGTGGTGGGCAATTATAGAAGAATGTCAATCTTTCAGTATAAAGATGAGCTAACTGAACATTTCAAGCTAACCTCAGTAAAAATATATATCTAACTAGCATTTACATAATTCAGGTGTGATTATGTGTACAATGGTAGTATGGGTAAGCAAGTAACCAGGGTGCGTCGTCGTCGTGCCAAAAAAACAGTAAATTCAGCGATATTTCTTCCCCTCTACACGAAGTCGTGTTCTGGGCCATTCAGAGACGAACCGGATTGGACTACAGATTGCAAAGATCTCGACATTTCTTGTGGGTTTGTGTTCAGGGTTATCGAGAAGTGACTGTCACTGACTGCTCAGGAGGGGAAAGCGACCCGAAGGCCTTCAACAGTGCCATCATGACAAGAATTTTCCATTACTGGCCACGTCCACAATCACCGTCAAGATTATCTTGCTGACATTTGCCCATGCACTAGAAATAAATCAAAGACTTGCCCAAAGTCATCTTTTCGGGCCTGGCTACAAAGAGTATGTATCAAGGCATAAAAAGTAAGAAACTCTGCCCAATAAAAGTAAAATGCTTTCAAATATCTGTCAAAAGTCTCGAGTATCTGCGGCGTGTACTTTTCTCTGATGAATCTAGAGTTCAGCATTTCATGTCTACAGATGAAGGTCTATCAAAAACTTTCAACATTAGCGTCCTTAACCTGCGGTCAAGTATGGAGACAGAACTGACATGCAATGGCCTATCTGGCATGATAGAAAGATAAATTGTTTGTTTGTTGAAAGATGCCTCAGTTATTTTATGTACAAGTGCATCTCAAAAAATTAGCATATTGTGGAAGAGTTTAATATTCTTTGTCAGTTATTTCAGAAAGTGAAAATTGTATATATTCTAGACTCATTACATGTAAACTAAAATGTTTCAAGCATTTTTTTTAATTTTAATTTTGACAATTACGGCCTACACTCAAAAAAATAGAAAAAACGTATTTCAAAATATTAGAATATTCCATTTCGAGTTTGAGTAAATCACTATTTATGCAGTATAAATACCATGAATCTCTCAGTCTGGTTCAGTACACAACCACAATCATGGGGAAGACCGCTGACTTGACAGTTGTCGAGAAGACACTCACTGACACCCGCCACAAGGAGGGTAAGCCACAGGTCATTGCTGAAAGGGCTGGCTGTTCGCAGAGTGCTGTATCAAAGCATATTCATGGAAAGTTGACCGGAAGGGAAAAGTGTGGTAGGAAAAGGTGCACAAGCAAGAGGGATGACCGCAGCCTTGAGAGGATTGTCAAGCAAAGCCAATTCAAGAACTTGGGGGAGCTTCACAAGGAGTGGACTGAGGCTGGAGTCAGTGCATCAAGAGCCACCACACACAGACGTGTCCAGGAAATGGGCTACAAGTGTCGCATTCCTAGTGTCAAGCCACTCCTGAACCAGAGACAATGTCAGAAGCGTCTTACCTTGGCTAAGGAGAAAAAGAACTGGACCGTTGCTCAGTGGTCCAAAGTCTTCTTTTCAGATGAAAGTAAATTTTGCATTTCATTTGAAAATCAAGGTCCCACAGTCTGGAGGAAGAGTGGAGAGGCACAGAATTCAAGTTGCTTGAAGTCCAGTGTGAAGTTTCCACAGTCAGTGATGATTTTGGGTGCCATGTCATCTGCTGGTGTTGGTCCACTGTGTTTTATCAAGTCCAAAGTAAACGCAGCCATCTACCAGGAAATTTTAGAGCACTTCATGCTTCTGTCTGCTGACAAGCTTTATGGAGATGCTGATTTCCTTTTCCAGCAGGACTTGGCACCTGCCCACAGTGCCAAAACTACTAGTAACTGGTTTGCTGACCATGGTATTACTGTGCTTGATTGGCCAGCCAACTCGCCTGACCTGAACCCTGTAGAAAATCTATGGGGTATTGTGAAGAGGAAGATGAGAGACACCAGACCCAACAATACAGACTGAGCTGAAGGCCGCTATCAAAGCAACCTGGGCTCCCATAACACCTCAGCAGTGCCACAGGCTGCTGATCGCCTCCATGCCACGCCGCATTGATGCAGTGATTCGTGCAAAAGGAGCCAGACCAAGTATTGAGTGCATAAATGAACATACTTTTCAGAAGTTTGACATTTCTATATTATAAATCCTTTTTTTTTTATTGATCTTATGAAATATTCTAATATTTTGAGATAGTGGATTTTTGATTTTCATGAGCTGTAAGCCGTAATCATCAAAATTAAAACAAAAAAGGCTTGGAATATTTCACTTTATGTGTAATGAATCTAGAATATATGAAAGTTTCACTGTTTGAATTAAATTACGGAAGAAATTAACTCTTCCATGATATTCTAATTTTTTGAGATGCACCTGTGTATTCTCATTTATAGGACAAGCCTCTTATTAATGTACCGACAATGCATACTTAGATTGATGTCCATATTTTTCAAGAAGATGGCGCTACAGGTAGGTGATCAGTCTGGAGAGAAATCAAGGCATTCGACTTCTTCTGTGGGTACACCACCTTGATATCAGTTGGATGAAGAGTCTGGATTGTCGACTGAAATCAACCCGTCGGCGTCCCGCCAATGTGACAAAATTAGAGGAAGCTTTCACCTGGATACAGGAAAGGACGAGACCGTGATACAAATGTCGTTGATTCAGCGTGAAACAGAAAATAGGCTCTTTGCGCTGCAAGTGGCGTCTCGACCAAGTTGTAGCACTGATAATTTCACTTTGTTGTCTGTCTTTATTTGCCCTTCACGAAATAAACTAACATATGCTAACAACAGCAGGTAGCCAAATCATTATGGCAAAGGAATGCATAACAGTATTTACTGTTATTTTTTCATTTGTTATTAACCGTAAAATATCGCTTCTCATTATCTAGCCACAGTTAACCCTCTGACCGCCTGTGTGTAATAAAAGACCCATTCCAAGCCCTGGTTGTAATCTGCTCTTTCCCGAATGTTTTCATTTCCCCCCGCTGGCGCAGCACCATGCAGACATTGTGAATTATTGTGCAGACTGTTCTCTTCGATAAAGTGGCGTCGGCGTTGCCAAGGAGATACAACCAGCCGCTGTTTAAGGGGCAGCGAGCAGCGTGGGGCGGGCGAAGGTAAAAAAAAAAAAACGATATCTGTTCCGGTTTAAGGTCCAGCCACCATTATCACGTGACGTGACACGCGCAGCGATGCGTCTGTTCGGAGCATTGGCCGCTATATCGTCGTCAGGACAACACCAGGTGACCGCGAAAAGGCAGGTAATTGATTTAGATGGCTACGCTGAAAAAAAAAAAATATAAAAACTTCCACAGCGAGAAGATGGCGACATTCGATGTGTTTGTCTATAGGACCAGTGAAGTCTGTTTCTGACGTATACCTCCAATAAATGATCCGGTTATAGTTCGGAAACCGCCAGTACGCGCGTGCCTGCATCTGTCGGTTTGTCTAGCTACCTTAAAATGAGAGTAAAAAAAGATAATAACAGATATTCCAACGTCCCGCGCATCCGGAGCGCGACTCTCGGGAAATCTCACGCCGGCAAGGAAAAGGTCTCGGGAAATCTCATGCCGGCAAGGCAACAGTCTCGGGAAATCTCACGCCGGAGGGAAAAGTCTCGGGAAATCTCATGCCGGAAAGGCAACAGTCTCGGGAAATCTCATGCCGGCAAGGCAACAGTCTCGGGAAATCTCATGCCGGAAAGGCAACAGTCTCGGGAAATCTCACGCCGGCAAGGGAAAAGTCTCGGGAAATCTCATGCCGGAAAGGCAACAGTCTCAGGAAATCTCATGCCGGAAAGGCAACAGTCTCGGGAAATCTCACGCCGGCAAGGCAACAGTCTCGGGAAATCTCACGCGTCCGAAATTTCGTGTTTAGCTGATGATATTTGGTTAGTTTCGGCCGGGAACCAAATTGAAACGGGCTGGCTGAATATTTGCATTGTACATCTGCTGGAGCCTACCCGCCCGCCAATGAACAACATACGAGAAATCACGTTTCGTTAAGGCGAAGGTTACCTGTGTAACGGGGCTTCCTCGTGATTTTACATTCTTGGTGGATGGTCTGGAAAGAGTCTTCCACAAGAAGGTTTTCCAGTGCTTTAAATTACAGTTCACGTTTCCAAAAAAAAAAAAAAAACAGGATGACCAAATATCACACATTTTTTGCCTTAAGTTCCAGGAGGCTGTACTTCGTTCTACTGTGTTGTGTACAACAAGGAAGTGAGTGTCAGGTATCGATGTTAAAGGTACATTATCTGTCATAAGGGCGCTGGACCTATAAAAGGTGGAAGAGCACTCGCTGTCCGAAATCTGACTATTCGAAACCCAGGCCTGGTAAATCCGTGTTCACTGATTTATAGTACAGCGAAAACCGAGGTTTTACCTGCAAGTTTCACTGTGTGTAATGTACCTAACCAACTTGTGCCTCCAACTGTTTGGATCTACTATTCAGACAGACAATTTCTGATAGTAATCTTGACATAATTTACCTTTCAACTCACACGAAAACAAAACGCGTAAATAATAACCCAACTGCTCCGCCACTGAGAGATTCTGAGGAGTCGAACGACTTTGAATCGAAAAAGATCAATCGACAGCGCGTCGGTTCGATACCGACAGTCGAAGTCAGTGGTCGGTTTTTGGATATGCGCTCATCAACTACCGTTTTGCTACAGAACTCACTGCAATGTCTGTAACAGTTTTTGTCACAAATATAATAATGTCTTCAGTAACTGAACGCATATACAATACATCAACCACTTGACAAGATGTATTAAGTTTTGAATAAACAGAATTTTTTGGAATAACTGACAATAGGTTTTGACAGTACGTCTGTCAGTCTTGAGTTGCACAGTTCAGTTAAAACCAGAATGTAGGATGCCATTGGTGCAGGGAAGTAGTCTGAAAATATATTCCAAACCAGTGCTGACTTTTCCAATGTTTGAACACTCGGAGAAAATACCCGCTTGTAAAGTGCAGTGGAATGTATATTAAAGCTCTGCAGCTTTAATGGCTTGGGAAACTGAGAGTCTAAACAAAAACCTATACACGATTTTCCAGCAGGTGGCGCTAACATTTTAACTGACTGTTACAGAGATCAGATCCATGCGTGGTGTAGTTTGCTGGGATGTGTACAAGAAGCTCCTCACCAAGTTTGTGAAAGGTGACCAACTTCGAATTTGCCTGATTGAAAACTTAGAGAACTCGTTTCCCTTCTCACAAATCCAGAGGGCGAATCCGCAACCGTTTGTGGCCATTGCTACAAGAACGAAAGTGAACAGACATCTCGGGACTGATGCAGTACCCGAGGAACGAACCGAAACGTTCTACACAGCTGCAACAGACGGGCGTGAGAACCGTCTTGTCGTCGCAGTTCTTTGGTGACAGACGCGACTTTCGTCTCTACACACCGCGCTGTGGGAAGGCCGGTCATCCTCCTCCCGATAACATCACCGCTCCAGTCACCCGGGGAACCTCAGAAAAGGCTTCAGAGTCGACTAAATGGCCTCGCATTTGAACTATCCCCAGAGGCACCGATCTCGATACAGATCGGTGATCATTTGAACACCCCAACATACGGATAAAACTCTTGGACATTCTCCTCGGCAGTTACCGAAACGCCGGCTTCCTTGTCGAGAACAGTTCTGACCATTTTTGCGTGGTTTGGAGTCTCTTGGAGATTATCATTTCACATCTAGCCTAACCGACGTGTACTCGTTCGATCTCAACTTGGACCTGCGGTTAACAAGACGAATTAATTCCGTCAAATTGTGCACCTTAAAAAAAAAACTACCCCTGACTAGATTCTTTAAGTCAAACTTTCCTTTGTCCGTAACTTGTTGCTCTTATCGCATCCCGCTCGTGATATGTTGGGTGCATTATACCCGCCGATATGCCAATTAACCGTCTCGTTTCGTAAAGCGAATAGTTTCGGGCCGTTGAATAATTTGTCAAAACTAACCTGGTCTGGCTAATCCTGCTGACCTACGTAGTCTTCTAATTTGCCTACCTTTGACTTTGCTCTCCTGGTTTGCTGTTAACAGAACCAGTAACTTTTGATAGCATTGCCTTAAGAAGCTGCTACTTTTACAACCTAAAGGTGGGTTAAAAACTGACAGAAACAAAACCCCTAAAATTAAGATACCCACCTATGGCTCAACGACTTCAAAATTCTTCATTTAGTTTGGTTTCGTTAAGCAGGAAGTGAAATAGTTGGCCAGTTTTCAGGTTGTAAACCCATGAAGGTCCAAGTCTCCCTGCGTTAATTGGTCAAGGAACTATCTTTACCCCTATCTGCAATGACTGAGTCATCTGCCAACTAAGCACTAAAGATGCTGTTTTGGTTCTTTATGCCAGTCATTAAAGAATTTGGCACTGTTACTAATATCAACAGTAGCTGCTCCTATGTTGGTATTAATTTGTAATGGATTTTGTTAGTAAAAATTAGGTTCATTAACTTAAAATGGAGGCCTGCTGCTGCTCACAAAAAGGAGTTAATTCACTGTTGTTATTTACTTAAAAGATCTTATCCGAAATTTTGTTTTTTTTCATGATAACAATGTTTTTTTTCTTCTTGTTCTTGACTGTTGATTTGTTTTAAGAATGGACTGGAATGATGAGTCTCTCAAATACACGAGCACACATTTTTACTTGGTTTGGGGGGACGGCAATTCATGCTAAAATTTTAAGACAAGATTTTATGGACATTTTAAATTAAACTTCCTTCTGGTTAGTCTTTGATGTGTAAGAAGCTATCCGCATGAACAAAGAGAAGATGATCAGGGCTTAGCCATCAATGGTCCAAGTCTGTTGATATCTTGCTCTTTGATATGGTAATCCCTGTATATCAGCATCAATGGTATTTCTCTACTGACAAATCTCTCTCCTGATACTGTGACATAGACTTCATGTTTGGTTGGTGTAGAGAAAGGACATTTCTTTGAGAATTCAAGTAATTCCATATCACTGCAGTGCTCAAATACATAATTAAGGGAAAAAAGTGCAAAAATGTTAAGTAAAGTTTATTTTGTAACACAAACTATTAGTTTGCTTTTTAAGTAATTTTATTGTTTTAAATTTGTCTGTGCAAAAATATTGTGAAAATAAAACTTGTAGGAATATTAGTTTAAATATAATTTTTTAAAAAAGATATTTCAAGAAACAAAATACATTGGTTAGCCACTTTATTAGAACCTATATCTAGTAACAGGTTGAGCCATCCTTTGACCAAATAATGGCCATGACACAACATGGCATAGATCTACAAAGTGCTGGATAGTGTCTTGAGAGATACTTCTCCATTCACTTATTAATATTGTATGCAATGTTTGGAGCAAGGTAAGCAGAGGATCATGATGTCAAATGCATCTTTTACATTCATTCCACAGATGCTCATTGGGAATGAGATCGATGGATTATGCTGGCCTTGGAAGATGCTTGAATTTTTTGTCATGTTCCTCAAACCTTGAATGCATAAGGTGGGCACAGTGGATGGGTGCTTTAACAAAATAGCCATCTCCATTATGGTACACATGAAACATGATTGGATGGATCCACTTGATTGGAAATGGTGAGAGATAAACTTTGGCATTAATTCTTTCTTCTAAAATGACCAAGAGTCTCAGAGTATGCCAGTAAAACATATCCAAACCATGAATTCACTACCAAAGGCATGGACAGTTGAGACCATGCAAGAGATGTTGTGATTTGTGTGGCATTCTCAAAATCTGCCTTCTCCCATCTGTACAAGAAAGGGTGAAGCATGACTTGTCAGACTGCATCACTTTTTGCCACTCCTCCTTAGTCCATTGTCTTAACTGTTGACAACACATGAAGCATCATTCCATGTTGGTAAAGTGGTTTAAACAACCGACTCCCACTGCTTTAGTCCATTCATTACGATGTATTATTTTTTGCAAGATTCAGATGGAGATACACGTGGATTGCTCTGGACTTAGTTGGTTTATGTTTGATGATTTTGTCTAACTTATTTTCTCCTCCTCTTTCTGTTGCTATGTATTTGCAGCCACAATTGCCTCTCACAACAGACATTTTCTTCATCTTTTACCATTACTGATAAACCTTGAATAGCCTGTGTCTTAATGCAACCTACTAATAAAACTGTCTTGGCCACTGTGACACCTGCTAGATGAGCACCTAAGATCAGGGATCTTTTGAAAGTTACAGTGTCTTTTCCTTTCCACATGGGCTGACTGCAGTGCATGTCTGAGTCAAATGTAGTGTTGCTGGATTCACCTGTCACTACATATGGTTGACCTAATTTGCATCATCAGCTCGGGTCCAAGTCTGAAAGAATACATAGGTTACAATAAAGTGGCCAGCCTGAGAGAGAGAGAGAGAGAGAGAGAGAGAGAGAGAGAGAGAGAGAGAGAGAGAGAGATGAGAGAGAGAGAGAGAGAGATCGTGTGTGTGTGTAGTTGTAAAAGAATATGATACTCATTCTTGGAAGGAAAAGGTCTGGTTTTATTGTTTATTGATGTTTCAACGTGACATTCTTCATAGATATTTTTTGCAGATTATTGTTAGCTTTTCTACCTTGTGCAGTAATGTTCTGTTATATAAAAGAGCAATTCCAGGACAGAAAATACCCTCTAGAAGCAGGTATTCCAGAAAACTAATACACTGTCTTGTATTCTGACCAACAACTTTTTTAACAGCTGAAATTTAACAATACGTTCGTCTGCTCGAAATCAAAAAGAGTGAAAGTCCCGTCTGTTTTTGAGAAAAATTTCAAAACTGACCACCTGAGGATGAACAGTAGAGAAAGCTTGTTAAAACAAGTTTTTGAGTGTGTTCTGTCATTACCTGTAAAGTAATGTAGAACTAATCCTCTGCTTTCTGAATTTCTGTTAGCAATTTTTTTTTTTTTTTCCTTCTGGTATGAAACCACTGAAACTTTAAAATTATGACAATTGGTAACTATGCTTCCTGTAAATACTGATATAATAAATTTCTTTCCTGTCCACAATCTTGAAACCTCTGATTATTTACAAAAATTACCGCATCCTTCAAAATGTGTAACACCAAAACTGGGTAGATCTCGATTTTCATCTGTTGTTTCTTAGAAAATAAAAAACTGTCTCTGCTAATAATAATAATAATAATAATAATAATAATAATAATAATAATATACTTATCTTTCCTACTGCAAAGTCTCCATCTATTCTTTATTTGGCTTAAAATTCAGACTTATAGGAGCTTGCTTAGCATTGCACAGTTAAAGAAATACAAAAAAATGAATACTATGGGACAACAGTAATGAATTTTTAACAAAAGAATTAAACAAACTGATTAAGCTTTTACCAAAATACATTTTGTCTTTATCAGGGAATGTATGGAAAATTATTCCTCACATTTAAAAATTAGTCTCTCTTTCCCCTCTAAAGATAAATAGATGGTATTTGATTTTCAATCAATAAAATTCTAATGTCAGTGAAATTAAGAATCTGTCTTTTTTGTTTTGTTTTTCAAGCTTACATCATTAGCAGATGCAGTGACTGAAAGTTTATCAATATTTGGCATAATTTCTTCATAGAAATAAAGAAAACAATTTTGAGAATATAAAAAACTTTTATTTTTTATCTTGTATGTCAACCAGGTGTTACTACTTTAAAACAATTCTTGGTTTTTGTTTCTAACATCTCAAACTTTCCATCCATTTTGATTCTTTGGTCCTGTCAAGTAGCAGAAGCTTGTCTTCTGATTCCCATAATATCTATGCCTCTCTCATAATTCAAAAGTCAGTTTAAAAGAAAAAAAAGAAACAAACTCTAATGTTTTGGGGGTCAGTAGATATTTTTTTGTATTTATATATAAATAATACATTAAAAAGAAAGTTTTCATGACCCACACATGTATGCTTTGGAGCTCTGATAACAGAATCCATACTGATGTCATATGGCAGCAGCATCCATGAATCTACAGCTGTTTAGTTAGTTCAGTAGTTACAAGGAAGTGAGAGGTCATTATGGCTTAAGAAAAGAAAGATTACCATTCTTCAGTTGATTAATACTATCATTACTATTAACACAACTTGCTAGTAATTTATTCTACTCATTAACAATTTTAGCAAACAAATACTTTTCTGATATTTAACCATGCTGGAATTATGGCCCCTGGGGATAGTCATTGTAGAGAGATGAAAAAGTGCATCCCTACCCACATGTTTAAATCTCCTGATTATTCTGAACAACCTTCATTAGACGTTTAAAATCTGAACTAAGTGGAGCTAATACTTTAAATTGCATAGTTTATTTCAAATGTTTAAAATCTGGAAGCAACCTCTAATAAATCTGGCTTCTTTCTCAACTAGGGAGTCCATGCCCACACAGCATCTTCAGGATGTAAAAAATTATTGTTGTCCACACACACACACGATGCAGTATACCTGAATTAAAACAAAATGAATTGTGGGTAATGCTTTAGAAGAGTGGAGATTCTTCCCCTTTTCTTTAAAAAAAAAAATTGTTAATTCTTAAACAACCAGACTTATTTATATCACAAGTGAAAATTTCAATCTTCTAAAATAACTGTAGCAGTAAAAGTGTGGGCAATTTTGGGTCAGCAGTGATACACTTCAGACATTTTGGATGGATACTCTTGCGCCGAGAGAGGTAATATTCATTGGATTTCTCTCCCTTTCCTTGCTCTTCAAAGACGACCCCCTAGCTTCTAGATGTGCCAGGTAGGTTACTAGTGATATGAGAATTTCTAAAACGTTGAAGGGAAGTAACTCTTAAAAAAAAAAAAAGTTTCTGTTGGTTTTAATCCAATCTCACTCATTCAGAAAGAATTATAACAAACGTTTGATTTTACATGGCTTGAAAGAAATATTTAAACCACTTTTGATGAACTTTGTATAGTTAATAATCATCAATGGTTTGCTAACAAGCAGGTCCATGACTCAAAGGCATACCAGAAAGATGATTATATGCAGTTATCTAGGTGTAACTGGAGAATTTTCCCAGTAGTTAATTTTTTTGCCTTACTTATTTAAGCAGACACATTGTTAAAACTTATTTTGCAGTCTTTGTGCCACAAAGACCTGTTTCAGAATCTCTCTGGCTCCCGCAGAAAGGATATTGGGATTAAAAGTTTAAAATACTAATATTAACATTATTTAACAGGTTATTTCCTACCAGGCATTTTCAGTGTCATTTGTCTTGTGCCATTGGAAGCTCCAGGAAAATTATTTATGAAGTATTAATTACCCTATGGATAAACCCCTCCTTTTTAATGAGATGTAATTAGTTTTTTATTAATACAGAAGATCATGTCTACTCTGCTGCTTTCTCTAGTTAACACATTCTGAGAGGCGATTACTGAAGTAGTGTAGAATGAATGTGTGCATGGATGTTTGAAGTTTTTCTTTTTAATTAAGCTTAACTTTGAGTGTAGCACAGTTTATGCATATTCCACTATAGTAAATAATATGAATTAAATCACCCAGGTATCATTTTTCTCAAGATGTCCGATCAAAGCAGAGAGATGTTGTTAACAGGCTATACAACAGTGCAGATATTGTGAATTGCAGCGTGTGAATTCACATAAGAGCTGATGGTTAGATAACTACAGAAGGAGGTTTGAGCAAATAAAGAAATGTCAATCTTAAACATGTAGCTGTTTAAACTTAGACCCTACATTTTTGATTCCACAATAGGAAGATTCAGAGTCTGCAAGTCCATAATACGTATTATGAAACAATCCTTTTATCTTCAGTACGTTAGTAATCCTAGCCATTCTGTGCCAGTCATATACTGTGATGCAATTCAAAGCTATCCAGCTACAGCTGATATTAGAATATAAGATCATGAAACATTTTTTTTTTTTAAGTTTAAAGATTCACTAATACATTATTTCCATTAGTAAAATGGCTGTATTTCAGAAATTGTAACAATCCACGTAACATGTTGTTCTGCTGAGTGGCAGAAAGAAATCAGTTAAAAATGGTTGAGCAGCAGTGGTTCTTCTCCTGTGCACAGTTAGAAGGTTGAAGTTACATGCTACAGCAAAACAGTTATCATTGTAAAACCACTGAGATGGTATTATGCACTATTTATATCAGTGTAGATTACCACAAAATGTTGTATATAACACAATATGCAATCATCTGCAAAGGAAGTCGTCAATCCTCAGACTGCATTTTTTAAAACTTTATGAAACTGGTAAAGTGGACAACAGGTCCAAAGATGATGAAGACCCAGCATAGTCTTGTTAGCTTGTGGCTTTGCCTAAGAACACATAGATCTCTAGTACCAGCAACATTATTAAATACTTGTTACTAGTAACTGTCTTTGATGATATGTCAGAACTGTTTTGCCTTTCAGATTAAAATGTGAAGCTTTTGTTAATATGTTCTTTTTTAAAAGAAATTTCACCAGGAGATGAATCACCATAAAAGTTGTTATGTATTACGCAGATTCAGAAGGGCAGAAAGTTTTTAAAACTTCTCTGTAGCCTCCGCATGCATAAAAGTGCTTAGCTAATCTATTTTCTAATATACGTACATTCTCTTCCTCCACTGTCTGGTTTGGCAAAGCATTTCAGGAAGATGCTATAGGCGATAGAGGGTCGGTTCTAGATTTCTCCAACCACTTATTGGTTGCAATTCAAGTAACCAACATATTTTTGAAATTTCTTCCAGTTCCCACCAGGATATCATTAGGATGCAGCATTGGTATCATGTTTTTTTTTTTTAAAATGCTAAGAAAATAACTTTGTAACAAAATTTAAATGATTGCATGTAATGTTTTTGTTTTTTTTTTCCTTTTTAAGTACTTTAAATATTTTAGAGTTTTTGAAATTTTAAGTTATCATCCTTTGATTTCATTAGCATGTAAAGAGTTAAGTTTTGTTACATATAGATTGGAACTAAAACATAGGAACTTCTTTATGTGGTTTTCATATTCTCATTGTCTGGAAGGTAGGAAACCGATGATAGGTGGAATTGGTGGAGAAGCTATTTTATGATCCACAGACCATATCCCAGTGACTTTGTGTGGCAGCCCATGGGTTACACTTAATTAGAATGGCAGCCTGTTTCGTTCTTGCATCTCTTGCTATAACTTTTAAGCTGCACGGCAGAGATTTTTCTGATGAATAATTTATTGATTTGTTGTTGTTCTGTAACTCTTTGAAAAATGAATACATTAACCAGATGGTTTTAGCAAGCTGTTCCTTTTCATCCTTCTATGATTTACTAATGCAAATTTTCATAGCAGTTTGTGGGGATAAATGTCTGAGTAGTAGGGATTTGAAATGCCTTCAGGGTAGGTGAGAAAGTGATTTGATGACTTTTCAATAAAGCTGAATTGTCCGACAATAAAGTCTGCAGGTGTTTTGGTTCACTTTCATTTTATTACTCCTATATGATGTCCACATTGAAAATAAAGAGGAGCTGTCAACAAAGACATTTCTTAAACACCATTTTTACTCTTGAAATGGTGAACCTTTTATTATTATTGCTAAGCAGCAATGTCCAACAGCTATTTAGAGAAATGTCTACCATATTATTGTAAAATACAGATATTTTATTATGTCATACTATTCAGACCAATCTGCATGAATAATATTTAAAGATATGGTGTTTTTTTTATACGTGGGAACAATACAAAAAATGTTCTTTTTATTTATATGCAATTGAATTAACATTATGTTTCAGAGATGTGGTGCAAATTATACTGGTTATAAAAAGTGTAATGCATTCCAAAGAGGATTTTTCCAAGTAATGGTTCACTATATAAAAATAAAAGTAACTGTGTATTATTTGAAAAAAATTTTTGTAAGACGTGTGGTGGATTAGTGTAGCAAGTTCAGTCAGTCTCCAATGATGTCTACTCAGCAGTGGTTTTTCTTGCTCTCTAGTACCTGTGCCCATTTGTTTGGTTTTCCTCCCACATCTGGTAGTAGTAGTAGTGTTTTATCATTAAGATGGCTTCCCATGTTGGTGTGTATTTGGCATTTAAATTTCAGTCACTGTTTCTGATATCATGCATCGTCTCCCTTTAGTGTCAATCTTGGAAGCCATGTCCACATAGTTATTAGGAGATTTATCAACAACATAAACAAAAAGGCAATTGTCACATATATAATACATAACTTTTAATAAGCCTGATGCTTTATAACTAATAATGTATTATTAAACACCAGCTAGTTAAAAAATACACATCTGCACCATATTTAATGATGTATACAATGTGCACTATTTGTAAACAGCCTGTTAACTATAATAATAGTGTTTGGCTATGTCGGTATATTGATTAAAGTGAAATAAAGTAAATTAACTTTATAATCTACAGACCCAGGTATTTTAACTACACTAAACCACATTTCACTTTTCCTTTCTTCTTATCTTCCAATTTTGGGGACCGAATGAATATCTTTCACTCTCAATCTCTTGCTGTCCCTCTGCTATCATTCAGCAGGAAAGTTTTGACATGTTAGTAAGAAAGTCAAAACCCTTTACTAAAACTCAGGATTTCCATAAAACTCCTAAAGATTTGATTTTTTTGGTAATAATTAACCTGGTTGCATTCTTTCTGATTTGTTTACCCGCGTGAAAAAAAAGAAAGAAGATATTCAGTCAAACGGATGTTCAATTTTTTTTTTTTTATTGTCTGTCACTGGAATGGTTTCACATCTTAAAGTTGCAAATAATAACAGTTTACCTATAACTGCTAATGACTCATGACTGTGTGAATTGTGGCCTAAAGTGATGGCAAGAAACCATAATGTTTGAAATGAAAATTCCCTTTCACAATCACATCAATATACATACATCTCAATGCATTAATATCTACAAATTTATACATACATCTAGATATTAACAAAGGCAGAATATTCAACAATGTTGAAATATAATAACAACTGTTTTTTGTTTATGTACTGCATCTATACGAGAACACAGAATGATACAGGAACAATTGATTGATAATATTTTTCAAATTGCCTAAATCTAAATGGTCCATAATTTCTAGCAAAATCCACTTTTGAAATAGTCTCTTTTAAAAGCATGTATGCCAACTTCAGTACAACAGTGTGTCTCAGACTTCTGAAACAGTGTACAGGAGATAACTGGATTAGGTCTGTTTTTATCAAATATAGGAGGGAAACTGAATGCTAGCAGCTTTGTTAGGTACCACCTACTATACTGGCTTAATGCTGTGGCAAATGTCTGTTTGCTCATTTGAAGTGAGCTGAACTGTTTTCATATATGTATATCTGTAACAGAGACGAACGCTGGAAAACTGTTAACAACACTCTTCTTTCAAAAGAGCCAGACAAATTCATAATGCTGAAAACTGACACTGGCTTAATGTAAAACAGCTATTTTAATTGAAATCAAATGAATTTAGCTCAATCTCAACTTTTTAATATATACTTTCAATACTTTAATTCTATAATGATTCAATAATAATGATGATTTCTTTTTATGTATTTAATATTGTCAAGAACAGTAATTGGAAAACTAAACTGTCCCTTTTTAGATCTATAACATTTACTACAATACACAAGGGATGTTCAATTGAAACCAAGCTTAAACCAGCATCGTGGTATAGTATCCAGCCAAGATTTCATCTGAATGCCCCTAGCATAAAAGAAAAAAATGTAATTTTATGTACATGCAAATTGTATCATTATCATAAGATCACTTTCTAGATAACTATGGCAGACACAAAATAACTGCAAGCTTTGAGTGGCCTGCTGCTTAATGAAAGATAACTAAAACACACACTAGGTTTTGTGTTCCTCACGACCACAGCAAACACGTAGCTGCTAGTTAAATGGCTTTTCTTCACAGAAACCCTTGATCAACAGCGGCTGCTTTAGAGCAAAAGATAACCACGCCATCAGTCTTCACAGAGATGCTACCAAAAGAAATGCAAGAGATCAGCATAATTATTACTGAACACTTATCTTGATCTCTTGCTTGTTTATTTTTTCTTAAAGTATTTCCCTTATTTCTAGCTGCCACATCAACAGACTTTACAAAATATAGACAATCTATCACCTTTCTGTTTAAACTCTTCAGTCTAATTAAGGGCAGAAACCTGCATCTATCACACATGGCTTAGACACAGCTGAGCATAGCGTTTTGACAAACATGTACTGGTGCACATTATAGGTCTATGCTGACACGACATGCCACACAGCAATGAACAACGTGATCGTTAACTATGTTTCCTCTGTCTCTTCTTCTGCACACTGTATGTGCTCAATTTCCACCTGGATGTCATACCTGGCTGTGTAATTAACCCATTTTTCTGGAATGTTAGGATTGGCAATGGATATTGATCGAACTTGGGATTTTGTAACTGTGCTTGCTGGCATAGTAAATTCTATGTCTGCATACTTCTCATATTTTTCAGGTTTTTCATCGTGGGGTCCAAGATCAAGCCGCAGAGTAAACAGATGATTTGTGTAGGCTCCTGGAAAAAACAATAGAAACACTGAAATCAATCATTCACCCATCATAATTTATGAAACTGTAGAAATTCAGAGAATAGTCACATATGACAAATCCCAGCAACACGTTTGTTTACACTGTAGTGCATGGACAATAATTGTCGAAAAGGTATTTCAGTGACAAAGAATCTCATGGTCTTGTTTAGATTTACATAGTTTAAATATAGTTGCTGCTGTGAGGTTTGGTCTTAGTCACTTGTCCCTTAGTTTTCCATCAAGAAGCTTCATTGGGCTCATATCTAGGTTTTGTGTATTAGAAGAAAGCAACTGCATTTTATTGTCTCTTTCATTTTGTAGAGGTTCTGGATATTGGTTTGTCTTCCTGCAGGAGATAAATTGTTGAATATTCCTTCATCAAATACAAGGCAGATGGGTATCTAACAATGAACACAAGATCTTCTTTACCCTTATACCACAACATTTCTCTAAATCCATCTTCCTAATGTAAATACACTGCAGCAAAAGCCTCTCCAACTTTTATCTAGATACATGGTATCGGGAGTATGTGAAGTCCAGAACCATATTCTGTAAAGACCATAGACCACCAGAAGAAGACAAGGCATCCTTTATGTACATTTGTCACCAATGGCTTCTATTGAGCAACTGGTCTAGCATGCCTAGGTCAATTCAGAGGCCACTGCAACTTAGTGTACCTAAACAGGATTGTTACTAGCTTAAATAAATGTTCTGTTGTTGTGTTAAAACCACAAATATAAGATGGCAGCTGTAAATGTGGACTCATCAATAAAATATTCCATATATATTATCATATAACTTTAAAAAATGTAAAATAAATTTGTTGGAACTTGGATCACAGAAGATTTTTTTAAATTAAATTTTCTCTTAATTTTCAGTAGTGATTTTATGCCTTTCAGTGTATATTTATATACACAAAAAATCTTTTAACCTGATATTTCTAAGGGGTAATCCATACATCTTGTGATTAGCCTAAAAAAATGACCCACATTCATGTACATCCCATAGTAGTTACATAATGATCTAGCGATTTTTATCCAAAATTTTCAACTGATGCTCCAGTCTCAGGATTATTTCCCCAGCAAAGAATGTATCATAGGGATCTCTTTATCAGTGTTCCACATCACTGCTCTTACCAGCATGGCATAGTCTTCTTTATCCTGCAGCAACACGAGCCATTACATAATTATGTATTCCAATAAAAACGTGAAACATACAGCTGGCGTTGCCAGGCTATTTTTGATCACATGATGTATGGATGGCCCTCCTAAGACCAACCTGCATATTATAAATTTTTGCAACACTTAGGACAGAAGTATGACAGAAATTTTAAGCTGTGATGGGACTTCACACCTCACAGCAACCAAACAAAACTAATACTAATGCATTGTAAATTATTTTTTTTAACTAATAAAGGTTCTGTGTATATTGGTTTTCACTTTCACGGTGTTCCCAACATGACTGCTGAAGACAGATGGATATAAATTTCTCTAAATTTTTTTAAAAAGAAGTAAAAAAACACTCAAGTTTTAAAACTAAATGAATATTTCAAACTTTACCTCAGTTCATTGTCATTGTAGAAAAACTAATTCTGCACAAAGGAATAATTAGGTCTCTTTTATATAAAAGTTGGCAAAAAAGGGAAAACAAAAGATATTCAGATTTAAAGAAAGAAATGAAGGGGGCACAGAAGTACAACCTTCAGATACTCAATATGAACTCCGAAATCAGAAGATCTGGCCAGTATTTTGACATCATTCAAAACAAATCTGCGATTTTAATTTAAAGAGATGGGATTAAAAGGGCTGAATTTACTCTATGTATTATTTACATATAGGTTTGTTTACTGCATGTTTCTGAGCTGACTCAGCCTACATTTAAAATCACTATTTGGTGCAAATTAGGGATTCAAAATCATACTTAAATTTGCACTTTCTTTTTTTTTTAAATATTTCACCGTAACCTATAATATTTGATACACTACTTATTAGTGACATTAATACAGATTTTTTCCAGAGCTTCAGTAAGAAAAAAGAGCCACTTGCCTTGGTTCCTTTCAGGAAGTCTGCTTATTTTCCATACCACTGCTCTGTACACATTTTCGTATTTAGCTGACCCAACAGATGCTTCCATCAATGCAGGGGAGAGCACTCCCTGAGCTATCATTGTGATACGTTCCAGTCCTTTAATTTTTCCAGGTTTACGTGTGGCAGACTTAAATGATCCATATCCAAACCTTCGCTCATACCTAAACAGGTAAATCCATGGCTCAGGGATGGGGAATCTGATTTGTATGTCCTCACAAGGATACTGACCATGTTTCTTACTGTTGGCATGGTAACCGGTTACAAGAAGATCACATCTTATTTCAACATGCATCCCTTTTATAATCTGCTGGATTTTAGCCTGCAGAGGAAGTTCTTTGTTGTGGCACATTCTTACTCGATAGCGCATCAGTTCAAACTGGCATGCATCCAGAGGGTGGAATTTTATGATGCCAATTTTTTTGTACTCCTCCTTATCAACACTGCAGTGGAACTCTATCTCTTCAGGTCTAATCCAGTCCTCTGTCTTTATCGGAATAATATCATAGCGCCCAACAACTTCTTTGCCTTTTCGGCGCCTGTCATTTATCCCCAATTCACATGTGGGCATTCCAGTCAAGAAAGCAAGACAGAAGAGTCTTATTCTGGCTTTCTGTTTCTCAATATGCCCCATAACATTTACAGTCGCTTTATACTCATCTAACACATGAACTATGATTTCATCCTTTGTATAAGACAATGTCTTTTCCCTGTGGGCTTCCATTTTCATGAAAGCATTTTCTACCTCCCGTATAAAAGTCTTCATCAGCTCGCAGTCAAGGCTCCCGAGTTTCAAAAGTTCAGAGATCTGTGGCGAATGATCTAACATCATTGTGGGTTTTGGTCTCTTGACAAAGTTTGATGCTATTCTTTCAGGCCGTATGCCAACTCTTTCCCTATAGAAAATGTACTGAATTTTAACAGTGTGTATCTTCCCATATTGATCATACTGCTGCAATGAAAGTTCAGACATTGAGTAACAAGGCTGTAAAGGGAGTTCCTGAAACGACTCTTTGTCGTCGTCATTGTTAAAAAATTTCAACACTGGTCCATCATTTTGTACAACTAATTTCACAAAAACATTTTTCCAGTATCGGTTCCCTGTTAGCTTCTTTTTGGTTGGCTGTCGAAGCATCATTTTCCATCCTTCACCTTCGAATTTCATTTGGAAGTCCTCTAGAGGTTCCAGATCTATTTCCTCCTCCTCTGGTGTACTACTTTCTGTTGAGACGCTCAAAACCATTTCAGACCTCTCTGATCGAGATTTTAATTCAGTTTCATTAATCTCAAACTTTGCAAAGTTTTCCTCTGGTGGGGAGTCTCTGTCAAAAGGATTTACCCGAGGTGGCATTTGGGGAGATTTGGGCACTTTTGGAGGTGGAGGCAGGGCACAGGGTGGAATTGTTTCAATGTGTTCTCTGGGCTTTATTTCAAGCATAAATGTTTCACGTTCATCTCCTGGTGACAGCTTTAGCTCATCGTCACTGGAACCTGCTGTAGCAGTTGCAAACACATCTGTTTCAGGAAATTCATTTTCCAATGACTGGATGCCAAATGGATCAAAAATATCCGCTGTAGACTCTGGAGCTACCAGCTTTGAACCCTTATCTAAGAAAACATCCACATTATTTATCTGCATATTACCTTGATTATTGCCAGGCTCACTCTGACTAAGGAATGGATTTATTGCACTTACAGATGCAACAGGTTCTGTCTCTAGAAATGGGTTCATGACACCATTTATCTGTCCAGTTTTACCATCAAGCTCCTCCAAGATGTTGTCAGGAATTTCACTTATGTTAAAGCAGTCATCCTGAAAAGGATTATTCATAGCACCATCCTCTGCTGCTGATCCACCCCACACATTTTCTGTACCGCTTACTTCAGCGGTTTTAGATGCAAAGAAATCATCTTCAAAAAGGTCTGTTGATAGAAAGCTGGAGTCTCTTTCATTGAAAAGAAAGGGATTTGTTGCTACGTCTTGTGTGGGTACAAACAATGCTTTCTCTTCCAAGGATGTATTTTCTTCATTGGTCACATCCTTTGTATTAATAGGCTGGGGGAATATATCACTAGAAGATAAATCAGGCTTCATATTTGTTGCTGGCTTCTCCTGCTTAAATGGATTATCCTCAGAAGTTTGTGCACGAATTGCTGGAACAGATACTGGTTGTGTTAATGGCTGACTTGATAACGCCACTGTTTCATTTCCTGTGGTAAAATCAAAAGGATTTTTATTGCTGACTGGTATTGTAGATGCTTGTTCTTCTGTGAGATCTTCAAAAGGGTTAACCTGATGATGAACAGATGAACTCATGCTACTGGAATTTGAGACATCAAGCCCCAGAAAGCTGTCCACCAAATTGTTGGTTAGCATGGTACTTGAACTGCACATTTCCTTATTATCAAAGCCAAGAAAATCCTGATCAAACATGGTAGGGGTTGATTGCTGAGACGACCTGTTACTATCAGATGGAGCTGCATTTAACAACCATTCTGACGTTTGTAAACCATGCTGAGTTATTGTTTGGGCTTGATGTGAGGTTGACATAAAATTATCAAGTTCCAAAAGATCCTCATTTAATACATTACTAGATTCCATATCTTTTCCGTCTGTGTATGAAGCATTATCAATGCCATTGATAAGTCCAAGCAAATCAGCAACATCTTGATTTTTATCGGGAGATGGCTCCTTGGACAAAGGGTTAACTGAGAGGTCTTCCAAGCTTGAGCGTAAGCTGTTGCTGGGTGGTTTAGGAGACAATCGTGGGGATGGCACTGGAGTAACTGTTAAATGAGGTAATTCTTTGCCCTTCTCAACTGCCAAAGATGAACTCACATTATCTTCAAAGGATGCCCAGGAGATATCTATATTACTGCTGCTTTTGGCTTCATCATCCAAAGAATCAAGGCATTTTCAGATAACAGCTCAGAATCATTAAAGTTTATCCATGAGCCGCCTGCAACATCAAGGTGTGTGCTTTCACCTATTAAGTCCCTACCAGAATTAGTTTTGTTCAATTTGTGCAGGCTAGACTGTGTTTTTGCAACAGTTTCTTTGATTCTTTCCTGCATTTTCTGGAAGGCTTGCCATTCTGCAGATGACTCCTCACCCTTTTCTTCAAAAGACTCTCCAATGTTTTCTGTGAGATTCTCCCTAGATGGTGACTTGCAAGGAGATTTTGATCGCTTTGCAAGCTTGGGAGCTCCTTTTGAGGTTCCTTTTGAAGCGCCCTTTGACTCTTTGGACCTTGATAAAAACCCAAATCCTTTTGATGATTTTTTAGGGGTGCTAGATGCTGAAGATGCTCCACTACCTGGTGTTTTTTTGTCATGTACCTCATCCTTTTCACCATTGGTTGGTGATGGCACTTCAACAACTAAATTTGATGACTCATCAAAAGATCCAGTAGACATGTCTACTCCACTGCTCAACCCTAAAATAAAAAGGCCACAGTTACCATCTTTCTGATATTTGTTATAATTTTTTTTTAACTAAAACTTTCAAAAATACATTTTATTCTGAGCACTGATAGGCAGGACCCATTAAATTTAAAGTTCAAAGGGACTTTCATCTCAAATTTCAAATAGTACTCATATAATTAGTCTAACTCTAAGGACACACACATTTCTGATTAGCCCCAGAAAAATGCATATAAAATGCAAAATATTTAATTATTATAAACTTAATGATGCCACCAGAAGGCTGCAATTATAACTTGTGCAGATATGCAAACATGTAGACTATCAATCATACAAGAAATGTGAAATATTGTATAGAGACTGGACATACACAGACACTCAAGTTTGAAAGCTTGTGGCAATTAATGCTTTATGATGTAGCCTTTTGCATTATGCAGGGTAGTGGGCAATACATTGTGCCAACAAGATCAGTGATCCTGGTCTGTGGGATTGCAGCTCACTCCTGGCATAGAATCTGTATCCAGAAAGTGTTCTTATAGAGATACTTTCACAGAGATTGGTGGGGATAGTCAACGCTTGCTCAATGGGGTTCACATCCAGTGACCAGTCAAGCCATAATAAAGTTGTGACACCCTAAGTCCATTTTTTCCCAAACATGCTTGTTTGGAGTCATGTCCGGTCACTGGTCAGGTCATACAGAGTTGTGTTGCCCTAACCCTGCCTTTCAACACTTGCATAGCACAAGTGGTGTGAGCTGGGGAACCATCTACCATGGAAATGCTGCATTCTTTGGATACCTAAACATTCGCATAGACAGTTCCTCTCAGAGAATGTTGATGTATTGGGCAGAAGTTACTGTGCTTTTACAGACTACTGACTGTGACTCGCACATGAACACTTTAAAGAACTCTAGGAAACCTGGACTTGTCAGAAAATTTTCAAACCAGCAAAATGTTTGGTAGTACCTGTAATGCCTATGCTAACAACTAACAATGTGTAGGGTGAGTGGGTTGCACCTTGCCACAGTGTAAACATCTTATTTTAAATGCGACTAACAATAATTCGTTTGCAGTGCAGGGGTTTTCCCAGGAAAGAATTAGAAACATACTTTACTGGTTGACACAGGTGACTGGGGTGGATTTGAGATGATACCACCGGAAAATCAAAATTTGGGTTATTAATTCCAGATAGACCAATCTTCAGAGGAAAACTCTCAAATCTATAGAAACATATTGTAAGAAATTTAACTTACAAAACAATAATGCTGCCTGTTTATTAATGTATTCATAATTGTCTTTTCTTTAATAATGAAAACAATTAATTTTTAAAAGGATGTGAAATTATAATAAGAGACTTGTAAAAAGTGCCAAATCATTCAAGTATATTTCAGGATTAGAACAGAAAATTAAAATTTTAATAAAAATATCAGAAATGCATTAACTAATTTTTTTTTCAAAAAAAGGATGAAGCAAACTGAAAATAGTTTTATTAGACTTTCTGAACCAAATTTTAAAAAGACAACAAAGATCATTATGGACTGCAAGAACAGGATGTCATTAAAGAGTATAAATAGTGGAAAAAATCCATGAAGGTATTTACTGGTCAGATTCATGAAGCTTCACAACTATCTCCTTCCACACACAATGAGGCAGCCACAATTGTCTATTAAACCAATAAAGTGTTTACCAAGCATAAAAGACACTCCTAGGAAAACAATTAAACATTTGTTTAGATTTGCATGGGCTTTTTAATAAATCAATTTGTGTTGTGAAATGCAAGATATTTTGTTAGTAAATCCACAACCAAAGTTGCTTGTGTACACAATTTCTAATGAACACTATATTTTTAGCAATAAAAAAAGAGAGAGAGAGAGAAAAGATTTCATCTAATTTTCTCTATGAAATGAAAAAAGAAGTCACGTTATTTCTTTTAAAATACTCAACAAAATTTTATGGCAACATCGAGATCAATCAGGACTATAGATACACACATCCCATGTGTTATATTCTGTTTTACCGGATTAATATTAACAGATTTTAAACACATCTAATTCGATAAATGACTGCCACCTGCAAGATATAAATTTAATTCTAAAATCCGCATCACTGATGAACTAAACTAGAGACGTAACTTGGAGAATGAGAGCTGTGTTTGGGTCCTTCTACATTTCCTGCTGACCATAATATTTAAGTCGAAGCTGCCCACGTTTCCTACTACGAACCATTTTTTTTTTTATTAGATATGACCATTTTCACACGCATCGACAGACTTCCAATCACCTGTCACGAACGACTTCCAGGAAGATGCGACATACGGCCTCAGAATGACCCATGGGAATAACCATCCAAATACTACAATAAAATGATGATATGACCTGTATGCATCATCGGTGCAGCTATTCTCAATCTATGGATCTGATATTAAACCGATAGGAAAAATAAGACAGTTCTGAAGTTAATCGATATCGGTTGCAAACGGTGATCACCAGTATTATATCGAACAACTCGTTCACCGTGATGCGTCGCATATCGGCCAATCAGCGAAGGGATTGAGTGTCGGTCTTCGATGATGCATCAATCGATTAGTAATTCCTCTGTGAGTAGCTGGCGGTAAAAATACCATCGTTGATTCGCAATGCCCCGAGAAGAGCGGAAACCTGACTTTACAAGAGAAAGGGGGCAGAAGGTGTTCAGGTCGCAGATGGATTACAAGACTCAAACCCCCAAAAATGGTCTCTGATAAGGCAAAAATCATGGAAATGTGGGAATCGGGAGCAAACGGCCAAAAACTGGACTGATTATGTGATGCGAGACATCAGACTATGAACTGGATCGATGAGATATTTATCGGTTTTCTGATGAAAACCGTTCCAGTGTCGGAGAAATTACTGCAAGAGCACACGCTCGTGGCCTCCAGGAAACAGCTTAGCCTCGACGGCTTTACCGCATCAAAAGGATGGTTAGCATCATTCAGAACGCGACAGAACGTTTCCCTTGGGTGGAGCTGCTGGTGCCAAGGGAGACGATTGGGATGGTGGAAGTTCGAGGGAAAGAACCACCGTTCAGCTGTAGAGCTCGACAGGAGAAACACTGACACCTTCGGCCAAAAAGCCCCAGTGCTTCAGAGGATGTCGGGTCGTGACCACCGCCCCACGTGACCTCTACCATTTGAACCGACTGGTTAATGAGACAAAACAATCGTACTATTGTGTAAAACCGATCCATGCTGCTCTTCGTTAACAACTGTTGGTCGGCACCCACACGTTTGGAACTGTCCAGCATCGAGTGGAGGTTTCTTCCACCAAGCTCAGCCTTGTGAGGGCAGTGGGATCACCAGGGCCGGGAGAGCAACAGATCGAGGTCAAACCTCACGACATCTGCTGCTGAAAATGGATGATGATGCAACAACCACAAACGACCCAGCTGCCAGCTGGACAAGTCGACATACTGGATGCCACCTGTTGGTTCAAACGTGCCTGGGACAATCATGAAAGGTTTGGTCAAAACAGACACCTCGAGAAGAGAGAAGAACCACAACCTGCAGGTGACATGAAACCATTGCCTGATGGATGTTTCGTGGAATGACTTTGTAGATTGTGACAATGATACACTGACAACTGGCGTCGAGACAACAGCTGAATAGAAAACAGACGATGACGACACTGATGAAGATATCAATGGCACCACTCAACCCATCATTTCTTCAGCTAGAACACTGAACCAGTTGGAACAAATATGCACCAGGGATACCAACAACAGAGCTTGGTTTGACATCGTATTGGCTAGATTATTAGAAGTGCAACCAGACTCTATCAAATGTTTAAAGCAAACTAAAATGGATGGTTTTCTTAAGGAATTGATGTGCTTTCTTTAAAATAATGTTTTAATTTGTAAATAAAATTTGAAACAGCAATTTGTATTTTATTGGTTTCTATTGAAGTGCATTCGATTGCAAGTATCCATATCAGCACTGGGCTGCAGTCTTCAATGATTTTATAATATAGTCTCAGATATAAGCAGAATTGGCCTGAACCTTTTAATGGTGACTTTCTGTGAGATAAGACTTTTTTCTTATGGCAGAAGGGTAGGTTGTATCTTCCAGGTTTTACTGTATACCAATTTTAAATCAAAGCTGCCCACATTTCCTGCTGACCATTGTTAAATCAATGCCATTCACATTTTCTCCTATATCATTGTTAAATCAAAATTGCCCACAATTCCTGCTGAGTACTTTAAGTTAAATATGTCATATACAGTAGTGACCAAAAATTTCAGATTAACTCATGAAATTATAAGAAATTTTCTTAAATGAGTGACTTTCTTGGGTTGTTTTTTTTGTCACAATACTGATTTAGATTTATTTATGAATTTAAAATATTGAATTAATCTTCATTTAGTATATGTAAGCATATTAAGGCAGAACTATATTGATTTCTTTACAGCTTAAATGACTATTTAACATTACAGAAGTAATTCCTGATAACATTATTAGGTAAATTCATCTAAAAAGTTTTTAATGTTCAGCAGACTTTATCCAGTCATGTTGGAAACCTTTCAATTTCTTAACAGCAGAGTGAATCCATAATGGCTTTAAATTAAAATTTAGGGCTAGACTTTCACCTATAGAATGCCAGCAACTCCCTTTCCATTTCGAATTTGACAGCAAGTGAAGATTATCTAAAAATACTGCATTGTTATAAGATAAAAATAGGAAACACATTGCATTGTGGTAGATTTGTATCCAACATCAATGAGAATTGCATTACAAGTTTGAAAGCTCTCCTATCCAACTCCAATTCAAACTCTGACATTATTGAAAACCTCACTACAATTAACTAGAGGCATCAGATAGTAATTGAAAATTGCTTTCAAGATTTTCTGCTATGCTAAAACCAAAGAATGAATAACCTAAACCTGCTTGTTTCCATGATTTATGAGTTCAATGTCTGAGAGCTGTTTTTTGGTGAATTTGTATCAGTTTTGTTTTGTCTATAGCCCCTCAGGACATGCTCCTTAGTAGCAATGCCTACTTTCAGTCCTGCTTTAATCAAATGTCATCAAACATCTAGAGAACTGCTGATTTTTATATCAATGCTATGTTTGATGACATCTGCATTTATGGTGATCTCTAGAACCTATAATACCTTTGCCCACTGATCTTTGCTAATGTTAGCCTTTCTTACTTTTCCAGACCTAAATTTGATTTTCACAAAATGTTGATTCTGCAAACTGTTTGATAGTTCTGCGATGATTTATTTACTTCCATTTAGTTTGATCTAATTGCTAATAAAGTCAGGATTTCAGTTGTTGATATTTGATGTACAGCAAAGCACATATGGGTAACTGTAAACATGTGTCCATGATGCCAATAAACATGAAGCCTTTTAAGAATATATGTACTGAAAGCGAATGCAAATGGCTTGTATGTCACTTGAACTCTATGCCAGTAAATGTCTGACTCTGAATGAATCCATCAGCCAAGTGCATTAGCCAAATGTACAGTTTATGACCAAGAAAAGCCCGAGAGCCAAGTTCCAAATGGTTAATACCAGTGTCAAACTATGAGACCAATAAATTTCATGACCAGAAAGTGTTGTTCAATTGCCATGGGACAGCAGATCATGCTTTAATAATTAATATATATGTATGATGGCCTAAATGTTATTGCTGGGTAATGACTGTTGATAATTTATTTTCTTTTTTTGGAAGGAGCCTTATCAAATGACTCTATCACCAAATTACATTTCAGCCAATGTAAAACAACAACAAAAAAATTCTTTTCTCGATGACTTAATGAGGTGGTATGGACTAAAATTTTATTTGTCCCAATTACACGTAATCTTTTCCATTCATATTCTCTTTCATTACAAAATTACGAGAACTAAGTCTTTTACTATTAACCACTAAGGTATGGTTTTTCAAACTGCATTTAAAATTTAAATGTTAATCTAGAAAGACTCCGATTTTTAAACATCATTTAAAAAAAGACAACATGGCGACCAACAGGTTGTATTTCAAGAGCAGCTCCAGCCATGTGGTGGGAAATGCCTGAACCAAATATCTAGCTTCTTTAAGCAACGTTTTACTTCTCATCAAGCTAATATTTTGTATTTCACAAAGTTCCGTTGTTGTTTATAAATGCCACATTTCCCATATTTTCTTTCTCAAAAGTCAACATTTAATAAAGGTTTACTTGATGACTTGTCAAACCTTTATGCTACTGCCTGGTGAATGTGTTCCATGCTTACTAAGGGAAATCCATTCGGTGAATATCAGTGTTGCCTTGATAAAGAAAGAAAGAAAGAAAAAGAGCCAGGTATTAAATGCCACTGCATGAATTTGCCTGTTGCTAAAGCGACAGATTCTAAGAGTTGCCAAATTAGAATTTTTTGACTTTTTAAAAGGATCCTACATATGTTCTACTTAATCTTGGTCTACTTTGTTTCTTTGGGAAGGGTTTGCCTTTTGACGTAATCGGAACTGCTAATAGAATGGCGGTGACTTCATATAAAGTCTTTAACCCTCCACAGTTTTTTTTTTTATCTCCCTTATATCGCCCACTGGCTGTACATTCAGTAAAAGATTGTCGTAATGCAAAGCAAGTGTGGTTGGAGTGATGTATGAATTTGTCATCACAAGGCGTTATATTAATGAGAAAGGTACTGTGTCATAGCCTCTGGCTCAAACTGTGCTGAGTAATGCAGATTTTGATAGTAGTGAAATGCAAACGCACCCTGGGTGATATAAAGAGGGTTAAACCAAAGGAAAATCTATTGCTGCAAATAAAACTTCATTTTTCTTGACAGATTGCGAACAAAGAATCCTTAATCATAATCTTTTAAAAACTAACTAAAATATTTTTTGATATTATACTAAAATATACTTTTTTCAAGGATATTTTCCAGAAAAAAAGGAAAAAAAGAAAAACATTATATGTAAACCTTTGAGCTACACTTTATAAATCTATCGAGCCAACTTATCATGATGCCAAGTAGTTTGGTTTGCTCTGATTGTTACAAGGAAGCAGGAATTCACTACTGAAGCCTATACAAAATGAAGGCTCCCTCTAAATACTTAGAATCTAGACAGGTTCTGATGAATGCATTATACTGGACTCTTCCTAATAATTAATTATTCTTTTTTTCATTGTGGACTCCATACCCTAATAATACATTCAAGGTGTGGACAACTCAAAAACCTGTATGAAACTTCTTCTGCTTTAATATTTGATAGCTCAGTTAATTACTGAAGCTTTCTGTTAGCAACTGACATATACTGTTCATAATAAACACCTAATCCCTTCTGAAACCATGTTTTCTAATCTATTTCTGTCATATAATAATGTTCATAATTTTTTTCTATTTGCTGTTTGGATGATTTACTGCACATTCTTGAGTGCTAAACTCTTTTTCAGTTCACAAGGGCAGCAGCACAGTAGTACAGTGGTTAGCCTGCTGGACTGCTATGGTTGGAAGCCTGAGTTCTGGTTGAGGTTGGCTGGGTTAAGCATATCTCCCTAGTATGTTTCTCATCAGTCTTCACTAGCCAACCACAATGTATTTCCTCTGGGCTCTCTGGTTTCCTCTAACACATAAAATTGAATGGTACTGGTAGGGACTTTGTGTGTATGTGCAGCTAACCTTTGCAACCTTTCCTACTCTGCTTAGTTTAACCTAAGGCCAGGAAGTTTCCTCTCATGGATACCTTATGTGCCGATGCCAGCCCACAGGTTCAAAGAAAAAGTCAATCCAATAAATCATTTTGTTCATCTAAAACCTATCTTTGTTAATGTTAGCATTTTTTTTTCTATATTCAATGAAATATGACACCAACAGTAGAACTTACACTACACCATTAACAGAGGCTTCTGGCCGTCTACCCTGACAAAACTAGACACACCTCACTTTGCTTAGCCAGTGGTTACGAAATGTATCATTTTTGGACTTCTTAATTTTGAACTTAAATTTAGCTACCACATAAAAATTTTTTGAAAATTTACTCACTTTAAGCAATAATTATTTGTTGTGACCTCACAGTTCTGACAATGCAGATCTCTTTGATGGTAAACAGAGTGAAACTTACAGTAAAACCCCAATTTAACGGACTTCGGAAGCAATGGACGCTGTCTGGTCTCCCGACAAAAGTCCACGTTGAGCTGTGCGAAACATTTTTTGCTTGGGTGCCTTCTGCGCCTGTGTATGTAAACATCCAGATTTGAGACAGAGGGCCCAGCATTAATGGACACCACCCACCTGTTAGTCCGTTAAATCGAGGTTTTACTGTATTTTAGAATGTCTTTTTATAGGGGACACACCTGCTGCCCAATGTTTGCTGTGGGAACACCCTTCTTCAGTGTTGGCATTATTCTAGCGACTTTTTTAATAACAAAGAACATCTAAGTAACGTCTACTTGGTGAGGATAATACAAAACACATGAAAAATAATGAGGCACTCTCCGAACTCTTAACTTTATTGTTTTACGGTTTTCACATGAAGCATTTGGCACCGTTTACCAGTAAAGGTGAAACTTGCATAATATCCATCGGCATACTGACAGAGAAAAGACTTTCACGGTATTTACTGATAGACTAAATCTTCTCAAGGCTGGCAGACCAAGGGGGGGGGAGGGAGGGGATGGGATGGTACCTGAATAAATTGTGTATTTGTATCTGTTAGTGCAGAGACCAATATCTGAAAAAGAAATCAGCTTCCTACTCATAATTTTTTTGTTTTATTTTCACACAGATCTCTCATGACTGTTTATAGGAAAATCCACTATGAATTCATTCAATCCACACTTTAATTCTATAGTTTTTGTTTTGTTTTTTTTTCCTTTCTTTTCTGGTTTTACTATAGTGCTGTTCCTGACCTTAACATAGGTGGTGGTGGTCTGAGAGTAGACTGAAACTGTCCGTACCTAGCAAATGGCTACTGCTAGGTATCCGCACATATAGTAGGAGAAGTACAGTGCGTGACCTCACGAGAATAATTACAACATTACCGTATTTTCCATTATCAACATCGCATCCCAGTCAGTCACTGCTAGGCAATAACTAGCATGGAAAACACAACCGTTCCAAGTGCAAATTTATTACCACCTTTTTCTTTCCTTATAACGCAGGACAAAAGCACCGCAAACAAGAGAGTGCACACACAACAACGGCATCACGATAACCAGTAAACAACAGACAACAGTCACACAAAAGCAACACCGACACAGTGTGGGCCATGCCACAGAGAACCGTCACACACAACGGATACACGCACAACATAAAGTACCTATTTCGAATGGAAGCCAGTTTGATTCTCCAAAGAGGTAAATTCCTATAAAATCAACTTTCCGATGCACATGGAAAAGAGAGAATAATACAGGAATATTCAGTTGCTAGATTCCCTGCCTTGGCATGTATGCCCAGTTGGCCTAGTAGCTGTCTCGGTATTGATTAGGCTAGGCGCAAGCAAAGAAATTGATTTTCCTGTGACGCTTAATAAGCCACAGTAGATTCTGGGTATACTGTGTGCACAATCTTATTAAAAGTAACAATAACAAAAAATTATATGTATTGCAATTCTCTTGTACTTAACGGTAATTTAATTACTGCACAGCTTAATTATACTACCATCTGAAGTTGATAAGAGCACAGTGAAACCTTAAAGACAATAATCCCCTACTCCACATTGTTTCACACACACACACACATCTGATTCCATACCACCAATTCCAGACAGATAATATTTGTCTAATTATAACTGGTCTCGATTTGATCACATTTTATTGAATTTACAAGCACAGTCTGTATTTTTACAAGCTTTGTTTTTGTGGCAAGTATCAGGTAGGATGCTTTTTTTGGTGGGCAGGCAGGCAGGGGAGGGGACTAAGCTCTGTGTTTACAGCCCTAGTTTGTTGAGTGGGCATTCCAAACAAACTTGGGTCTGGGCCACTGCTGAACAACAATCCTCCCCCCTTCTGAGGTTCTAACCCTGAACTTCTGGCCTCTTCTAATTCTTCTGAAAAGTGTGAGGTATATTTTCTGTAATGGGAGCCTTCAAGTTGGCTTGCTATGCCATACCCCATTAACAAAAGGCAGATAGATATAAAAGCAGGCTGATATGCAGTAGTTCCATTCTGCAAGCTGATTGATGGTCTGTTCTCTTTAATTAAATTTACTGTCCACCTCTCTCTCTCTCTTCATCTCCATCTCTCTCTCTCTCTCTTTTTTTTTTTTAAATAAAAAAATTTATTTTTTTGAAAATGTGGAAAGTATTTTAATTATTCATAAATAAAATCAAAATAAAATATGGCAGATGTAAAAAAATAGAAAATAGTAGTAATGAGTATGTTAATTTAGACAAAGAGAACTAATTTTAATCTGCATCTGTAGGTAATAAGTAATACCTTATTCAGAGGCAATTTTAAATTAAGACCTTGAAAATTACATTATTTGTGTGTGTGCACGAGCATTTTATATAATTAGACAGCATCTATATGTTTTTACTTGCACTGAAAGTAAGGCACAAGTCAGGAATTATGTTTATGAATCAGAATTATCGGTTTTTTTACTAATGTGTATTTAGCTGAATCAAAATAACAGAGTGACTACAAGAAATAAACTTCTAAATTTATAACAAATGATCACATGACTAAGTATTTTCCTCTGTAGAGTGTTTTAAGCCATTTAGACCAGGGATACTGCTATAAAACTTTCATTTGATAGGCCATTCAAAATTTTAAACTTGTGTGCTTTTATTTTGAGGCTTCCTAGTATATGGTTACTACAAATTAAGTTTAATTCTGGCCCTAGTGGGATTTACTTTACTTTAGTTTAGTTTCTATAAGGAGACAGGGAACCATAATGTATATATACTAGGTACTGAAAGAGAAAAAAAAAAAACATATTTCCAATGCTGTCCTGAGACTTTAACCAATTATGATAAATAGTCTGCAGTATTTTTAATGTTAGCCAAGCAACATGCTTTCTTTTTAATGTGTTTCGTTAAAGTAATATTAACAACTAACTCATTTGCTTCGTTTTTTTTTTCAGAGATAGCAGATTGGAAAGCAAACGCACTTCAGATGATAGTAGTGAGGTCAAAATTGACCTGGTATACAGAGGGTTAAGTGTGAGTTTCCTAATCTGATCATCAGGTTTAAATATTATTAAAAAAACCCCAATAAACTGGTTGTTTGTTGTTTTTTTTCCTTTTAATTCTAAAGTGGCACCTGAAGTGGGTGGTTTGTTAAAACTACTGGAAGTAGTTTTCTCGATGTTTTTCATAATGCCAGCTCCCACCTCATCACTCTGATAATGAAAACCTCTACAAGATGTCGCTTACGTGCAGTTCTTTTGTTGTTGTTTTTTTTTTTAGATTTGCTCATAATAAAGTCAGTTGTTTTTATATCCACAGAACTGATCAGAGGTGGTTCAGTGATGTTCTGCGATTTCTGGACAACCCCACAGTGAGCAGGCCGTGTGATGCCAGCGGGGAGAGAACACGCCAGAACCCTTGTAACTAGCAATGGAAGGAAAACCCACTTGGGTAAGGCCTGACGCTGGCTAGGTATCAAACAGGGCCTATGTTTATCAGAGACAAAGCCCACTAAGCCACGGATCCACAACCTTTATTTAATTTTGTAACAACAAATCAAAAAAAAGCGAAAACCAGCACAGCAGCACAATGGATGGTCTGGGCTGCTGAGGAAGGAGAGGTTTGGGTCAGGTACTTGGTGAGCTCATTCAAAGAAAATTGTATACAGTATGCGAGTAAAATGGTGCATGAAATACAATGTTATTGACCAATAACTTAATTAAAATTTAAATTTTAAATAATATGATTAATTTTATTAATTAGCAATAAAAAGAAAAAAGTTCTGTATGTTTTGGTATATTTGTGTAGCACTTAAGTTAATCCACCACCCACCAATTCCAATACTGTTACAAATGGCACACATAAACAAACAGTAAAAATAGCTTTATTACCTAATGATCATCATTGTAATAACTGATCAATCGGAACAATACTTAAGTATAGTGAAAAATCGTTCCATTGTGATTCACTAATCTATATTTAGTCTAGTGGATTGCTAAAGCTGAGGCTGGGTTAGGTTTTGTCTGGCACATGACATGGTTTCCTTTTGCTATATTTAACCCTCTGGCTGTGTGGATGGATCTCCTTCCAACATCTAAGAAAAAGGTTCTAGCAGATTCATTCGACTGGCCAAAGTCTAAGCACACCAAGTACTTCCATGCAGGCCTTAGTTTCCGGCATCACACTCCAGATGACTAGTGTTTCAGATGGTGAAACAACAGCAATCCCAACAGTTTCAGCAACGGACAGAAAGTGTGCGCCCTGACTGGCATTTCAGACCTTGTTTGGGTGGCTGGGCCGACAGTGTAGGAAACACTCCTCGTTTTGTTCGCGGTATTCCATTTAAATAAACTGGATCACAAAAAAAAGAAAAAAACAAAACAAGAGTGCTTCGAGGTAGCTCAAGCAGACTTAACACAGACAGGTGATGCTGTGGCTAATAAAAGTACACCACTTCCTTTTCTCTCAATCTTCTACCAAAGTCACCCGATGTAGAAAATAGCATCACCAGATACACAAAAATTAGGTGTTTGATCCATTTTTAAGAGCCACTTTCTGGTTACCTAAGTTTCCACACTTGAAGGTGTTTGATCTGATTTAATTTTGTCACTGAACTCACAGATTTGCTTGAAAAGTAATTGAATTATTAAACACTCTGGAAAGTTTAGTGTAAAATAAATGAGACGGGGGTAATCTCTCTACATGGTAAAGCGTTAAAAGTATGTTTACATTACTTAACCACCACTTGAAAGTGTGATTCAAAAGTAACAAATAGTTAATAAACAGATGCACTGTTGAAATGCCATGGTAGACAATCTGAGTTTGAGCCCTGCTGAGTTTCACATACCTCTTTAGCATGGTTTCTTCTCACCCTTCTTCACCAGCTGGCTGCTGCACGGGTTTTCTCCAGGTGCTCCTGTTTTCTCCCACATCTGTAAATGAGGAGTTCTAGTAAGAAAATCTGCATGCTTGTGGTGGAGGTTTTTCAGATGCCTCTTGGCCAACTTGCACTTCAAGGCTTGGTCACCAAGGTGTATATCCCTATACTTTCCGCCTCCTAGCTCTCTGCTGTGGGATTTTCCTTAGACTACAACTTTGACAAGAAAGGTATGGATACTATACGATATGGCAACAGGAGAAGAGGGATATCACAAAACCCACGGCCATAAGATACCAATGATATGTTTTAGTCAAAATGCTGTCTATGTAAAACCCTACTAGAGCTCTTATGATTAAGAGAGAAAAAAACATGCAGAAAAGCTCTAATATAGAAGAGCAAGAGAGATAATTTGGTTGGCTAAACACCAGGTACCGCCATGACACTCCAGGCAGGGTCACTCAAGTGAAGTGGAACAAAGTCTCACTAAACATGGCCACACCTGGCACCATATGGAAAATGTATAGTATGGTAAAGCTTATTGTGGTAGCCACAGTGCTATACATATTTTCATCTTATGTCTATAACCATAACTAAATAATGTCTTGGTTCTACCATTATGAAACTTCATCAGGTAAGTGGAGTTCATGTACTTTACAGGCATCTAAGATTCAACCAACCCTGGCCAACAGAAATGACAACAGTGTTGGAAAAGAAAAAAGAAAAGCCTTGGTAAATATTCTAATTGACTGTTTCTGACAATAAGCCATTTTTTTAGAAGCAAGCACTCCCCATTAAGTAAAAGATATCAAACTTGTTAGTATTTTAATTTGTTTGTTTCACTGACCCTCTAGCCCATTTTTATTTTGCTCATTTAAAAAGAGGACTCTTTTGCAGCAACATTCAAAGCTCTGTGCACTATAATAAAAGATAAAGGGAGATGACTCTTTAGCACATAAAAATTATTATCTGAACTGCATATTTATGTATTATACAAAACTTTAATTTTTTTCTAACAAAGAATGAGAGGAAATTTCATGATTTTAGTAGTAAATTACTACATGATGTTTTACTGGCAATAAAAACTACAAATAAAATATATCTGACGCTGTTGGTGAACCTATTCAATTCTCCACCAAGACAATCTTGTGTTTAGAACGTTTTGCCAAAATAAGAGGCAGCAAACAGTAAAATATGGAAAGCATCAAGAATCTATTAGAATCACTTTTTCTCATTCCATTTTATTTACTTCCTTTAATTAGGGATGGGAGAAAATTTTTTCTGGAATCATTAGTGAGTATTTAAAACAAGCCAAGCTGCCAATAACAACAACAAGTTACTTTGCCTCTGACTAATGCCCTTGATCTGCAAGTGTCTAGAATGCTTTAGATCTATAAACATTTCGGGACAGTTGCACACGTAATTAACATACTCGTGTGTGTGTCAGGATTTTTCTTCTATGCAATCTGTCGATAAATTAAAATATAGAAAACAAACCATAATATCAACAATGCTTGGATTATGCTTGGAGCTGTCAAGCAAAATCACTTAATAACAGTAGATGGATTATTGCTTTATGCTCTCCAGAAGTAATACAGCACCTCATTTACATAAATAAAACATGTGCTGCGTCCATGCTGTTGATAAATAGTTATAATTAACCGAGACAATGGCTTGCCTAGATTACCTACAAAGTCTTAAAAAACAAACAAACAACATCCCCATAGTAAATGCCATATGTTCTAAGAATTAAAAAAAGAAAAAAGGATTCATTTATGTTTAATTACTTTCACAGAAAATTCAAAATTTGGGGGATAAGTTGTTCCATTGTAGTGTAATCTGATACACCACATATTTAAAGAAGATTTATGCACTAAGGAAAAAAGGATTTCCACTTGAAATAAACATACAGATGTATGCTGTTCAAGGACTGTGATCTGATCAAAATTTAAAGAAATAAATCTATATATTTCAACAGTTTTTGAGAAATCAATTTACCAATTATGGGGCTTTCCTTTTTCTTCCTGTTGATCTTTCCTCTAAAGAAAGCAAATGCTTGATAAAATTCTGTTTTATGTCTGCTCAAAATGACAACAACCAAAAAACAAAAACAAGCTCTCTTGTACATTAAAAACTAAATATTTTTAACTTGCCCAACTCATTACATGGTTTTAAAATATATGTTAAGAAAGCCAACCGTTTCTATTAGCATGTTTTGATTGCCTCCTGTGGCTATTACTACATTTTTAAATAGTTTTTCTCAACAATAATGTATTCTGAATTGATCCTTCAACCTGTTAATACATTCTTAATTAGTGCCTCCAGCCAATGGTGCATTTCTGATTTCAGCTGTCAGCTATGCCACATTTTTTAATGACTCTTTCCATATTTGACAAATTTTCTTGTTTCCAAGATGCTGAACTACTGCATTTTCCTTTGTATTTCCTTTAATAACTGTATAAGGAACCAAAAGATCATCTCTATGAGGTATGGGGCATTTACTGCTTAGTGATGTAAATATCACCTTGGACCTTCACCTGCCATTGTTCTGTGGCTTCCTGTGGTATGTTCAAATAAAACTTGGCTGAAAGTAGAATCAGTGTAATTGTATTTTTGAACAAGGTCCCCATTATATAGTTTCCTATCACAGGCACAAGACTTGCAGTGAGCAGTTATTTAAATGAATCAAGCACCTACAAACTGTAAATCCACTTCATTGCATTAATGCATTTCAGGTCTCTACTAGAGTATCAAGTTCCTTTAGATAAAGACAAATAATATATTATCTTCCAAAAATCAATAAATGAAAACTTACAAATACAATGCCTGACCGTTAAATAAAGAAATACATCTCCAGCTATACCTGTCCCAGTACTATTCCAAGGTTTTATTTCTCATCACAAACTAATCAAGCTAAATAAAAGTACAAATTGCTGATAGATTGATTAATCATCATACAACAGCAGAAAGGCAACGATACTTGATTACTCAGATGCAGTTGATAGGACTCTCCTGAACAGATCTACTTAAATATTTTAAGATTATGTATGTAAGAAATAAAAGAAAATTACCATTTTCAAAATTAGCATACAGAAGTATATTAGAGTAGATTGAGGCTGGTTGCTACAAGTTGCTGGAGTACCAGTAATTCCTACTTAAACATACAGATGAGCTATAAAAAAAAACATTACATTCTTTGACCTTCAATACAAACATCAAAGCATATTATATCAATTATAGCCCCACTATGCATTTAATTAAGAATTATGGGTGCTGTAACAACTAGCCCTCCCTATATACCGGTTGATTAGAAAAACTGCACTGATTTCTGATATAAAGCCAATACCTATGAACATATTTCTGAAGCTCAGATAATAATTACAGATCTGTATTATCAGCAAGCTTTAAAAGGTAGCTTCTGTTATTTACTCTGTTTTTTTCTTTTTCAAGGATTTAGCAGCTGATGCTAACTAAAATTATATAAACTTGAATTCTGATCTAAAGAAGTATGTGCTTGACTGATATAAACATTTCTGTCCTTTAATGTATAATAATAATTAATAATAATAATAATAATAATAATAATAATAATAAAAGCTAAACCAAAGCTTCAGTAAAGCAACATAGGTAAATTAAATGAATTAATTTTAATTCTTCTTTACAGTCACTGAATTTTCTAAAACAATTAATTAAACATGGAAAAATCTCTTAATGCACATTGACTTATGTGTACTAAATTAATAAATCAATTATTAAAATGATCACACCTGATTAAAAATTCATTCCAAAGCACATTATTATGTGGAAGCCATAGCAACCAAATTCCACAATTTTCGTAATCTTGGCAGATTAGTACAAAAAAGAATGTATGTATGTTTAGGTAAAGCAAAAGAATGTAGGCTCTATGTAGTATACAGACTAGATTGGAAACAAAAATGCATAAATAGTATGAATCATACCAGGGAAAATCTCACCTTCCCAACTAAGTGGCCTTTTAGATCGATGACCATTTTACTAGACCTTTGAAACTATCCAGACTTGGGCCAGACCTGAGCTGCAAATGCAAATTAGGTTGATCACATGATGAGACATAGAACTATATATCATTTGACAAGCACATTTACAATCTAACAGATATAGGGAAAACGTAGACATTACAGCATTTGGAAGAGGCATAATAAAGAGTGCACATCTAGCAAGTGCCATAGTACCCAAGATAGTTTTGTTGAAAGGCTGCTCCAAGACTTTAGTTATTTACGTAGTGACACACAAAAAAAAAACCAGAAAATCAATTAGACAGGATAGTAAAGTCCAAACGTCACCAAACGATAGACCATTTGACTAAGGCATTCAAGGCAGGGCAATGTACACACATCTCCAGTTGTACCTTACAAAAAACATTGAAAAAAAAGAGAGATTATGGCAGGAGTCCATTGTGTGAACCACTTTTCCAACATTAAATAATGCCTCATCTAGTGTAAAGAGCACATTTATTGGACTAAAGACTGACAAAAAGGTAATGCAGTCTGACAAATCAGGCTTTACCCATTTTTGCATGAATGAGAGTAGACAGATTTTGAGGAAGCCACACAGATCACCAACCCCTCTCGTGTTATCCCAAATGTCCAGGCCTCTGGCAGTGGAAGCAAAGTTTGGTGCATGTTTTGCTAACATACACTGGGCTCAGTGGTCCTTTTAAAAGGCAGAATGAATGCCAAAGCTTACCTCAGCATCATTTCCATTCTAGTGAATCCAGCAATGTTGGACCCTGATATGGGCAGCTGCTTCCAAGATGACAATGCTCAAAGACTGTGCCCACACCGTGAGTGAGTTCATGGTGAAAATTTCAGGCATTTACCATGGCCAGCACAATCCCCAGATCTCAATCCAAATGAGCATCTGTAAGATAAACTTGAAAGATATAGTCACCATCACTGATCCTCTGCCCATTTCACTCTGCATACTATATTAATGACTGAATGGAGATAGGACACCTTCCAGCAATTTGTGGACTCTATGCCATGTTGTGTCATAGGTGTTATTTAGGCAAAAGATAACCTAACCCCTGTTATTAGGTAAAGCTCCTAATAAAGTGGCTTTGATTGTGTGTGTGTGTGTGTGTATGAATAACATGTATTATACATATATTTTGTGGCATAACTGAAAATAATATTACATTACTTTAATGATTCTGATAAAGGACATGCCATACACTTGTTTGCCTCATATAATTAGCATTTAATATGTAAAGTAGTAAAGACTGAAAAAAATGCCAGATTTTGGGAGATAAAATGCTTTCATACCTGACCAAAATATGCATCATAAATTTTACCAAATTTGTGTTTTGCACATTTCATAGAATATTTCTGACCCTGTTAAGAGTTTTTCCTGAAGCACTCTATTCAGAGAGAAGCCTAGAGAGAGAGAGAGAGCGAGCAATGTTTGGGGCTGGATGGTGTGTTTGATCTAAATGTTCTGATGAAAGTTTTAATAACAGCATAATATTTAGAAATAAAAAATACATTGATAGTTTACTTTGAGTTAAAAGACTTAAAAAAAAAAAATTCTATGTAACTGACTGGCTATTTATTTCTTACCAAAGAATACTGTTCAACAAAGAAACAGCTATCCAATAAAGCAAGCAGTCTGGGGATCAAATTACATAGGAAAAATAATTTTCTTTTCAGTATTACAAGGAAACTATCAACTGTTTAATTGCATTCTAAATGTTGAGTGAGTTAAAGAATGTTAATCAGATTATTTTTCATCAATGGAGCCCAATTTATTTAGCTAACATCCAACAGACATGAATATTTTATTGAGTTAACCCAATTAGTCTTGCAAGTCAGTTTAATAAACTAACTTATATGCATATTACTTGATAGCTGAATAAATGCTTGAAAAGGCACATGAACATTTGTACAGACATGTCTGATAATGCTGTAAGATGCTGCTTACATCTTGAGAACCGTCAATATCATTTTTGGCCCTAATCTTCTCCTAAAAGAAAAAAATTAGAATGTCAGATATCACAATTGTTTTACTTATTGTCTCTCTTTTTTTTTTTAATTTACAAATTGTTCTATTATGTATTATGCATTAGCAACTTAATATCCAGAGATTATGATTTCATATAAAATTTGTTCCTTCTAAGGTTCTGGTCAATTAATGGACTTGGGATATTGAGAAAAAGCAATTGGTTTAGTGTTCCAGCATTAGAATTTCACATGGATTTTCAGGGTCCAGTTTCTGCTGAGTTCAATCGCCATTAGACAAATTTGAGACAAATTGGTTTTTGGTTCTACTTCACAAATATTCCTAACAAATGCCTATCATCCTTCATTAGAAATATTTCACTTTGTAGACAAGTTGACCTATGATCAATGCATTTACATATACTTAATGAAAATCAGGCAGCTTAGTTCAAATCAGTTGCAGCCTACTTCAGAGTCTTTTCCACCAGTGAAATAAATATCTATGCCATCAATAAACATATTGCTCACCATAAAGTTCCGTGTATTATACACAGTTTTTTAAAGAAAATTTACCCTTTAGAAACTGGGTGCATATTATACAAGATATCAGACGTCATAGACTTTCTTCCAGATTGATGGGTCATCACCGGTGACAGGTGAGCAATAATGCATATGTATTTATTGGAAAAACCCACATGGCAAATTGACTGAATATCAACAAAAGATAGTTGTTTGTGTCTTGTGTGTGTTTTGTGGGATATGAGTATTGAATGTTGCTGGGTTGAGTATCATTGATATTGGCAATGAAATGGGTAGAAACAGAACAAGTTTTTACTAAAACTGTGTAAAATTTAACCACAAGTAATAATTTTTTTTTCACAATTTTATTTAAATTTGATGAAATTGATAAATATAATACAGGATAAGAGACATGCATTGATATGATGTACATCTAGATTAAAACTCATGCCACTGTTTTCTTCCCTCCACTTCAAGAGCTGTTCGTCAGTCATGGTAGCAGTTGTGTTGTAGTAGATATTGTCATCGTCGCCCTCTGATGCTTTTACTGCCTAGTCATCCCTTGGCTCAGACCACAGGATGTCATCTTCGGTTCCGTCCATGGCATTAAACAAGCAGCACCTGAGGAAGCCCCTCTTGATGGTCATTGGGTTGACTTCTTCCCAGGAATCTCTGATCCAGATGGCAATGGTGGGCATGTTGGGTTGGCACATGCAACCAGTGGGGGTGAAGGTTGTTCACCCATGTATTCCACCTCTGCCAGATCCCATGTTTGACTAGGTGGTTGTAAGCTACATCCATGACCTGCAACATGGATGTCATACTCCCAGGATGATAGCGAGGCCTGTACGAGTCCTCAGGGCTGTCTTCACGGACTCCATGCAGTGGCATCTGAAGGCGTTCAGTGATGGAGCTTGTGGAGCAGTATATCCTGTCTGCTCCACACAGTGTTTACCCCGTCTATCATGAGGGCTTCATCCATCCACCACTTGGCATGGATCCAGATGTAGACACCACTGGGGAACTGGTCCTTTGGAATGATCTTCCTCTTAAAGATGATGTGTGGCTGGAGTTTACTTCTGTCAGCAATACACCCCAACAAGACTGTAAAGCGGATCTTCTTGTGACCAGTCATCTTCATGGTGATGGTCTTTGACCTGATAGGGGGTCACTGCGCTGCTAATAGGGATGGCTGAACATCAAGGGTGTGTAGTCGGCAGCATTCCCTATGTGACTCAGGGTGTAGTCATGTTGTTTTCTTAGTTTGATGGTGAACTGTTGGTACCTCAACAGCTGATCTTTGTAATCATCAAGAAACTTCTGAGAGATAGTGATCTGCCGGTGTATGATCAGTTGTTTGCAGGTGATGAAGCGTGCACACCATTTCTGAGATGCCTTAGAGTCAGGCACATGGAGTTTTGTAGACAGAAAGTGCGTGCATGCGTATCTCTGAGGTGGAAACCCCCACACCCTGCATGCACCTTTCAGTAATGAAGGAAAGTACCTCCTATGCAAGACACTTGGGATAGGCCACACCTTGGCCCCGATCAGCACGTTTTGAACATGACATGGCTTCAACCTACATCATCAGGACCTGATGTTAGCCTCATTCACTCCATACCTTCAGGCTGCAGCTCTGTTGCTGCATTCAACTGCATGGCCGGTCATTTGGAGTTAATCTGCGGCAGTTTAGCTCATACATCATGTTGGTGGCATGGTTGTGTGTAACAGTATGTAGAAACAGGGACTGAATGGAGATTGTTACTGTGTGGAGTCTATCTATATACATGTCCCCGTAATACCTTGGTCACTACGCCATGGCAAATGTAATAAACGAGAGTAGCATAGTAATGGAAATGTAACTTTTTCACAAAGACCTTTGATTGCCGTGGCGTAATAAGCAAGGTATTCATGAAAACCTGATGTGTGCATTCTGGTGACTTGGTTTACCTCATCACTACTGCGAAAGAGTGAGTAGTGAATTTTCGGATTTTTGTGCAACTATTACGTACATCCCATAAAATATCTCCACATTTAGTTTATTCCAGACGGCCCCATTAAAGGAAGACGTCGGAATTTCTCAGTTGATATTAAGTTGAAGATGGCCATTTGTCTGTTGTATAACACCCATTCTCCTTCAGGTTGGCCCAATCTGACGGCACCTGAAATATGAGCTAAGTATGCCTGTGTATTATATATGATAGCATATAATACATGGCACTTTACGGTATTCGTCTTGTTGTTTGTTGATGCACCTCTACCAAAACACTTAAATAGCTCCCCTATAGAATTCACAGGATATTATTGCCTTCTTTTGTAATACTTTAAAAAGGACTTCCTGTTCGGACATGTCATTATCACACCACCAATTGCACGAGGCTCTGTACTTGAGTGATTTGTGAGAATTGATTATAGTTTGCTAGGCTTTTACCACATTAAATCTTTCTGCTACAACACCATTTATTTGAAATTCTTAAAAGGGGATGATTGGAAAGTAAATGAAAAGCGCACACACATGAAGGGTAAGCACATAAAGGGAAAGCCACACTACTCCTTCAGTGAATCAGAGATGTATGAACTCCTTATCTTCTGATGTGATTAGGAAAAGTTTCAAGCCAAAGTTTGTCCAATACTCTAAATGGCTAAAAGACAACAATGTAGAATGGTAATTCTCATTTGGACTACAATGAAAATTCCTGGATTCGCAATGCAAGATTATAAAGTGTCAGATGCAGATTGAAAAGTGATTATGTATACTGTTCAAGATAAAATGATAAAACAACAACAAGTGCTATAACAAGGTGTACAATGACACTGAAGCAACTCAGTGAAATTAAATGTAGTGAAAAAACGTACAAAGCTAAATTGGTCCATTCAGGTTTTTTTTTTTCTTCTTCTTCTTTATTTTCCCCCTCTTTCCAGAGAGACGGTGTTTTAAGGACAGTTTGCCTTTCACATGATTTTCTTCTTCTCGTTGTGTTACTGACAAAAAGTCCGTGAATAAAATTGCTTCTATAGTGTTCTAATGTGTTGCTTTTGCATTCTTTCATTATGAAGATCTATGCTACCTGTCATGTCTGCCTAGCATTACTTGGTTTGTACCGTCATTTAGAGACATCCTCATACAGTTTAGTTCCTATATAGCAATGATTTAACTGTCATCGATCATGGGAAAGATTGGGTCTCATTTTCAGTTTCAGCAGATTTTTACTTTTCCTTTCTTTTTTTTGGCCCTAGCAGTCACCCATCTCCACTTTAAAATTTTCATGAATTTCAATAAACACTCAGAGGGAAGGGGGGTTATTATAATCGATTTGTTTGTTCATTTGTTGGAGGGTTAGTAAGTATCCTAAAATGTGCTTAGCTTGTATATAATCTGGAGAAACATCCCGTCACCGCATCCAACATAAGAGCTATTCAGAAAAGACCTTCGTGTTGCTATATATGCATAGATGTATGTTTTTGGAACTAGTATTCAGATCCAATATTGTATTACAAGATCAATATAAAGATCATACTTAGGATTGGTAGTTTTAACAGAATCAAGCTGTTAGACAAACAAGATAAAGATTAATCATGAAAGAGACCAGTCGATTAAACTATGCTCACAGAGCTAATTAAACAATTGAGAAATGCAAACAAAAAAAACTCAAGCTGCCGGTCCTCAGTATTTCTTCGGCTTATCATCTTTGGATTGTTCTAATGAGAACTGATGGCATCAAAATAAGCAAATGATATTAAATAATGGTTATAAGTGCTAAAGATGCAGCTGCACACACACACACACACCAAAGCAATTTAAAATAAAACTTTAAAAGTAAAAGTAGAAGATAGTTTAAAGTAATACCTCATGTTATCTTTGTGCAAAGTATATTAACAAAACCAATTGTAATAACATTTAAGTCAGTGGTAGTTGAGATAAGATATTGGTCCATTTATACTGTCTATAAAAATAGGATAGGAAAATACTTTTCATTTTCAACTCTTTCAGGGTACTGTACTGGAATTGGGTAATGGATCAAAATAACAACAAAAAAATGTGTGGACATTTAAGGTGATACTAACTTACCATGTGTTAATAATTTTCAATCATGATCTTTTTTATGGAGCTCAGAGAGGTCATAAAGGTCATAAATTTAAATAAAGTCCATGAAATCTTGGAAATGACTGTAAAAACATTTTAAGCTAACAAAGGGATGGCAGTTTGGAACTTAAGACTCTTTTAGTAGACTCTGTTTGTTTAGGAACTGCAAACTTTAAAACTGGGTCAAACAGTTCAGAAATGTGGAGTTCCTTTGATGAATCACCGTTTTTGTCAGTGATAATTTTGCATACATAACAGAAACTTGGAGGCAAAGTCTCTGAGCATTTTTTCTGAATGCAGTGCTCATGACATACATTGCACATTCTCAATTTAGTTGACAATACCTGAAGAAAATGGACATTCACTGCCTTCCCTGTCCACAAAGCACAGTTTCATCAGTCACTGCAAGAAAGGGGAAAGCACCTACTATATCACATTTGCCAGTAATTACAAGGCAGAACTAGTTTGAACTTGTTTGTTTTCATGTCAGCCATCGCCAGGGTTACATGGATTTCTTCATAATGTAAGCAACCTGTAGTTTTCTTTAAAGCGTGATGAGCGTTTGATTCCAACGAAAACAAACATCTTCATCATACATAACTAAATGTGTTTAACATGATTCGGATGTATGAGGGCAACACCTTGACAAGAGCCAAATTTAGTAAGCCACATCAGTGCAATTTCTGATATGAAGTCCTTGAACATTTGCTTAATTTTGGTGTGACTTAAAAGACTGTTTTCCAAATCCGGCTTAATTACTTTGAAGAGTCTACTGTTGATTCTGCAGATGTGAGGGATTGTTTTCCTTCACATCGATATCTTACGAAATGACAGAACTTCTGCAATGTATAACATGCTGTTTAAAATTCATGCAAAACAATTTTGTTGAACAAAGTAATTGTTAAACATGTCAGTAGTCAAAAGTTTTTGTATTGTTAGTTTTAATGGGTTAATTAAAAGCTTCTATCTAAGCTGGTGTTATGAAAGTTATGTTATGTAGTTACCTTTCAATGAATCAGTTTTCCCCTAAATTTCAGTCATTGATTTTAGTAAAAATTATCATGACAAAATTGTAGCCCTAATAATGTTTCTCATATATACCATAAAAAACCCCCTTTATCATCATCTAAAATATATAAATACATAGATGCCTCAAAAACATAGTACAGCACACACATAATGCCTAGCCCAGAAAATTTGAGAATTAAAGTGAGGTAATAATTATGGAAACAGCAAAAAAAACTGGGTATAAAATGCAAAAAAATGTGATAAAATCATGTCTTATGTGTAAAAATGAAATGCTCCAAAGTACAGTTGTGTGTTTATATAGTACACTGTGACTATTGTCATGCAAACAATCAGAAAGTGCCACACATGCAGAAGGACTATAAATGTATTGGCAGTGATCCCACTGTGTGGTAGATACTGTAGCTCCTGAGAAAATATCATATGAAAAGCATATATAAATCAGTCTTAGTTAGTTTAAAATACTCCATACAGCCTGACTTCGTGTTTCAGAAGTAGCTGCATGCAAGACTCTGAGAAGGAAACACAAACCTGGTACTGTTGACAATGTGGTCACAGATGAGAGCCCACCCAAGCTCTCCAAAAGTGATGTTAAGAGCATCAGGTTATCTTTTCAATGTGATAGATAATATGCCAGTAGAGATCAATGACCAAACCGTAAGTACAGACGTTAAAATTTCTTCAAGAACAGTAAGACACACATTAAAGCAATGTGATTTTGATGAATACATGGCTACCTGAAAATCTTTGCTGAGAAACAACCAAATAACAAGGCTGAAATGGACAGAAGGAATGAAACATTAAGGTGATGACATACCAAATACTAATACAGTATACAATATATTTTTGTTTTTCTATTTTTTGTAATAACGCATTATGATTGTATTAGATACATCTCTCAATATGCAATTACCTATTATTTGTACATAACCTGTGTATCCTATATATATAATTTATATAGTAGCAAGTAAAAGTTTAAGAAAGATAGCATAAGAAACATAAATTGACATATATGGTAAAAAAAAACAAAAACATTCCTACATGAGCATTACACTGATAAAAAGCAGTTTTTTGTTCTTTCAACTGACATACATCAATATAATCAACAGTAAATATTTTGCATTATGTTCACCTTTCTTACACTATGACAGAATTCCATAGCAACAAAAGCTTAAAATGCAAACATCTATGCTTATAGTTGTGGTTTTTCAGACGACCAGTAGAGTATAGTAAACTAATACATAACTACTTTAGTATTCTACAATGAATAAAAAAAGTCTAACAAAACAATTTTGGATTGTGAAGTTGGTGTAAGGAGAAATTTGCATATTCCGAGATTGCCAAGCAGGTTTAATGCAGTAAAATGACTTGTTATCTAGCCAGAAGCTATACAAATAGACAAGAAACTACATCAAATGCCATAGAAGTGGCAGAGCCCAAGATACTGATGCTCAGACCAATTGGAAAATTAAGCATTTGTCAAAAATGGACTGATACTTGATGTTTGTTGACATTTTAAGAGATTTAGAGGACTTACCATCTCTGCGATAACTGTCCCAGCTTTGTGATTTCATATTGGTAAAGCAAGTTGTCAGATTTTTTAAGAATCAAAGGCCTGACTTCAGTTTGCCAAGGACCATCTCCATCTGATCCCAGAAATATATGCCAATGTTTTGATCAGATGGTTGAACTTAGATGCAGCAAAGATTTAAAAGGCAAGTCTTTCCTCGTATATGGCTATTTCTCCCAAAAAGGAGCAGCCCTTATTGTATTCAAAGAACAATGGATCAATTTTTGTTACCCAGATATTTTGACCAATATAGTAGAACCATATTCTGAGGACTGCCTCTCTTTCACCAAGATTCACCAACATGATAATGATCCGAAACATTTGATTGCCATCATTAATCATCACTCTCAAATCAGATCAAAGCTCTGATATGAATCCAATAAAGAATCTATAAAACAATATAAACAAATCTCTTAAGATGAAAAAGCTGTCATTATTTGCATAGACCAGTGTATAGGCCTTTGGACTCAATGCATAATTGTTGTCAGGCTGTAATTAATGTTTATGATCATGTGACCAAATAATATTTCCTTGATCTGTTTATCTCATCTAATCTCTAAAAGTTTGGTTTTTCAAATTTGCTTGATATGTTCTTAAATTTTATCACCTCAAAATTTCTTCATAATGTATGAAAGGTGAGCATATTAAAAATATTTACTATTAATCATGTTTCTTTTCTATCATTGTCATGCCCATGTTGGAATGTTTACTTTTGCACATTTTTCATGCTATTTTTATGTTTTTTCTGCCACTGTTCTTAAACTTCTGTCCACCATTATATATATACACACACACAAATATAAAAGTATATACCAGTTCTATAATATTAATATAGATAGCCACAACATACTTATTCATAACTGCATAGTAATAATTTTGTGCTGTCTAGCAGTAATAGGCAGCCACAAGATCAATGTGCGACACCACCATCTAGTTTGTTGTTAGCACCTTGGCATTCAACCATCTAAAAATAATACTATGTTGAGAAATGTTGTGACTGGACAACTACTCACTGATTTCTGGCTACTTTAGTACTTGACAGAGCAACTTTTATTTTCACTACTTTCTCAGAACTTTGGTCAATTCAATTGTGACATATTACACAGAATGCTACAACTTCTGACTGCAGCTATTTTCATACACTAAAGTTTTGACATTGCAGGTGCATCTCAAAAAATTAGAATATTGTGGAAGAGTTCAATATTCTTTGTCAGTTATTTCAGAAAGTGAAAATTGTATATATTCTAGACTCATTACATGTAAACTAAAATGTTTCAAGCATTTTTTAATTTTAATTTTGACAATTACGGCCTACAGCTCCAAAAAAAAATAGAAATATTCTAATATTTTATGATACGTTTTTTCATTTCGAGTTTGAGTAAATCACTATTTATGCAGTATAAATACCATGAATCTCTCAGTCTGGTTCAGTACACACAACCACAATCATGAGGAAGACCGCTGACTTGACAGTTGTCCAGAAGACGCTCATTGTAAGCCACAGAAGGTCATTGCTGAAAGGGCTGGCTGTTCGTAGAGTGCTATATCAAAGCATATTCATGGAAAGTTGACTGGAAGGGAAAAGTGTGGTAGAAAAAGGTGCACAAGCAAGAAGGATGACCGCAGCCTTGAGAGGATTGTCAAGCAAAGCCGATTCGAGAACTTGGGGAGCTTCACAAGGAGTGGATTGAGGCTTGAGTCAGTGTATCAAGAGCCACCACGCAGAGATGTGTCCAGGAAATGGGCTACAAGTGTCGCATTCCTAGTGTCAAGCCACTCCTGAACCAGAGACAATGCCAGAAGCGTCTTACCTGGGCTAAGGAGAAAACGAACTGGACCGTTGCTCAGTGGTCCAAAGTCCTCTTTTCAAATGAAAGTAAATTTTGCATTTCATTTGGAAATCAAGGTCCCACAGTCTGGAGGAAGAGTGGAGAGGCACAGAATCCAAGTTGCTTGAAGTCCAGTGTGAACTTTCCACAGTCAGTGATGATTTGGGGTGCCATGTCATCTGCTGGTGTTGTGTTTTATCAAGTCCAAAGTCAACACAGCTGTCTACCAGGAGATTTTAGAGCACTTCATGCTTCCATCTGCTGACAAGCTTTATAGAGATGATGATTTCCTTTTCCAGCAGGACTTGGCACCTGCCCTCAGTGCCAAAACTACTAGTAACTGGTTTTCTGACCATGTATTACTGTGCTTGATTGGCCAGCCAACTCGCCTGACCTGAACCCCCCCGTAGAGAATCTATGGGGTATTGTGAAGAGGAAGATGAGAGACACCAGACCCAACAATACAGACAGCTGAAGGCTGCTATCAAAGCAACCTGGGCTTCCATAGCACCTCAGCAGTGCCACAGGCTGCTGATCGCCTCCATGCCATGCCATATTGATGCAGTGATTCGTGCAAAAGGAGCCAGACCAAGTATTGAGTGCATAAATGAACATACTTTTTAGAAGTTCAACATTTCTATATTATAAATCCTTTTTTTTTTATTGATCTTATGGAATATTCTAATATTTTGAGATAGTGGATTTTTGATTTTCATGAGCTGTAAGCCATAATCATCAAAATTAAAACAAAAAAAAATGCTTGAAATATTTCACTTTGTGTGTAATGAATCTAGAATATATGAAAGTTTCATTGTTTGAATTAAATTACGAAAAAAATGAACTCTTCCACGATATTCTAACTTTTTGAGATGCACCTGTATATTATTTATTGTTGATTCTCAGAAACTCTCACATTTCTCATCATTCCTTTAAAAAAATTCACTTGCATCCAACTAAACATTTTAGCAGATTTTTCCATCACCACATGACCAGCAAAGCAGCATCAAACTGGTTTTTCTATAAAATAAGTGTTTAAAATCTCTCAGCCCTTTTTTTATAATATCAAAAGCAAACTAACTTATATGCACAAGCTTTTGAAACAGTTTCCAAGTACACTCTTTTTTTCTGCATAAAAACTCATTCATTCAACCATGAGGATGCTAAAAATAGTGATATGAATCCAATTCTTTAATCCACCACAGCCCAGCTGCCATGGCAATCAAAACATTGAGCACAGTATTGACTTCCCCAGTATCTGGAAAGGCAGCCTGATATAACAACCCTGAGAGAGCCCACTCTCATTAAAGAGGCTAATCTATGAGATTGTTTTGGTACATTTTGTTTTATCTGTCAGTGGAAAGACATCCCTGGTGGTGGTTCTTCAAGGAGAAAGAGCAACTCCGCCATAGCAGTTTCTATTGTGATGTTGGGAGGATCAATAGGCAAAATAATTGCAGAAAACAACTTAGTGTCAGCCCAGAAGGTAGCGTGTATTGCTGCTATCTTTTATAAATGAACAAGACATCTGCAAAAAAAATAATAATAAATTGCTGCATAAAAAGCACGACCGAGTGTAGTATAATAGAAAATACAGTGCATAAAGAAAGAAAGACTTCAAAGTTTTAGAAATAATTATTTGAGCAAGTTTTAAATCAAATGAGAAACATTAATATTGAAAACCTTTACTTAGGAGGCCATTACATGCATTTAAAAAAGACAACAACAAACTGTCAGAAGCTATCACTTTTTAACACTATAACTGGCTATAGGCTTCAGGGATGGTTCTTTGTCATCTTCATCTTGATTATTTCAATAGAAGACTGTTCTTGTTGTGCCATCAGTGGTATTAATTTTATCTCTATCCTAAAGCATTTTGTGCCCATGTTAAAAGTATTTCTAGTAATTAATATCAGCAGCTATTTCTTTTAAAAGTGGTATGGAAAAAGCCCTAAATATCCATAAATGGCAAAAATAATCTAGAATTAAAGATCATACCTAAGTCAAACAATCCATGTCTAGTCATCTTAAATGTGTATACTGTCTGCATATAAAACACAATTATAGATAGCTAACACTAAACCAAATTTTAAAAAATACAAGTATTAATTGAGGAATGCAGTCAGTCAACTTTCAGTTTGGTTTTATTTTAACTTATTACAAACAATATTTTTTCCTTTAAATCACATCATCAATAACATCTTTTAAATGCCATGGGTTTCAGATTCATGGATTCATGAAAATTTAAACCAATGTATTCAGAAAAATAGATATAGGTGTGGCTGAACTGGACAAAGAACTGTTGTGAGCTTGGAAACCTTTAGAGGATAGCAAGGGCTAGTCAATAATTAAAGAGCATTCACCCCACAAGGTGTGTTCATTGAAAGGATTTTGAGCAAGACTGACCATAGGTTCATCACAACTCCAGGTGGAGTGAGTAGCTGAATTTTCTTGAAAGTTTCATGGAAGAATGTTAGTAAATAATCTAGAACCATTTAGAACATAGTATATCTGTAGATGTATGAGCGAAATGTATTTCCTTTTAACAAATAAAAGTACCAGAAAGTTATCTTTCATTATACACATGCAAACACTGTACATTCTGAATAATTCTCAATCTTTTACTAAAATTCAAGTCTTTTTTTAGACCTTTTGCTCATGATTAAAATCATTATTGACTATATATTCATCACACTAGATGGTTAATAATTAATAAAATATCCAATCAGTTCAAGAAAATGAAATCCGGGAATGTCTCTGGGGAATGCCTCATGTACCAATGTTGCCTTAAGTTTGAAGAGGAGGAGGAGGGGAAAATGGTTATTATGTATTTCTTATTTTTTTAAAGAAAGTAGAATCCACAAGCATTGATTTTGATATGACAATTCTCAAGCACCTGATATAGAGCTGGTAAAAGATGAACAGCTGCCATAAAGGAAATAAAACCGATTAGTAAACATTCATTCTTCTCTCATTTAAAAAAAACAAAAAAAACAAACACAAGAATTTGTTTTTAAAAAATGCAAATTAATTATAGAAAGCCAAATCAACATAATTATAAAAGGTTGTGTTATATAATGCCAAGAAAAGACAGTAAAGCAATTAATTCAAGAGAGGTTTTAACATATAAAAATTAATTGCATCACTGTAATAACTATTCAATAAGAGCTGGTTCTTTAAAAAAAAATTAAAACATTTTGTTTTAATATTTTGTATTTCTAAATTTTAGATTAAAATTATGAGACTTTAAAATCTACCTGGGTGGAAAAATGACGATAGACAACTGGACTGTTGATGTTGCGTCGTTATGACAGTAAATGCATATCGGTGACCAAATAAAGTAATTGTACATATATAAAATGTCCTACTATGACATGTATTACCATTATCAAGTTGACTGATCAAAAAAGCATTGTACTTTCTATTAGCAATATCAGTGTTGTCAGTTATAGTTTCAACAGGACAGATTGGTAGCCAGCATCCCTTTTTAAAGTTTTGTCAATATTCTTAAATGTTAATTTAATATAAATAAATAAACAAATAAATAAGATAAAAACTTGATATCCTTTAATTTTTCTGAGTCCACCTGGGCTTTTGTATTGCAAAACACCCCCCTTTATTATTTTGCCTTTATTATCCAGCTGAAAACATATTTTCCTTAATATCCATTTCCTAGTAAATGCGATGGCCAAGAAACCCTTTTGAATTATTTAGCAATAATAGCATTGTTGTGCCAGAAAGTCTAGTAAGTTATTCCTACTAAAGGCAGACAGAAACCAGAATATTCACTTGGAAGGTGTGAAGCTAAAAGCAGGGCACACTACATTCCACGATCTCCATAAACTCTCCCATCAGCACCTCATGGATGTCCAGTACCTACTGTCTGACCTGTGTTACCTTGTTTTAAAAGATGCACTTCAATCATCATCTATACATCCCAGAGAGCCTCTGTCAGTGGCAAGTAACTACAACCAAGCATGTTTACATTTAATTGTGCTGCCACTGTGCTATAAGTACTTTTCCTTCCTCATCAAAATCCTGTCAAGGTCCCTAAATTCTATATTTCCTGGTAACATCTGTGGCTAAAAATATGCAATTGCAGTAATAACAGACATCTGCTTGAAGAATTTCACCAACTACAGCTATCACGACAATTAAACTGAAAGCGGATCAATATCCTCTCAGCAAAATGTATGCACAGTTACCGCCAGTTGTGGCAGAGCAATGGTTAACTCACTTCATCCACAGTAACATTTCCATGCACAGGTCCCAGCCCCAGCCTACCTTACCAGCTGACTTACCCAGCAGTAACAAAATTATTTGAAAAGTGTTTTATCACTAAAAAAGGAGGACTCAATGAAAGGTTAATGGTACAACTCTGGCTGCATCCAGCTGCTGTTATTGCTGCAAATCAGAGGTGCTAATGCCATGATGTGAGAATAAATGATAATAATTTCTGAGATCTAAATGTTTTGTAGCTATAAAAGTACTTTTGTTCAAATTATTGAAATTCTTTTAGCAACTTATAGACATAACAGCCAAGGAAAATAGCGCACATGCCACTAAAGCTATCCCTTCAAACCTAGAACCATTTTATTCCATCAAGTTATACTGAAAAGACTAAATACATAATGAATGTTTT
>JACATO010001875.1:652500-927500 GCA_018389105.1 Nautilus pompilius | reverse complement strand
TCCCCTATGCGGTATCATCACCGCTCCCTCCGAGGGACCAGTCAGTGCTAACTTTCTAGGAATAGACCACCAACCCTTTTTTTCTCACTGAAAGACTGAATTCAGAAATAACCTCGTGGAAACTGTGCCGCCCCTGTCAGGTGCACGAGAAACTCTCTTCTGGACCCCGACACTGGCCCTCACCAGGTTGTAAAATGCTCGAGATACGACTGACGTTAAGGGGACAAGTGAAGTGAATATAAACGAAGAGTCAACCGCCCGAAGCTGTGCTCTCGGCAATGGGCCGAAGTGAGAGCCGTGTGTGTGTGTCTAAGTGGCAGGGGGCTAGAGGACGGGCTGTGTGGTCTAAGTAATGTCACCGGAACGGTATCTAAACAAATTCTAGAGGACATCTGCGAAGAACCCCCTCCCATATTACCACTAGAAAGGTAATCAATCGGGGGACATTCGACGAAATCAGAGTGGTGATAATTCAAACGGCAGAATCAGGGAATCTTCCGACCCCTTTATCTGTCACCATGTCGGAGTCTCGTCGTCACACGTTCGGTGCTTGGCACTATTTAAAAAAACCCCTAAATTGGACACCAGAGGCGCAAAGTGAAGGCTTCATGATGAAGCTTATAAAATGATTTTATACGATAATTTTCAAACTGGTTTTATTTTGTTGCATCTCAAAATGTTTAATTTTTAGATAATAAACCCGACCATTACTGTACATCCGGACACCTTCACCCTCCCCCCGCCCCCCTTTTTTTTTTTACAAGAAATCTGATCTGATGTCTAAAACTTTCCCTTTGTTATGGACCCATCTCCGATTCTGTAGCAGGGCACCTGTTCCGAGGTCACAACTATTCCCTTCGCGACAGGAAACCTGGTTCAACGTCACGAAGGGATCCTTTATAATCGGAATCCTGGTCCCCGTTCTTACCCCTGGAGACCATCTGTGAAAAACCCGACGGCGCTCTCATTCATATACATTTAATTTTTCAAAATAAAATGTCTACTCGACATATTAAATATTATACTCGTATTTAAAATATTAACAGCTTTAACTAGTATAGGGCGAACTGCGGTTATGTCTTTAATTAAAATATGTATATGAGACTACCGAGTGAAAAGAAGGTGTGTGAGATTGAGCTGTCGCCTCCCTCCTGGTTCAGTTCTCTCTCTCGCTGTCAGCGAACCGATAACCTTTCTCTCGTCGTGAAGATATTTGGAGTCTTAGTTTTAAAAAATAAAGTGTGGTTACCAGAAGATTTCTAATTTGTATTCGTTTTAAAACCAGACTCACTCTCTCACTGTAAAGAAAATCAGAAGAGGGATGGATTCTCTTCAGGTGCCAGGTTTACTGAACTGTAAAAGTATCAGATGGGACTTCATTGGAAAGCGACAAGAGAATTGTAATGCAGTTCCGCATCTGTCTCTCCCCAAACTCTATGTATCGTTCTCGACAGGATTTCCACCGTAGAACCTGTTCACCTTCATACACAGAGAGAATGTACAGCCAGCCTACAGGTAACGTGGGCTGGTGTTTTTGGCCTAATCTCTCTGGTTTTTGCACATCAGCATTTGGTGTTAAGACTTCCCAGCAGCAACATCTTCCTTTAGACGGCGTCTTTTCTCTCTGGAGGGACTGATCTCAACAAAGAAGTTCTGCTGGTGCTTCCAAGATAACAACAGGCAATCTGCCGGAGAGGAAAAACTGTTCGAAAAATAATATTTACTCACATAACAAGTTTTTGAAATGATGCTGATCTTAGTGGATATTTTACATTTCTTGTTAATAGAGAAAATTAGATATAATTCTTGTTATAACAACTCGTAAGCAATCTAACTGTTCATAATAGTAAACCTTAACAGTGGATGTCACTATGAAGCAAGAACGAGAACAATCCGACGACAGAATGGCCACACAGATTTTCATAGCTCAGGAGCAAGAAATTTACAATTAGAATCTGGATCTATTAAAAATGAAAATTATAAAAGCAAAACAATTTACCCCCCCCCCCCCAGATAAACAGGGGATGGATGACCCTCGTCTTTGCCATTTATATAATTCATTGGAAAATCGCTTTCAAAATATTCTAAGAAGAATACATTTTCTCGAGATCTAAATCCATTTTTGTAGAACATTACATCTTTGCACAACACGGTGTCCTGACATCACCACCTTCTGCAGAGTTCCAGACCGAGAACACCCAGATAATCACTGCTTATCTGTCAGCCATCAACTGAACTTCACCGTTTTTTTATTGGAGAGTCAGAAAAATTGATGTTTTCTACAATTAAGCTTTGGCCGTGGCCTGGGAGGAGCAAAAAAACCAAATATGTTTCTACCGACCTGAAAACGGTGTCGCCTCGGTTCTGTTATGACGCCATCTGACAGCGTAGATCTGTTGTTAGCAGACTGAACTGAACCAGAAAACAAATTACTGCGAAGGTGAATTACATAAAATAAATTATTCAAGGCTTTCAATTCACTGAGCTACCTCTGTATGTCACCATCATGTAAAAGGTGGCTTCACTCTGGCAGTTTTGCCAGTTCCTGTACACACAAGACCTGGGAGTGGCCACTACAAAGAGGAGGAGGAGGAAGCCGAGCAGAAATCCCTACTAGAAGCCTTCATTTTTAGATATGAGATTACAACCATAGGAGCAATGACATGGCATACTGGGGAATCTGGTGCAAGCAGAAAGTTTCCATTTATTAAATCAAGATTTATCAAAACAAAAAAAAAATTGGCCTGTAGTCAATTTTTTCATTTTAAAACCCATTTGTTTTTCCTCAGAAAGAGAGAATGAATACAATTTGGAATAAATGTATGTGAGAGCCAAGTGGATCCCCACCCTCTCTCAAATTTGAATGAAATTCACAGAAGGTAGTGTTGTGACATTCTAAAGTCATAGATTCTTGTGCAGGCTGAGTCTCATTTCAAAAGTGCTCAGCTGTGCTAAGAATGAGAGGCCTGGAGGTGTACCCCCCTGGGAATAAATGAATGTTATATAAATGCTTTGATGATATTGCAGATGAATCGCTAACTGGACCATTACAGCTTTCTCTAAACATTAAAAAAGATTTTTCTAAAGTACTTACCTGCGCTCTACTGTCAGCACAACAATAGCAATACTACTGCCTTTAAAGTTGGTAGTGTTCCTGCTGTAGGTAACCCTGGTAATGGTCTATGGAAAGCTAAGTTGATGGTAACAACAGTGGTCATGGAGACATGGCTGCACAGTCCGATGCATACTCAAGAGATTGCAATAAAGGTATGTACTACATTACTGACAAGCTGCATAATTATCATCAAAAATCGCATTAGCATTGAGAAATTTGTTGGATTTTTTCTTACTGTAATTTGAGCCAAATTAAAATGACCAGTCATCTGCAACATGCAGAAATATGTGCAATCATTCTCTGATGTTCAGGATCTCTGACCTTTGGAGTATCACTGCTAATCAAGACCACTGAGCAGGTGTCTGGATGTTTGCTTGTAGGAATAACCTTACGGTTTCATTTGCAATGTGTCAATTTGTGCAGCTTGCCTGGTGCCCTGACCTTTCACTTACTGGTCATGCTCAAGCCAACACACTTCTCCAACGAATGCTGCATTATTTCATTAATGACATCTCCAACAAGAAACATGGCAGCAGATGTCGTTAAAAAGATAAATTACACATGGAGCTATCATGTAATAACAGAGAATGTTCTGGTCTGTTTTTGTTAGTTCATACTAAGAAAAATACTAGATTTTGTGTGCTAATTCTTGCAGTTGGCACAGAATATCAGTATCTTTGCTGTGTGTGAGCAGTTTAATAAAAGACTCAAAACGTGTGCCTAATCTTCAGCACGCATCACCAAGAGACACGTTAACAAGAAATTGCACAATTTCATTTTTAAAGATTCTTTTTACTGTGTACTGAAGTAGTAATCTGAAATAATTTTTGTACTAAATTAGCAGCGATGATGAAAACTGATGAATATTTTACCTATTCATTTTCTGTAGGATCTTATAAAAAATGTTTGGATTTTAGCAGCCACTAATCACCTTTGTCACACTTGAAGAAATGATATACTACACTTTTGTCAGAACCCGTCCACTGCTACAAATGAGCAAATAATTGTTTTCGCTCTTGAATAACTGCTCAGCAATGCACTTGTGCGCAGAATTTTCAGCTGTGATGGAAGAAGCAACTGAACAAACAAAAACACATGGCCATTAGTTTTTCTTTCATGTTGCTTACTGCAGCCAAGAAAGATTTGCATAAAGCTGATGCACCGTGTAAACAATTCAGCTGAAGTGCCATCAAAATAGAGGAAAACCCCCAAAAAACATGGTGAATAACCTTTATAAATGTGAATTTTAAAATCCTATCCATTCAATTCTTATACATAATTTATCTATATGATGTAAATTATCTTGTATCACTTGCTGAATTTTAACTGATTTTTTATTTCTTTTCTGAAAACCCTGAGAACTTGTAATTTGGCAGGTCTGCTTATATAAGAGCCTGTATCTTGTAATCCATTAGACCTATCACATAGCAATGTACATACACAAAACTAGGGCATAATTAAAGAGGGGGAGCAGAACAGTTAGTGTAAGTACAAAACTGCATAACTTTCAATGGGAGATAACTCTATTTCAGCAAAGTAATTTGCATTTTGTATATAAGTATGCAGCATAAAATTGTATTTATTTCCTATTTTTCTTTGTGATTTTAATTAGCTAAATCTTTAAAAATGCTGTTTGATTTAACCAACTTCACATGCAGTGAACATTTAATGAAACATTAACAAGTTATATCCCTTCATATGAACTGCATAAACCAGACATGAAAGTAAATTTCTTTATATCTAAATACTTTCTTCCAGTATAGACCACCGCATTTACATAAAAACAGAAAAACCTTTTAGATTCTGTGTGTGTGAAAGCTTTTGTATGCAGAACACCAACACGGAAATATTTTTTGTGGCTTGGAACACAAAAGATTGCTTACACATTTTGATTTTAGCCAACTGTATGCGTGTGCACATGCATGTCCAATGTTGATAAATATCTACTTGCCTCAGTAAATGCCCTCATGAATAGATACAAGTGGAAAATGTTCAAGCAGTACATCATAAAACAAAAAGGGAAGTAACTAGAAACAAAACATCTTAAGCTCTTGGCGTTTGTTACAGAACTCATTGCAATATCTGTAACTAAGTTTGTATTTTTTGTCACAAGTATGATGATGCCTTGTTTTCAGTATCTCAAGATACTGTAGACAGCTATTGATGACACTAGGATTTGACCAGGAATCTCCGGTTGCTAAGCCATGTGCTACGAGATACTGAAAACACACATACATGTCTTAAGCTGATTTTGTGTTAAAAGCTAAACTAAATTAGAAATCAAGAGTTAAATTGCTTCTAAAGAAAAGTACAGGAAAAAGTGACCTAACTAAAAACAAACAAAATTAAATGTGCACATCTGCAACTTTATGCTCAGTTCAGAAATATCTGAGAAACATTATAATGGCAAATAATTGCTAAATTAGCTGAAATTTTTTTTAAAATGCAGTTTTTTCATCTTGAGACCTTAAAGATACATTATCTTATTTCTTTCTCATCACTGTATGATAGTTCCATGCCAGGTTTGGTTTTAAACATTCAGTGCAGACTGTTGGTCTGATCCAACCTCACCCTGGCAAATTTACCTACAAAGATTCCAGCCTGTGTAAACCTAACCCATTGTTTATTTGGAAAGCTTATAAATCGATAATTTTATAGTTAAAGAAAATTAACTATAATCTGAAAAACATCAAATGCTATTTAATCCTTGAGAATTATCTTCCTTAGGCTACAAGGGCATATCTGCAAACTGAAAAAGTTAGTTCAGAAGCATTAAAGTTAAATTCAGAAAAAAATAGTACTGAGCTAAATTTTTCAGAATACTTCCAAAATATCATGAACAACAACATATCCAAAGTTCCTAAATTTCCTGTGCACGCTTTCATCACAGCAGCATATGGCATTTTTCTTTAAAAAGATGATAATGGCTTTATTGACTTGGAATTCTACACAGAAGTAGATATCTACTCATATCAGCAGCTTACACTATTGTTATTTATTATGCACCATCTCTCATTTTCATGGATAACAAATTTCTGCCAAAATTTTTAGTGCACTCCTTGCACATCCAATAGTAATGTCTCTGGCCCTCACCAACAATGATTCCTATGCTTTTGTGATATCTTATTTAAGGAATTAATAAATACAATCATTACATTTTTACATAATAATCAATCAATTAAAATACACCATAAGTATGTGCTATTGATTAAAATAAAAAAAATTATGGATGTAGCCTATAAATTAATATCGGTTTAGAAAACAAAATCAATCTTGTATTAAAATTTACACGTGATAATTTAATTATTTAACACAAATTTAGTAGTTATTAATAGAAACAATCCTGTGACTCAGCCAAGAGATTATGGAACTCAATATCTCACAAAGCCAAGCTTAGGTATGCCACTACATGATATATCCATGCATTTCTGCTTTACTACACCCACATACCTTTCTGCACTCTCTACAGTTACAGCAAACAAAGTTCATACATTTTTTAAGGGCAGCTGGCTGATTTGTGGCAGATGGAAAAAGTGTTTGGTTGGGAACCTGTTAGCTCCACTCAGTAGGGGATAGATTGTACCCTATCCATTCCTAGACCTGCAAGTATACTGTATGAATGTTGACAAGCTGCAGCACTCATAGGTAGGATACTGCCTAATTGTAATAAAACTCTTATTAATGACTTGGCAACCACACGTTTATATGCCAATATTTGTTTTGTGCACCAAATTCCCCTGCCCCATACCCTGCTAGAAGAGACTGCTCTTCAGCAAGGGCTACTTCATCACCAGTAAAGTCCTGTGTGAAAACATCCATCTGAAGGCACAAAGAATCTAATTCCAAAACTTTGGGGCAGATGTGCTGGTGTCATATCCTGTAACAGCATGGATGAAGAGTTGGTACTGTCTAACAAATTCTAATGATAGATGAATTGTCCTTATACTAAATAGTGTTTTAGGCTTGTTTCTGCATAACTAGTTTGGAGATGACCTCCATCTAAGAAAAAAGGGGGTGTCATCAGGAATGGTGTTCTGACAGTTGAACAGGAATTTCAGCATTTTCCCCAAAACTCTGTTTTCTACATTTGACCATCCACAAAGAGTGATGAGGGTTGTGGAGCCAGCTCATACTGAAGAAAAATGTCCATTTCATAACTTGTGTTCAGAATGCAGGATCCTATTAAAAAGTAATGAAGGATTGACACAAACTTTTTTCATGTATTTTGACAGTAATTTTTATGGCACCAAGCGGCTTCATTTTGTCTTTGTGGCAAAGAGTGACTCTGAAATAAGCCATCTTTCAATCTTTCCCATTGCAGACTGGCCAATCCCAATGACATTATTAAAATTCACTCAACTGTCTGCCATAATCCCAGTAGTGATGGACACCAAAGACAGATCCCTGGAGATACCAGTTGAATGCAGGTCTTTGTGGTGCTCTGCCGCACCCATTTTGTCAGTGCTATCAATCATTCCATGGCCACATAGCAGCTCACCAGATGAAAAAACTTTTCCGTGATCTCCTTAGCAGGTATCATACGTGGCTGTTCCATCATCTGTTGAACATACAGGTGATCAGACTTGGCAAAACCAAAATGAAGAGCAGCGTGGAAAAGGAGGCAGCATTGTGTTATTGGGATGGTGTTTCTGATCAGACAGCCTTGTCGTGTGCTCAGTTGTCCCCTGACAATTCCCTCCAAGCACCCTGGTATCTGAAGCAGAATCATAGCAAGTGGGCATAGATGCCCAGCACAACTGAATCCTTTGCATATAGATTCCTACAACTCCTCCAGGTTATTGTCATTCATGATATTACCAGTAGGTCTCACATGAGACAGGTGGAAGCCACTTAGTTGGTTAAAGACTCATCTAACTCATCTGATGCCTTGTTACCTATAAAAATACATGTTAATACACAATAAATAGCAAATGGTGCATGTTAATGTGTGTAGATTTCTGCTTCTAGTGCAAAATCTAAAGTCAAGAGCCAATATTCTCCTTTTTATAAAGAAAGATATAATTTTTTTTGTATTTTATTAAAGCTGTTTTAAGACATTTAATACCATCTCACCAGTTTAAACTAAAAAAAGTAGTGGAAAACTTGTAGCTTACCTGATACAGGTACCAAGCTCTAGAGTAAAAATCAAATGATGGCAAAATCACATTGTGTCCAACTCAAAATTTTTTTCTGTAAACAGGTGATCATTACCTCTGGCTAATTTGGAGAAAAGTGATATCAAGATATCACTGACATAAAGACAGGTACTGTATGGATTTAAAGCAGCCAGTGGTAGACTATTGGGCTGCTCAGTGTACCTCCTTCTTCACCAGCCAGGTACAAGACTGGCCTGACCACCACTCAAGGGCCTCGGCCTACTGTGTGATGTCCTTAGATCTTGAGAGTCAGAAGAGTTCACCAAGCAAGCAGGAATATGAATTAAAATACTTTGTGCAGAATTTATACTTTGATTTTTCTATTTTTTTTTTTTAATCTGAGTTTGTATTTATGAGCATGTATGAATATTTCTTGTGTGTGTTCAGTAAGTTAATCATGGGTTCAATGATCCCATGATAATGTAGTTTTTACTATTTACTAATGTGGTGAATTATTCAATTTAAATTTAACTAATAATTTGTGCTATTTTTTTTAAAAAAAAAAAATCCAAATCTAGTATCACCACTGTGATAACCTCTAGTATAAGAGCTTAATTGTCATCCTTTGAAATACAGCAGTAGTTAATGTTAATTACAAAGATTGATATGCTTTTGCATAGGGCCCTGGCTCCCCTCAATAGTTTTCTATAAATACAGAACAGAAGAGAGAAAAAAAAAGTATTTTTAATTACAGCTAAATTCCTTCTTAGCACAAAAAACACAAACAAAATTTAAACATTATATATATAAAGATAAACTAAATTTATTTCAAGATTCTTTCCTTTCTTTCAACATATAAGTCATAACAAACGGTTAATGTGCAGTCAAAGGAACTGTGTGAAAACAGCTGTTTTTGAACATATGTACAAAATGAACAAATCTCTCAAGTTAAGCCAACCAAAACTCTATCGGTAGACAGACAGGCAAGAAAGAATTCAACCGTTAATAACCAAAACGAGAGCAAATTCTGATATGGTATTTTGAGAGAAACCTGTTATATCCAGACTGGTGCCAATGTTAAAATCAAACTGTAGTGATAAGTTCTGTAATAATAGGTTCTTTTTTACACTAAAGTCAAACGAATAAAAATTTTTACAATCAAGAAATACATGAATAGAAAATCTGTTATATTTGCATTCTCAGAGACATAATAACGAGAACAAGTCTGCATGCCTCCACCTGCATGAAAACTGTAGTCAAATCTTCACTTTGTGACGAAACTGTTCTCATCAGAGACTACATTCTCGCCTCTTTGAATCCAGAACCATTGACAATGTATAAAAATAAGCTACATGAGAAAAATAACCTAAAAATCCCACATACAAATCAAGGGGAAAAGTACAGAGAGCAATAACAAATCAGTGACAGGTTAATACACCATGGCTGAAAACCTCCTCTCAAAGCTCTTTCATGGTTTGTTTCTGTTACCATGTAAACACCCGCCCCCGACCAGTATTTCCTAACTACCATTTTAGTAGATAAATCAACAAGCAGTTACTTAGTCCTTTTAAAATTAAAAAATTTGCTGAAGATCCAATGTTTTCTGTAAGCTGCTAACATTTAACACAGTTTTGCTAAACCAACCGTCTTTGAATAGAAACTGCATCGCTGAAAAGGTTAGTAATAATATAAAAACCAAACCACATTGTTTTTGGTGTTGCCATGAGATTAAAATGACATACACCTACCACAGTGAGACTTCCTCAAATCCATCAGTAAAACGACCTCCGCTAAAGGCCATCAATTGAAAAGCTGCACCAAGACCATTCGGTACATCTGGGTGTCATATCTAAAAGAAAGGTGGTTCCAGCAGTGAGTGCTGCCGCAACCACTGTCTATAGATGTGGTCAAATTGGTTCTTGGTCTGCTAGATGTTGATTAAATAAGATAAGACTCAGAACAAGCGAGTTCCACCCTGACTGTGCAAAATCATATATAATGTCAAACAGGGAACTAAAACAATTTTTAAGTGTGTTTTCATTACAAAGTTACTTTGGGTGTGGAGACTAATTGGAATGGGTTTCATGATGTGGGAATAAATCTTGGAGACAGTGAAAGAACTGCGGCATGTGTTTAGTGCCAAAGTAAATACCTAGGTTTAAATTAACAATGCCTCTTAGGTTTCGGCTGCAGCTAGCTTCACCCACACCCTCATTATAGCCAAAGGTGCACAAGAGTCTGTTTCTACATATTTCACTGCTCATCACTAACATTGAGCACCAAGTTAAGGAAAAAGATGGCAAACTGTCTGGTCTTAAAGCATCTAGCTACTTAAGAAAAAAAACTGATGGCTAAACACACATATATATAGCATGGAATCCGTCTTACAAAATATAAGAGATAACAATATAATAAAATGTTTTTTTTTTTAATCAACCTGAAAGATTTCTTTCAGAAGGTGAAATTTTTAGAATTATTAAAAAAACAATAAAGAACTGAAACAACTTTGCCACTTATCAACATAAAAACATTTCTTCATATCATTAGTTTAATAACTAAAAAAAAGGGGCAAATTCATTTTAACCCTAGCCCTCTTTAAAAAGTGTGCAGTAAAAGATGGAACTAGGACAAATAAACAGATCGAGTTACTGCTCAAATAAATTGAAAAGAAACCAGACATTTTTATGCTTTTAAATGTTACTGTGGTTGAAAGATTTGGTGAAACAGTTTCTAACATGAATAAAGATTTCGGTAGCTGAATACTTTTTTCTAAATTAATTTTAACTTTATCATTTATATTTACAATTAACTGTATTTTTTTTTAAAAAAAAGGAAAGAAATATATCTGGACATTTACAAACTGAACTAGAAATCTGACGGAAAGAAGAATATTAAAAAAATGAAAACAAAAAGCATCCAGATTTCTTGCTTTAAGAACATATGATATTCAAATAAATATAAGAATTATACACCACAAAAGTTCTCTTCTTGGTTGGTATTATACTGGGAACAGAACTTAACTTACCTTTGTAAATTTTGTATAAAAATCTAAATCTTTTAAATAAGTTGCTTGTGCGCTTTTTTAAAAATTGTACTTATTTGGTGTTTTAATATTACATCATAAATATTTGCATAATTAAAAGGTAATTATTATACAGTAGCATCATATGTATGTAATCTTATGATAATAAACTGCACCAAGTGCTGATAAAATTTAAATACTCATATCACAAGAATGCCAACTATATCCCATTGATTTTATATTTTAAAATCACATTTACTTAGTGGATTAACACCACCAACATAGCATAACTAAAGAGCATTTATCGTAATTATTATGAAAAGTTGTGATTTTTGTATCCCTTTTTAGTCATCATATGACTCTTGGATAAAATATGGAAACGTGGAGAATCAAGGGCATTTCCAGTTTCGGGTGGCAGGATCAGAGGGAGAGAATAAAAGAAATGCCCTTAGAAATATGTATTTATATCACAGTTTACAATCAATTAAACGAGTACATTATTGATGTTTTCCAATAAAATAAACAAGCATAAAACATCTAGAAGAAACTTTTTTAATTTTTTTTAAACTCCTATATTGTGACTTTTCCTAGTTCAGGATCAGCATAGATACACGAGAAACAAACAATGTTGACAAGTTTCCTAGCACTGGTTTAGTATACAAACATGCTGCTGCTGCTGCTGGGCCCCAACAACAGATGTGACCAAACTCTCAACAGAAGAGGAAGGATAGCCTTGTAATACAAATCAGCTTAAATTTAAAAAAATGCACATATTTTTAAGGAAACTATGTATTAGGAGCTCTGCATTATGTGCAAACAAGCAATATTATAAAAATACTTTAAATCCTTATCAAAATATAACCATATTTATCAGAAATATAATATTGCAAGTTATCCAACCCCACCCATCCACCCAATTCAAGGGAGACAATCACATGATTAAAAAAATTATGCATGCATTCTGAGCAGGAAATGTAAGACAAAAAGTCCACATAAACAGATATAAAAACTCTCACTGGAAATTAATGTTTTGTAAGAAAACATTGCTGATGACCTTTGGTAAAACCACAAGACACGATACTAAATCTTATGCATTTATATAATATTTCAATTTTTGCTAATATAAATGTATATTCATAATTAATTTATATATCTAGTTAGGGAATTCAAGCTATTTACATAACTAGAATGGAGTAGGTACAAGGCTGTACTGTAATTTATTTATGAGCAACAGGAAAGATGCTAACTCAAGTTCTGGAGTCACACTCTAATCTAGTATAAGGTTTGTAAATTTCTTTGCTCCAGTTTTTACCACCTATACTATAGAAGTTAATTTTACAAAAGTTTCTGGAAAGTACAAACACAATGTTGCCAGATGTTTATAGAAATGGTAGAAACCAGTTTTTTAAATGATGAGATGCCACCAGTCTGCAGTCAGTCAATAATTTGGATGACCACAAACAAGAGAGCAGAGTCAGTGATGCATCAAGGCCATTATATATAATCTTCCACCATCTGTAAGACAGATTTATTCTAGCAGCAAAAGCAACACTGCTGTTGTGGGATGATGGGGATCAAATTATGTAATGTCTGTCAGACCCCAATTACCACCAGAGAGGGTTCTGAACAGACTACAGCACTGTACTACAACTACTATAATTAGAAGTGTGGGAGTCTGATCCTTTCAGGCCAAGAAACCTAACTATATGATAGCTTGTCACAAATAAAAAAAAAAACAAAAACTTATCAAAACTGATCCTTGAGAATCACAGGCCGAGAGAGAGAGAGAGATGTGATGACATGAGGAAGCATTTCTAAAATGAGATTGCATCACAGTTTCTGAGTCATGGTAAACAGAGATCTACTGTAGTTTTGTTTCACAGTTAGTAATCAAAACATCTGCCACCTCAATAAATTGTCTAATATGGCAAAAAACATTTTTTCTGGGTTCTCTGATAGAACAAATGAAAATCACAGCTCCAAATAATTTCAAAATACATGCAGGCAAAACCCATACTAAACAATGGAGAATCCTCACACACAGGTATTCAAAGCAGCCCAACCTGTCCACACAACGAGGACGTTATAGCCCTAAGCCAGTTCTATCAGTTACCTTTATCTCAACCACTCCATTCTTAAAACTGATTTTATAACCATCATCATTCATACTCAGCAACATGTTAAGTTATTTTCCAAAGATTACCATTTCCCATATTAATACAAGCTATTAAGATGAAAAATATCATATGTAAAGTGAATTTAGATATTCAAAATAAGCTATATTTTTTCACTAAAAATTTTAAAAGACAAGCAGCACACATTTTTTCTTCTTTGATTTTGACAAGCACGAATTTTTGAAAGAATGTTATCTGAATATTTTCCCCATGAGTTCATTGCATTTACTCAGAAAGAACTTTTTTTTTTTTTTTAGAGACTTCTTCACGTACATTTTCTGTTTTTTCAAGTGAAAACTCAATTTCATTTTTTGGACGATTAATTACAGGGTTTTGAGCATAGAGAATTGTGGCACTAGTCACTATAAAGATGGCTATGACAGTGTACATGTCAATTGCTATACCAAAGATGATCCAACAAAGGACAGCAGTTAACATCAACTCGAGTGCACTTGCAAAAGTCTTTAAAATGGAATTGAGTGAATGAAGAAAGAGGCTGACTACAATTCCAATAGCAGCATTGTTCAACATGATCAGGATGACTTTAAACTGAAGGATTGAGAGAATGCTGGTTTTTGTGAAAGCTTTCAAAAGCTGTCCTCGTATCCCCAGATATGCAAAGCTGCAAAGAATAGACTGAATGTACATGAAAATGTTTTGCAACATTAAATTCACATCACAGCCTTTGTCCTTTAATAGATATTCATTATAGACTCCAGCAAAACAAGATGAAACTACCTGCAGAAGAATTAAAATAAAATTAAAGCTCAGATAAGGGTTGATCATGTTACCCGGTTTGCTGGAAGGCATGCTGCCATAGTGAAATTCCTTTATGATGCAGCCAATGGTGAGGAATATCACAGACATCCACTGGATAAAACTTAGTTTCTTTTTAAAGAGAATCTGTGGAAAAAAATGAAGCAAGTTTGTTACCACATTTATATAATATTTATGGAGATCTTTATAGCCCCAACTTTCAAAAAAAAAGGCTTCAAGCTTATTTTATAAGAGTTTAAAGCTGTTTACTGATTTATAATGAACTTTTGTTTTAATTGAAGCTCTGAATTAAAAAAAAAAGGGTTACAATATATTTATTTGTGATTGTAATAATGCTATTCATAAAATCATTTTCATTTCTTTTGTTTAATAAATGTGCAACTTGACAACACAATTGTACTGATAAAACTCTGTTGGGAATTTCCTTTGTATAAGTAGACTGTAGTCTCCTAATATATGGAATCTCACTGTACTTAAAACTGAAAAATGTCTTGTTACAGAGCTTGCTAGAAGTGCCGCCAGACCACTTTGTATCGCTCTTAAATTAAATTGCTTCACTTTTCTGTTTTTGTTTTGTTTTTTTTTTGGAAAAGGGAGATAATCATCTCTTTCCTAATGACAGCCAAAACATTTCCAGCTACTCATGCATACAGGGTTAAGTGTCAACAGTTTTAAGATGGAAGAAAAAAAAACAAGCATTATATTGGAACTGCAGGTATAACTGAAGGAAAAAATATTTTTAAAAAATCATTAGCAATTTTTTTTTGGTTTCCTTTATAAGTGAAGCTTGCTTATCTATTTATCTATTTTTAATGATTCAGATTTTTACTCAATCTAATGGCAGAGGAAAAGATCTCACAACTGAAACAAAAAAGAAAGATGGAAATACAGATAACTTTTAATTTATTTATGAGAAGCAAACAAAACAGTACTGTAATTTCTCATCTTGTACATCACAACCAGCACTTGTATTCACATAAAAAAGTTAAATTTAAAAAACAAAACCAAACCATGTACATAAGGTATCTGAAGGAACACTGACAGTTCAGTTTTATTTATAACTTGGGATATTTTTAATGCTGTGACTATTTCTGATTTCTAAAGACTCAAGCTTTTATTTTAGCCGCTTAATGAGGATGATTTTAGTTACTTTACATTTTTGTTGGCATTTGGTGGAATTAAGCAATTAAAAATTAAAATGCACAAATGAAGTAAACTTTAAGCCTATAGATCAAGAGAGACACCAAAGTAAAAGTGTTCCTAAAGTGCTGACTTATCATCCATTGCGACTTTACTGCATTCATTATATTTTTGGCTGAGAATGGAAAAGACAAGAAAGCTGATAGTGGGGAGGAATAATCATTTGGGCCCAAAGCAAAACTCACCTGGAATATGATCCCAGTGACCACTACACGAATCTGCAAGAGCAGGTAATAAGTGGTTGGGTCATAGGCAGCCAAGTTCACAAACTGGAGGTTGTTATAGACACAATAGAGAGCAGCTGGAACTAGGTACAGTCCAAAAACTATAGATATATAAATATTAAAAAAATATAAGAAACAGTAATAAAAATTAATGCACATCTTCCACCCTCAACTGTGAAATGCTACATTGGCATTTTTTAAACTTTAACTTAGCAATTTCACTAAACCTTTTTTTTAGTTTGCAGTTTCCTAAGTAAAAACAGTTCTGAAGTTGCTGAATCAGATTTTAAAAGCCAAAAGCTTGCCATAGTTTTCATAAATTACTTGTTAATCTGAGAGGGGATGACAAAACACCACAAGCATAACAGTCAAACTTGATACCACATGTAATTAGTGCATGTGCATAACTAAATTTAAACTACACATCCTCAGTGTGACATCAAGATACAACTGCATCACACTAATTAAAAAACACAGATGCAGCTAATGAAATTTCAGAAAAATTAGTGGATATGCAAGACCATCTCTTCCTAATGAATTAGTGGCTTACATTTGATTTTGACAGACATTGCCATGTTGATGACTGAGAAGATATTCCAGATGTGAAGTCTCAATGTACAGTACGCCACGTGGTAAGTTTTAATGGGTTTTAAGCACTGATGATTTGTTACACTTACTTTTCAGTGTTTTTATTTGCTAGAAGATGAAGGACACACACACTCAGTGAAGGTTCCCAGAATCAATTTGATGCCATATATTTCAGACAATTTATCAGACTAATGATAGATGAATCAGTAGACATTGCAAATCACAAAAATACTCAGTCTATATTTAAAAATTTGTTGAAGATAGGCAATCAAAATAATTTTTTTGGGGTAATTCTATAGTGGTTGATAGGTTGATACATATGTGCAAGCAATTCAAAAAGGGACTTGACTTAATTCAAAATAGTCAACTTAGGGATATGAATCCACTAGCTTCTGGGACTCACTGCTCTGCTCTCAGTTTCACTAGCAGCTTTTCATTATGACAGATCTATCTTATGTCTCATGATGGTTCAGACAACTATGCACACTTGTAATTTTTTCAGTTACTCACTAGCCAGATATAAGAAATAAGGGAACTTTCTGCTGTCTTGAATAAAAATGCAAAGCACTACAACAAAAATACAAGCAGTGTCTGATGGCCAAACATTTATAAGGCAAAGCAGGAATTATGGCAATTGGCCATTAAAGATGAGACTGAGACTAATGACACAGAAGCACATACACTTCTGAGAAAAGTTAAATTCTAATAAATTTCTGGCCATCATCTGTCTTGAATTATGTGCTCAGTTGAAATAAAAACTGAGCAAAATCTTCCAGAAAGATACAATAAATACAAGTACCATGAATGCTGTGCAAAGAGAAACTCAGAATGCAACAAAAGTCTATAATAGTCCCAGTCTTCTGGAGCTCAGAGCACATGGAACAAGCAGCAAAGGAACCTATCATTGGATAGATTTGAAAATATCCACAGCAGATAGAACAGCTGTCAAATCTCTGAAAGAAAAGTTTTTCATAGAACTGATGTCATAGATTGAATGATGTTTTGAACTTCAAGCGGTGTCTATTTACAGCATTTGATACTGCCAAAAATGGGAATACTGGTATACCTCTGGCAACGAAGCCTCTTTATTATGAAGTTTGTTTCCCTCCATCCTTTTCTTTTTTTGCTTAAAATTTAAAATAATTTAAAAAAACAAAGAAACTAATGGAATCCAACAAGAAAGCATCGTCATAGTCTTTTGTTTTGATTTCAGCCAATCAGAACAAAGTTCACCACTCAAAAAAAAAAACACACCATCAGTTCAGACCTAACACCTGGCATATACATAAGGATTTTATCTCACCATTTCTCTTTTTTATTGAAAGCATTCATTATTAGCTGCTCCTATGCCAGCCAAGCAGCCATCAAGTGGTACTGATGTATGTGTGCCTAAAAAGCAGCAGCAGTCTATCTCACTGGATGTAAAAATGCAGGCCATACAAAGAGTTGGGGGAGAGGAGAAGAGAGGAGTGTAATGTGGCTCACTCGCTAGGTATGGCTCAGTCCACACTGAAAACTCTGAAACCAAGCGGACAGTATAAAAGTTTCAGTTAAAATGGCAGGTGTATCAACTGCTAAGAAATTAACTTGCATGAGCAGCAGCATAATGGAGAATTAAAGATTTTTTTTGAAATCTTATAACATGACGAAAGCGATTGATAACATGAGGCACCTGGCAAGAGGTGGCAAACAAGTGCATGAACGTGGTGTGATGTGAGCTGTTGGCAGATGTTGTCAAAGACTTTGCTGGCTTTGAGACCAAGAAGCCAGCAATTAAAAATGTTGTTGTTAAGCTAGCAAAGGAAGTAGACATTGATGATGTGCAAGAGCTTCTCGACTCTCATGAGGAGTTACTTACCAATGAATATTTGCAAGAACTAACACAACAGGAACAGCTGATGAGAGATGAACAAGACCCAGTTGTTGATGAGATGCCAGAAAAGTGTTAACTATGAAATTTGTCTGAAATTATTGCAAAGATTATGGATGCAATGGAAGCCTTCTCAAATAATGACCCAGACTGGGAACGATGCAGTGCTGTCAAGAAAGCCATGTTGAAGAAAATTTCCTGCTATTGAGAGATATTAAAAGAGGAGGAGGAGGAAGGCAAGACAGTCAACACTTGATGCATTCATCAAAAAGAAGTCCTTTGTTCAGCAACTACAAGAACCACAGCCGGGTCCATAAAACCGATATCCTGGCAGCTCAACACACAATTAGCAACACTCATCCATCATTGCCAAGTTGGAGCAAAGGTTGGAAACAGTGGTAAACACAGTGATGCGAGCTCTGGCAAGTCCCTGGTGAGTGTAATTGTTTTTTTTTCTGTTTTATTGATAGTGTATCTATGATAGCATTTTTACATCTTGTGCAGTATGCAAAATACAGGATGGCAAGCATGTGGATCTTCTTATGAGATGAGAGCAAAGACAGAAGGATGAGAAAATATTGCTGCTTGTTGGTACTGGCTTACCAGTGGGAAGCAGAGTATCCAAAAACTGTAGCATCTGCCATGCGTTAAGAATCTCTCGCTTTGAAATCTCTGTCAAACAAAAACATCATGAATGCTAATTTTTAGGTTGAGCTAAATGGGAGGGGAAGATAAATAAGAGCAATGAAAAATTACAAAACAAAACACCAGTTTCATACTAAATACATACTGTATGTATTAAAAAATGAGTTACACAATATTTGATAAATCCAGTCAGTATAAGAGTGGGGGGGACCAAAACAAAATGTAGCTGCAAGAAGAGAAAACAAAACTAGAAATTATGCAGTAGTTAAATTAAAACTGTACTTTTTCTGATACAAGTTTTATTGAAATGGCACAAATAAAACACCATAACATATACAAATTGTAAGAGTTATCTTCCTTATCTGAGAACAACTTACATCTTTGAAAGTTTCTATATTTTCCTATCCTACTACATATGTACTGTCTTTTTCTTTTAGTTCACAATTATCTGAATGTTATTCCAATAATCAATGACCTGCAGATAAGAGTTTAATCCAGATATCTTGTTTTATTTACCCTATTAGTTATTAAATAATGTTTAAAACAAATGAACTTTTTATGAAACATTTTTTCATTAGAAGCAATGTTTTAGTCTTTAACATGAATCATTAAGAATTCTTTCCAAACCAGATAACATAGGCCTCTGCACAATCTTTCAAATTAAAAAAAAAAAGTATACTTTTAACGGAGCTAAAAATCTATGACATTTTCCATCAATTCCAAAATGTCTTTCATAAGCATTGTATGAAAGCACTTCAGCCTAACAGATGAAGTTCTCCCTCACATCAGTCGCTCTGTTACAAGAGACTGATTGAAAAATGCCTCAACTGTTCCTCTTGGGAGTTAAGTAACCTCTCCCATAAAAGTGTGTTCTGTCCATGTGTACATTCTGAAACAATTTAGCGTAGCTATTACAAGGAAACAAAGTCTTGTGCAAAGATCATCATTACCTTTGCTATTAACTACACTTGCCAGTAACTTATTCCACTTTGCAGCAATTCTTTTACTAAAAAGATATCTTCTAATAATATCTCACCATGGCATAATCTTAGCTAATCTGCAATTATTATTCCTAGTATTAGTAATTAAAGAGAGCTGAAAAATTGTCCCTAGCCATGTACTCAAACTCCTAATTATTTTGGACATTCTCCAATAGGTGTCATTAATAAATGGCTTCATCTATTGGTTTATTAATAACCAAATGTCTGCTCAGCAATCCCAGTTTCTCCAACCAACCCATATGTCTTCTCTGATCTTTCTTCCCAAAAGTTAAAACACTATATAATATTTAAAATGTCACCAAAACAGAATAAAGCAAAAAAAATGTCCACAAATACTAGCAGTTTAGAAATCATTCTTACTTTAATTAAACATAACATTTTTAAAACTGACTGATATATTTACCTAGCTTGTGCTTGAAAGCTTCTTCATAAAGTGTGTGACACGAATGACTGAAAAAAAAAAAGAAATAGAACAAAGCACAAAATGTATTTTCCAAAATTTAACATCTTTTGCTCAAACAGTGTGAAGAACCAGCTGATATGGTGAGCACTGTCATCCTACTGGACTGCAAATGCATCTTCTGTACCTTTAGAAGAATTCAGTCATTTCCTTATAGATATTTAACTAAATGCCATTCACAATATTTTTAATGAAGATGAACATGATAAGAGATAAAGCTAAAAAAATGTAATCTGTTAAAAAAGAAGGAAAATTGTCATAGTTTCCCGATCTGGTAAATGTGGGTGGGTGGTGGCGGGGGAGACACACCTAAATGGAGTTGAAAAGTAGTAATATTGCTGCAGATAGCTGTAATATGGCATCACATTTTATAACATGGATAACTGTACTAATAATGTAGCAGTTTCCATTCACTTGTAATATCTTTTAATGATTTACAAAAGCTAGCAAAGGCCATTACAACTACCATTACTCTCCAATGGCTGATCTGAATTTATTTATTTTACCAGGAATCTACCCTCTAATAATAGTAATAAATACATATATCACATTAAGCATATGCACTGAAAGTGGGAGACACAGAACCAATCAAAATTCCAGAGCTTTAGTATTTTAGGGTATTTAGTAACCACTCTTTGTTTTTTCTCTACTGGCTTAGTGAACATTTTTCTAGCCCAACATTACTCTAAATAACAAGGCTGTCGTTATTTCTGAAGGGAGAGAAGTGGTACCCACCTACCTCTCTCTCAGGTGTACTGGCATTAAGAGGAGAAAATTGATTACAGGAGAAAAATTTATTTACTTTCTTTTTAAAAAAAAACACCCATAATGACTGCACCTAGTGGTGTGTACACCAACCAAACAGAACACGTTAACATTTGAATAGATATTGATTCCTATTGAGGCTGTTTTGAAGATTGTTTAGAAAAACATGCAGAACTTACTCTTTTAAATATAAGCAAGCAGCAGCCATCAATTTCAGACAGTCTGTGAGCAGAACTGCAGTTACTGTATCATAGTTGTAGTGGTTTTGCTCATTCTTTGTCAAGGTAACCAGAATACCTGAAAAAGCACCAAACAAAGCTGGAGTGTAGGTTACTCTCTAATTAATTCTACAGCCCCAACCTGCTGACACCTCTTATCAAATTGCTTCATTAATCATAGGACTTGTATTACTATGGCTTCCATGTGGCAGGGACAAGAAAGTTTTATTTGTGCAGATATGCATCCTAAATAATGTTGAACATTTCTTTCGGAATTATTTCTCTGTTTTTTTTTCTTTTCATTAAGGATTAGAAAACACATTCTAAGAGTAAACATCATTAACAGGCTCTGAGGATTTTGAACTTTTAAAGAAAAAAAAAAGTAAAATGGATAAACAATTGTTATATCAGGTTAATGTGACACGTCGGCTTATATACTAGAAAGGGACTCATAATTGTGAACTGAACTTGCGTGTTTTTAAAAAGACTGTTAATCAATAACAAGGAAGCATTCAACAGCTGAGTGAAGTCTACAACAGAACTTGGACTAATCTTGGGTATGGAAAAAGAAAGTAAAAATAAATATTTATTCTGTTATAGAACATTTAATACACAAGTTAGCATTATACATGTAAAATATCCCATTTGGTATGATATCAATTTATTAGTGTGTATACTTATATGTGTGTGTGTGTAACTGTTTGTGTGGTATTTAATTGGTGAGTTTACAATTATAACTGCCAGTCAGCCCAGATAACCGAATACATGCCATAAATTAGGCGAGTTTCTTCTTTCCTCGTTCAATCATCACAGCCTATGATCACATCGAGCTGGGAACAACGGTTCCCAAAGTTACCGAACTCGGACAGGGCGAGTTACTACATGTCCAGCACATGGGTTCTTCGTCAGGGCGACCACCCCCAACCGAGCGTGTCCCCGGGTGTCGGGTTGTGAAATAAGCTGCTCCCAGTCGAATAAGCAGCTTGTGGCAAAGCTACTCCTAAAATGGCTGAGTGTCCCCCATGACAGAGCCAGCAGAAAGCCCTGCCCCGGGGTGGGATCCTCGGAGAGACAATCCCCCCCTCCTGTGCTCCCAGGGTAGGACGTTTGAGCCAGGAGCTAAGGGCGGGGTAACACCTACAGAAAACCTAGAGAGCTGAAGTCAGAGGTACTGGGCCAGTGTGCGCTCTCTTAACAAACCACAGCACCATGCACCTTACACCAGCGGCGAAGAAGAAGAAGAAGACAGTTACCGAACATCTTCAAGTCTGGTTAGTATACCGGGATAGTCAGGGAACCTGGCACGGCTGACGGTCCCCCCCCCACCCCAGTTCTAACCCCTACGTCTCGCGCCTTCTAGCCTCACCGACCGCTGGGACATGTTGTCGGGACGGGAGCTGTCGTGATGCCGGCCGGCCGCCGTTACACACCCCAGCAAGTGAGAGATGGGATTCATCTTCGCTGGCGGGAGAATTGAGCGTCTTTCAAAGCTTTAGGGGGCGGCAAAGGTTGTAGGTGGGGTCCGCACCGTACCTTTTAAATGCGGCTCAGCAATTTCTTCGATTTCGGCCTATGACGATTTTAAGAAACGTACGGAATTCTACCTAGGTAATCTGCAGCCCTCAGCAAACTCTCCTTCCAGTACCCGAGCGCAGACCGACCCCTTCACCACCGTCAGGGTGGCCATTGTCGCCACACCTTTTCTAAACGATGTTAACGTGTACAGCTACCCACCCACCTACACGCAGGTGTGCATATATATCCACGACTCTGCATCTGGCAGTTCAGGGACTGCTCCCACCAGAGAAAGGCGCGGCCACGTAGAGAAGGTACGGACAGGTAAGGTAAGGTAAGGTAAGGTAAGCTGGGCTGGGAGTAGCGACTCACCTTGGTTGATAAATAAGCCCATGTAGGAGATGAAGATCAAAAAGCTCCATTTTGTGGGGAAAAGATCAGCAGAGAAAAGAGAAGGCATCCCAACAACGTTTTCCCTTACGACATAAGCGAATTAACGTGAAATCCCATGGCTGCACTCTAGCAACCAGGCCAATCAGCCCCTCCTCGATCGAGAAGACAAGAGCGAGGCGGCGATAATGGCGGGGGGGGGCATAGTTACCTCCCCTTCATAACACGGAGAAACCATTCAGAAGTCTCCATAGAAATAAATGTTCCAGAACTGTAACCATAATAATAATAATAATATTAAAAATAGTGATTTCTGAGTGACAACCACGCGCACACAACATCCAACTTTCAGCGCGATACAGTGTTCATAGGGATCCCAATGAATAACCAGTATGGAATGGCAAAAAAACAACAACATTCGACTGCTTTTATTACGGGTGGACTTATACATATACACTGTGATGGGTTCTGTTCAACTACAGGTAATGTTAAGAAACAGGCGAGTACATACATTAAAAAAAACAACAACAACAACAAAAGAACCCAAAGTAACACCAGGAAGTATATAAATAAGCATTCAATAAAAAACAAACAAACAAAGGTTTTAAAATGCGCTCATGCATTGTATTTTATCAGTGTAGAGCTGTAGGAAATCTTTTAATGGTGGACGGATGTCCCTCTTCACCTGTACACAAAATCAGGTAATCAAAGCTTGCAGTTGAAAAAAAAAAGAAAACGAGTTATTAAAATTAGTTAAAATCTCTGAGATTTGGTTTCCATACAAATACTAGAATTGAAAACTTATTTCCAGAAAAATTGCATGCCATATATGAAAGTAAATGTTGGAACTGTAGTTCTGTATAAATTAGATAAACAATCCAATGCATTTTTCAGAGGTTTGCAAACCATCTTTCAGTCTGTGAAAATTTACCCTTAATCGTATCACTTGTCATTTTATTCGGATGATGCCAGATATTCTACCAATTTAAATTAAGGGTTATAGAATCCTTGTTCACACACTATAAGAAAACTTCAATAGATGAACAAAATCAATCTAGACCTCTGTTCATGTTTAATTATTGTTTGTTTTTTTTGGGGGGGTTATTAAAAAACAAACATGCAGGTTTGTACCTAGCAAACAGAAAATTCATTTTAAATGTTTCTCCTGTTTTTCAATCTGACCTTATCTAACAATGATCAACGCTTTTAAATATTAAAAAAAAAATTTTCTTTAAATAGTGATTTACTGTATGTAATACCACAAACATCATCACGTGATGTGTAAAAATCTCACATAACCCAGTTTTCAAGTCTTATCATAGCATGACAATCATCCATTTATTTCTTGAAGCCAAGCATATACAGCAAACTTCATACTAAGAATTCCCTTAAAGTTGTTACAATTTTTAATATGATGATACTGTTGCAAAGTTGTAACGTTAAGTAAAAACCTTGTAAGAACCTCAAGATTAAATGAAGCACCAACTCAATACTATTCCATTGTAGGCCAACTAAAATTTATAATAAAAGATGTGGAAAAAGGAGACTACAGTTTTTGTTTTTTGTTAAGCTAAGGATCAGCTATATCTTGATAAATTAAAACTTTTGGGTGGAGAGGTAACTCTGAAGCAAGACGACATATAGAAATACAGCAGATAGTGGCCTAGTTTTAATTGCTTTTTAACAGCTTTCATTTTGAAACAATCTTATTTTTATCCTACTAAGATAAGCACTATAATATTTTTGTGCATTTTCCTAAGTATTGTAATATTGTACAATAAGAAAAAAAAAAGAGTATTTTTTGTTTCAAACTAACTTGAATTGTGTAATGATGTAGATACCCTACTAAATAGCAACCTGTAAATATATCAGTATGTTTTCTCCAATGTCTGGTATATTTTTTGTTCTTGTAAACTTGAAAAAAAAAAGTTAATACAATTATTTGGTCATGAGACAATGTTTTTGATTAAGTGAAGAACCAGGCAAACAAACACTTTGTACAGCTCAGTTAGAGCAAGGAGGTCACCACAGTTTATAGGAGACTGTGTAACTACCATCTTTTACTAGATTCTGAGTTCAATAGATAATTTACAATTAGTAAAGTAAAATCTCTCATTTAAACCACTGCATTATATCTTCTTTCACACTGACTGGGTGGTATATTCATCCAGATACACAACAGGAGAAGGAAAAAAAATATAAATATTATAATTCTTTAAGCTTAATCTTTTAGTAGCACCATGCAAAGTAAATATCAGAGAGGGACTATAGTACTATATAAAAAATCTTTTTTTTTAAATCTAATTTCAAAAACAAAGAAAAATCTTCATTTGTTGTTTTTTTTTTTCATAATTTAAATTTTATGATGTTAAAATCAACACAGAAAAACCATGCTTATAGTGTCAAATCACAGTAGTACATACTAGAGTCTATTTACTGATGATACCACATTAATGTGGTAAATGAAATATTTTCCAGTGATGAATGGTTTAACACTGACAAGGACTGTTGCAAACTACTGTAATGATGTAATTTAACAGCACTATTGCTTCTAGAAGATGCTTCAGTTTAGTTTCTACATAGTATTAGGTCATTACAAAAGTTTTGTCGGTTTTTATATTATGCTAATTTGGGGTTCATTTTTGGCATGCTTGTGAAGGTGCACGTAGATAAGTTATACATATATCATTTTGTAGTGTGTGCTTTGGCAGACATCAAGAAAAACCTACCTTTTTAACAACGATGGTTTGCAAAGTTTCGATCCAGATATGTGAGCCTTGAAGATAAGGAACATAGCGGACATCCTTCCAGCTGTGATGAAGACACTGTCTGAAAGCCTCAGTCAGTATAGCCAATCCAAGAAAAAACAGTGCAAGAAATTTGGAGAGCTTGACATCAGCACTGCAACTGTTTCCCAGCATCTTGACACAATCAGCCAGGTGAAAAAGCTTGACAGGTAGGTGCCTCACGAATTGGATGAACAACAACAAAATAGTCGATTTGAGATCTGCTCTTCAGTTGTCATAGAAACAAAAACAACCCATTTCTTCACTAAATCATTACGTGTGCTGAAAAATGGATCCTCTACGACAATTGCAAACGATCAGCACAGTGGCTCAACAGAGACAAGCACCTAACCACATTCCAAAATCCAGCCTCCACCCAAAGGTGGTAATGGTCACTGTAACTGGTGTCATCCACTATAACTTCTTGCCACCTGGCGAAACCATCACAACTGAAAGGTAGTCGTGAATTAAATGTTGGTCATCAGAAACTCTCCCAACGACAGCCAGCACTGGTGAATCAAAGAGGCCCGTTCCTGCTCCACGACATTGCTCATCCTCACGCTGCAAAAGTGACTCTTCAGAAACTGAACAAATTGGGGTATGAAGGTCTTCCCTCACCCAGTCTATTCACCAGACCTTTCTCCCACAAACTACCACCTTTTCAAGCACCTTGACAGCTTCTTCTGTATGAAATCCTTCTCAAACCAAGCAGCAACTGAAACTATCTTCCAACAGTTTATCGACTCCAGAAATCCAGATTTTTTCAAAATGATAAATGTGCTTGACTCATTGGCAGAAGTGTATCTATTGTAATGGAACTGACTTTGATTAATAGACTCCATGTTCAGCAACGATATGAAGTCTCATTGTTGTGATAAAAAATGCCGACAACACTTTTGTAACAACCTAATAGCCATATATGGGCATACTACTAGTAATTTACTCTATTGTTTACAGTTCTTTCACTATTTTTTTTCCTTAGCATCAACTCCGTAATATTTTTTACATTAGTCAAAAGATGTGATTGTACACATGCTCAAAACTCTCAAGTACACTGAACAAACAATATAGGAATATTTCATATGAGACCCCCTCTACAGCTATTTACAGTTGCCTTGGTTATTGTAAAAGCTTTGTATGACCCTTCAATGTGATGTTTTGCTTTGAATGCTGCATGTGACTGACTGACTGACTCTTGGTAAGGTGTTTCCCACAAAAGTCGTAACAATGGTCTAAATGGGTATAAAACCAGTCACAAATGTTCACATAATAAAATATTGACAGTACTGATGCTTCTAAGAGAATTTACTGATGAGCAGCAATACCTATCTGTGAGGTTAATATTTTGTGATGCAGTCCTTTGCCTTTGCAAAGCATCAGCATGTAGTGTTGACAATGTTTGGACAAGATCGGCAATCCTGGTCTGCAGTAAACTGAATACAGAATCATGCAAAGTGGGTTGATGAAAATACCTTTGCAGCATCTTCGATGAAGAAAAATAAACCTCTACTGAATATTGCAAAAATTAGTTTCCCCCTTTGGAACATTTGTAAACTGACATTAAGGCTAAAGGTGAACGTACCAAACAAATATTAATACTATGTGATATTATTGATTATATGATCAATATTCTGCAAGTTTAAACATGTGTATGGCGGTAAAGTCTATGCTACAGTAAACAATACATAATTAATGTGAGATTGGAGACTTGTTATACTTGAAAACATCAGGTGACACACTTTACAGGTATAGTATGTAAACAAATTTCAGCAACCAGCTGTGTCAAAAGTATTATTAAGTATTTAAATACTTTTTGATTCACTGTACATGTTTTTAAAATTGAGATTTATTTTGTATTATTCAGTATGAAACAAGATTTAAAATGAAGGTGAAAAACAATATGACTAAATGCTAAGTACTAAGCTATAACAGATTAGTGTAAAAATTAATGGAACAGTTTGATCTAAGCTGTACTAACTAGATAGTCTGGTGATTGATATTCATCATACAGTCACACCCCATCTTCTTTTCAATCCTCTGTCCTGGCATTTAAGTTATGGACATCTCTCTATCATTAACAAAAGCTTATCCATCCTATACTGAATTTTAATCTAAAATTTATGAAGATTGACAGCCATTTGCATTATATTGTCTTTGCAAGTTTTATATACTTAATAGTCAAGTATGAATTTCTTTACATCCTGATATATTCTCAGAATGGGGGACTTTTATGTTCTTAACCACAATGGCCAACTAACTATATGAAGCATGACTGGGACACAAGAATTTCAATACTGGAGGTTTGCCAATTAAGTTATTAGACTTTCTTGATGATCCAAGAAAAGAAAATTAAAACAGGAAGCAAAGAGTTTTATAAGTTTGTTACATGGATTGTAAAGGCTGCCAAACAAAAATAGACATTTTCTAATAGGAGTTCAAATGAAAAAAATCAATAATCTGATTATTTTTCATCAGCTGCTGTCAGTCTCTCACTTTCCTTTTTTTTTAAAATGAAGAAAAGTGAAATATGAAAAACATTTAAAAAAAAGCATTTTCATTTCAAATTTTCTAAATCACCCAAGATATGAATGGCTGACTTCCACACACAGAGAGGCAGGGGCGATGACTGCTGCTGCGCTAAGAAAGATCACTGCCAGTGCTAGTTTTAGTAAGTACAATGCTGAGCTAATTATGGGATGTCTTCCAAACTCTTGATCTTTGATTCTGCAGGTAAAGACTGACAGGATCCCCCAGAGATATTTCAGCATTAAAACACCGTGACAAATCAAAGCAGAAAAACTTTTAATAAATACAATCTTTCTAATAAATTAATAGTAAATCATTTTTTAAAAATGCTTTTTTATCTCAAAGAGTGAAAATGGAATATTCAGGTTATGTTAAAAAACATCATTTGCAAACATTAACTTCAGTGTGAAAAGTATCAAAGTTCCAAATAAAAATAAACCAATTGCAATGACTGGTCTAAAAAATAAAAAAAACTTAAATGTTAGAGAAAAAAAAGCATGAAATTGATTTGGTGAAGTAATTTTGAAATCATGTTTTGCAACAATCCTAAGGATACACTGGATTCCAGCCATCTTTGTGTACTTCCTTCGGCTATCATTGCTTTCCCTTTCCTAAAAGATCTTTTACAAGACTAATTTTTTTTTGTCTTCTTTAATAATAAATGAAAAGATAAACACGAAAAAAAAACCTGCCAAAATATAATTTTTTTAAAAGAAGAAGAAAAATATTTGCAAGCAGATGCAACGAGCCAAAGAATTGTGCTATTAGCTCGTTCCCTCTCTTTGAAAAAATACCCTTCACACACACCGGTCCATTCAACTGTTCATTACCAAGTGCACAAACTAGGGAGCGTAATTAGGGCAATAACCAGACTTAAAGTAAAATTTGGAAAATGTGATATCTTTTCTGGCAGCCATAATTCTAAAGTCCCAATTGGCTACAGAGAGAGAGAGAGAGAAAGAGAAATGCCACATTCCACACTTTCTAACATGCGAGCATTCCCCCTCACTGGACTAAAGCAAATGGACAACGAAGCCTTAGAAGAGACCACTACTGGTTGATTTTAGGTAGTTTTGCTAGTTAAACCCTATACTGATATAACAAAACAAGTTACAAATGAAGTTTATTCTTCATAACTTTACAAGTGAAGACGTCAAATTGTCAGCCACCAAGAAATTTAGATACATTTAGCAGAGTATGCATTTAATAAGCATCATCGTCATCACAAAAACAATCGTATAGAATTCCAATTTATTTTGATCACTTTATTTTGTCATTAAAGAAAATTTCCACAAAATCTATAGAATTATATATAATAGTTACCTAATTTATGATTTAAGCTTAGTAACTTTGGATGTACCAGGTGACCATAAAGTTACTTCCTGCAGATTGTTATTATAAATCTTAAACTGTAACATGTTGGTGGAAATAACTGAGCATGCACCAGGTCGCAGGGAAAGCATTCCAAGGGTGTGCAGATTATGCTATTTGGGAGAACCACAAATGATCGTGCCAAATGTAAAAAAATCAAAGTTTTTTTTTTTGAAATTTATGCATAACTGTAACAGAAAACAGTATAAATTGAAGTTAAAAATGCCAATTTATTGAAACATTTTATTAATATTTTAAACCTGGTTTAACTTGTGAAAACATGTGGCCATAGTGTCTGTCACCATTCTCAATAACAGTTTCCAGGTGTTGTAACACATGGTACATAGCTGTGTCCAAATGACTACTGTAAATAGCATGAATCTGATGTCAAATGCTGAACAATTATCATGACAAAATGCACAAAGCTGACCTTACATTTCATTCACTACTACAGAATAATTTCACAAGTGCTATATGATTTTGGAGAGAACTCTACTTGCAGGAAAACTGACACTCTCATCATCCATGGAATTTGCCATTTAATGTGTCCTGACTGGCTCAAACCCTGACCTATACATTTAGTGTTTGTTTGTTTTTAACTCATTTGATGAACTCACATAAGCACAACGCCATTGCACTGTATGATATTCCATCATTGCTGTGAATAAATAAATGAAGCAAATGTAGAGAGAAAGTGTCAGAGGTGATGATGATGCATGTCGTAAGTAGCACCTCCCAGTGGCATAACCTGCACATTCTGACACTGAAGACCCCTGTGTATGCACACTTACTTCCATTAACATGTGTCGTGGTCTGGAAGTTATAAGCAAATGCCTGCAGGAAGCAACTTCATAGTCATTCAATGAAATCAAAAAGAAAATAAGCCAGCCTTGTTTGTACCTGCAGTATTTATTAATAATATCGTAGACGCTAAAATATTCTCTTTTTGTGAAAATTTAGTAAAACAAAATAATTTATTCTTTTAGTATCCTCCATTTTCAAGTTAGATTAAAAAAAAAAATACCCAACAAAACACAACGACTATCACAAAGCAGATTAATAAAATCACAGTTGTGTATACAGTAAAAAGGTACAATGAAATAATTTAACAGTACAATTAAGAAAACACCTGTTCCTCACTGACCAATGTAGTGAACAAAGACCCCGGTCTTATCGGGCAACAAGCAAAACGGTTCTTTCCATCCTTCGCCTAGCAAAACCGATCCACATTCCACTTCTGACACGCAGTTTCATGGTATGCTTTGCTAACTGGGGAACAGAGAAGTTTTATCGCTTGGAAGCAGCTTTCCGGTAAATGGAGTTTTCTTTCAACTCCTACAACACAAAATGGTGTCTTACAGCTTGAACCACCAGTAGGTGTTATTTCCGAGTTTTCTTCTGTCCCTGCAAAGGCAGTAGGTGAATCATAAAACCAGCAACAGACTGGCTAAAACTGCTGTTGTTTAATGGTGAAGGAACGTGTTACATCCTGTTTATTAGATACCATTAAAAAAAAAAACAAACAACTTAATTTCCAACACTGCCATTTTTAAGGATAATGATAATTTTACTGAATATTATAGCAGTGAACTCCCCCATTTTTAAACATTATTGAAAATGTAATTTACAAAATTCCCTCTAATATGCATTCATATTTTATTAAAACATGTATAAGTTTGGACACATTTCCATCCCTTATCAACTTTCAGTATACAGCATTATTTATTACTTTAATTATTAAATTTAAATAAAACTTAAAACGAAAGAAAATTTTGCTTGTTCATTTTTGCTTCGAAAGTGATGTCATTTGATGCATCTAAGTGGTCACTTTGGAGTCATCAGTTTTTAATTAAGTACAAAAAAAATTTCCCCTCTACTAAGATAAAAAAAAAAAGTGATATGCAATGGTTAATTATGCCAAAATATGCTGAATTACAAGTTTGTTTACCTTAACCATGGATGATAACTGCAACTTCAGTTCATCTATTTCATCTTTTTGTTGAGCAAGCTTTTCATTCATACCAGCTAAGTGTTCACTCATCATGCGCAGCTGACCTTCATAACTACAAGTGGTTGTTGACAGCTCATCCTTTGGTGGAGAGGAGGAAAAAAACTTGATAAAAACTATTTCCAGGGTATGGAGACAGCAGGATACTTATGTTCATGATACAGAATTATGTATAAAAATAACCTGGCAAATATCCCATACCTATTATGTACAGAACACTTTAAAAGCTTAATACCTTTTATTTTAGCCGACATAATAAACAATAGTGAGATGTGAAAATGAGCAAGAATGAAGCTAGAACACTGAAGTGTCAGGGGGCCAGTATTCACTTTAGAAAATGAATAATCAAAAAGCATATGCTGGTGACGTGTGACAGTCAGTTAAGATTGTCTCATTGTACAGCCTCAGATGGATGTTCTTTAATCTCAGCTGCCTGATGATGATAAGTGATTACATGGTACACTTCATCAAAATGGCCTGAATCTCCATTAAAGTGATTCTGTGATTACAAAGTGTATCTATTAAACTGGATTCTACATCAGAAGATGGACCTGACTAGGCCTTGGCCTATCTCTGGTGCTGCATGCAGATCCATGATGATACATGGCAGCTTATCATGAACATATGCACATCCAGTGCTGAACTGCAAACTCTTTTGGAAAAAAGCCTTCCATCTGACATCAAATAAAGCAGAGGCAGGAAGTCTGCTTGATTCAGTCAACATCTTGATGTTTTGTGGTAAAGCGTTGAAAAACATTCTCTCACACTTTTCCATTTGCAAAATTCAAATTTTGTTCTTAGTGCTTGGGATGCACAAAGCATGAAAAATGAATGAACAGAGATGTGGCACTCTCTGTATGCCTGATGAAATCATCAAATATGGTTTAACTCATAAAACAGTTAACAAAAGTGACAACAAATAAATAACTTCATAAATATCATGTTAAAAATAATATATCATGGAAAGAGTAATGTATTTTTTAAGTATTTGATTGCACGTTAACTCACCAACCTCAGTATAGAAAGTGCAAAAATGAAGAAAATTTTTTTAAAAGACTGCATTAAAAAACTATGAGAATCAACGTGAAAGCTCTTGTTATTTTTGTAGGATGACAGCGCAGCACCCAGAATATTCCATTATTTGCTCACAGCACCTCTAGAGTCAGGAGTATGTCCACTGTCACTCCAGCAAGATCTCAGAGATAGGTAATTTCATTGTCATTCCCCAAAATAACCCTAGGAGGCTGAAGTATCTCAGCAAGGATTCCACAAGGCTACCAAACTTCCTTCTAGAACTCTTCATTTTAAATTGTGAGAAGAAACTCTTGCCTGAGGGGAGAGGGTTGACAAACTGAGGACCCTGGTCAACAGTCCTGTAATTTAACTACAAAACCACACTAACATGAAAATACAAAGATGGGTCCACTTGGAGTTGTAATACATACTTGTGTAAAAGATAGAAGATGCCCAGGGAACACAAAAATAACAAATACATGCACATAATTAACTTCCCAGCTTCTCACCAGTTATTGTGTGTAGGTCTCAGCAGAAATGTGGTAATGTTTTAATATGCATAAACTATTGTGCCCAGGAAAGAAATATTCTGATTGATTTAAAGAATATTCAGACTTATGCAGATAGAAAGATTGCTTGACAGCATTAGCTAGACACAATCAAAGTGACATTGTTAATGGTGGCAATGAAATGACAGTGCATCTCTCATGAATTTTTCTGGCTCTTTTAGATAAACAATGTACAAGCAGTTTCATCATCTCGTAGTATATATATATATATATATATATATATATATATATATATATACATTTAAAGAAATAGATAATTATTCTCACCTTTAGTAAAGCCAGATTCTGATTTGCTTGTTTTAGCTCTTCTTGTGAGTTTTCTTTGACTTTCTCTGCCATTAAAAGTCGTTTATGAAGAGCTCTAACCTAGGGAGAGAAAAGCAAGCAATGGCATTCCTATTTTAGCAACCTTCTAGAAACTTTTTTTTTTTTTTTGAAATTAAAAAAAAAAATACACATAACAAATGCAAATAAAATATCACTGACTGATCCATGGCTGGGTAATCTAACAAAATAAGCTAAACAAAGTGCAAAAACACATTGAAATATTTGCGTTAGAAGAGAAAATAAAAAAAAGTTAATTAAGTTAATTTTTCATTATGCTAAAATCTGACTAGGATTCCAACTAAACCTAAAAGTTAAATAAAGGGGGGGCAGGTGGAGGTCAGTGGATTTTCTGGCGTATTTTTCAATGTACATAATGAGCAAAACTTAAGTGGTGTTTAACAAATTTTGCAGTTTATAAAGAACCAGAAAGAAAATTATCTGCAACATTCTAAAGAAAGTTAATTTTTAAATCAGATGCACTAAACCAATAACAAATTATTATCACTAAAAATTTGAGCTTTTTTAAAATCTAACATAACTGAAATTTTCTATTTTTCACTCTGTACAGTGCAGAATAAAGGTGAAAAGTAGCAGCATTTAAAAAGAGTGAATAAGGCCGCCCTGTGCATATAGAATTGCTGTTACTTTCTGTATAATTAGTCTTCTTTTTTTTTTTTTTTTTATTTACATGCAGCATGTGTGCGCATACTTTTATTTCTTTTAAAAATAATAGTTACAATTTGTGCCATAAGGGTTAAATAACAAATATTTGTTACTGTCAGAACACAAGTAACATAAATCAAATCATGAAACTCATAATTTAACACTACAAAAACAATAACAAGAGGAGGAAGATCATCAGCAGCAGCAGCAGTGTCTGGAGGTAACATACTCACCTCAGAATGGAAGCTAATCACTTTGCTCTCAGCCAGCTGCAGTTCCTGGGAAAGTTTGTTGATTCTGTTGGTTAGGTGATCTTTGATTAGCTGCTCACGTGTCTCCATATCCACAGCTGGCTGCCCCAACATGGATGTGGCAGAACCAGACTTAACAATGAAACAAACAATACACAATATGAACACTAATTAAAATTACTGAGCTTTTTTGGAACTGATTGACAAGTGTAAGTCCAGTATCAACTGTAAAGAAAATATTATACAAAGTACTGGTGCAAACTGTGACAGAAGCCTCAGTTTTTAAAGTCAGACACTAAAAGATTTCATGAATGCTAGTAAAATCACCACCAAAATGTGCTTGACCAATAAATCATACTATTTAAATGGATTTTATTTTAAAAATATACTGTAGACATACATCCTTCTCACTTTTGTTTACTTCTATAGGACAGGTGGGAAACTGAGCAATAGAAATCCTTGATAACTGTTCTTATTACTACCTGTTCTAACCCCCCATAGCAAGTCAGACAGACTTCCTCAGGCTTATTGTTAATGATTCATTAACATGACCATGATTTTCAGGAGTTCTCTTAAATTTTAGCTTAACACTTCAAGCTGTATCCTTCACACTTCCAAATTTGCAAAAGCCAGCAACATATCAAAATATTGCATTCTTTTAAAGACATCAACATGACTCATATTTGTCCATCAATTACTGAATTTTCTTTACTTAAGATAATTCATTCAACAACAGATGAACAATACTCCATGCTCCACACTTCTGGAATATCTCCCAACTATCTGTCATGGCATCATGACTTATTGGTCACACTCTAGAACTTCTGAATCTGTCCAGTTCCTACAAGGTGAAGAAAGAATTAAAAAGTAAATTAAAAATACTTTTGTACCTCTGCATAAGGTAGGTAGTTACTTAATAGTTTTGCAACAATGAAAAAAATATCTATTGTATGCTAAAGAATAGAAGTAAAGTTTTTTTGAAGTGTTGTTTGTAATATTAAAAGTGGATAGTAAATGTTTACTAGCTGTCTCTTTGTTGCTGCTGATTCCTCCACAACCAAATCTTCAAGGTTATCTGTTATAGACGTCACACTTTCTGAGTTAGTTAGGTTCTGTACTTTCCGCTCAAGCTGTTTCGCTTTCTGAAAAGTAAAACAAAAATAATAACAATAATAGTTTTTTTTAAAAAAGTGCTAAAAATTGTCCAAAACAAAGGTAGAAGTGCTGCTGTCATTCAAGTAGTGGTTAAGTTTCAAAAGGCTGTCAAGTGCTCCCTGTTTGTAGTGAATTTCTGTCTTTTGTTAAATAGTGAAAGAAAATTCTATGGCCACATTATAAAGTCTGAAGATATTTTGAAAACATCATTCCCATTTTTTTAAAGAATAATATGTAAAAATATAACCTATCCCTGACTTCTGAATAAAGGGAAATAACTCAAATTAAAATCTCTCTCACCCAATAGTCTTTACATTAAAAAATAATTAAAATTATATTTTTATTACTGCAATTATAATTTTAGGCAGGCCCAGGCAATTAGGTGAAAAAAAAAATTTAAAGAGTAGAATGAAAGGTAGAGAGAGAAATAAGTATGACATTAAAAGCTAAAAGTGTGGTCATCACTGCGAGATTTCAAAACCATGTTTGCTGTGTTAAACTGAGCTTCATTGCTCTCTCTCTCCATCCCCCCACTAAAAACAAACTTTATACTCACAATAATCTCATTGTCATACTTCATTTTAAGCAGTTGCAGCTCCAACATGTAATGCTCCTTGTCCTGCTCTAACTTGTTTATTCGTCCCTGGAATGCTGTGATCTGCAAAAAGCCACAGCAGTAACTAGTGATTACAAGCATTCACAAGATCTCTGCACTCAGTAGCTAAAACCACCCTCTTTCTTTACAGGGTCCCACCCTGCAATAAGATTTTGGAGAGGTCTTTTCTCTTTGGCTCATTTCTAAAATGTAGCTCTGGATGCTAATATTCTTTCAGGCAAGGAAGAACGACCATTTATTCAATTTGAAAACACCTGATCCAAGTAAAATCAGACTTAACATTGCCAGCCAATTTTTACCTTTGCCTGGTGCTAGTGTTTACATTTCTATTACAGTATCCTATCTTCTTGTGAGGCTTCACAATTCATTCTAAAAAAAAAATGCTTGGTGGATAACAGACCATTAATTTCCAGTATAAAAAAGTAAAATGAAAAATGTAAAACAAACCAGCAGTTAATTAGTAAACAATGCTCATTGTTTTCAAAATCAGACACCGGATGGACTTGTTTTTTTTTTAATACCCTTACTGAGATAATTCCCAAGTCATTTCAAGATGGTTAACGAAAGCAGCTATGAGGAGCTCATTTATACATTTGTAAAGATTCAGCAAAACTTGATTTCTAGCTGTGTTCTTTTCACACATCAAAATGGCCTTTCTTCTAAGTCAATTTTGCGCAGAGTAAATTAATCTTAAGGAAAAGCAAGTAAAAAATTTACCATTTGATAATATTAATAATGAAAAACAAATGCCTTAAAATGATCTCTCTTTAGTAATTCACCCATACTGTATTTATCTTCAGCTGCTAGGTCCATCTTGCTATATTTTTCTGACATGAAATTCTTGCCAAAGCAAAACAGTTTAAAGAAGAAATAAGCCCTTTTACTTTAAATTACCTTTACTCTCATCATATAGACAAAGTACTTAAGGTGGAACAGCCCTGTAAATTCTTTAAGTGCTTCATAACACAAGTGTAGTTAAACAACCTGTTACCTGACCCTAATGGGAGCTGGAGATGATTGGATACCCAGATGGACTATTTTAAAACAAATGTTGCTGCTTATTGGACATCTTTCTTCTTGTTCTTTAGTTTTGCTCAATAATAGGAACTATGTGCTTTCTTTTCTTTGGATTACTTTCTGAAGCACAAGCCAAACTATTATCAAACAACATATTGCAAGAATTAGAATTTTATCAACAATAAAAATCACTAATGAGAGAGAATGCAACTGATCAACAAGCAAAGTGTAAAGGATGCTAAACATCTGACAAGAAGCAATCTGAGCACATCTGGACAGTGGATACAGCTTTCCTGGTGATCAATGATTCATGAATTATAAGGGTTGAAAACCAAAAATGAACTGATCTTGGCTTATATTGAAAAAGTTGGATAACTGGAGGTTGGGTAACAAGTTGTTTACTGTGTGTTTTTTTTATATAAGAATGGCATTTTTATACCAGAAAATCTTTAAACAACTTTTAATGATTTTTCAGAGGTTCTGTACCATTTGAGTGACAGTATAGTTGTGTCACTCACAGCTGAAGACTAAACATTAATGAAGAAACAGAGAATGACAATAAAAGTACCTATGTTTCTAAATAATTTGCTTACTTTGGGAAGTTTTCTAAATGTGGAAGGTAAAAACTCTGCATATTATGTATGTAATAATATTATAAAACAGTTAAGCTACTGCATACAAAAAAGTTAGTTTTAGGAAAGATATTGGGCAAGTTTCTAAGCTGAAGTTTACAACATCTGTTAAGGTGGTTGTGAATCATGCATTCTAAACCCACCAACACGAGATTCTACAGATCAGTGCATAAATTACATACACACACCTGTTTTGACAGACCTTCTGTGCTTTCTGTAGAACTCACTAGGATCTTCCTGTTCTGAACTGCAAGCATGTGTGGTATAGATTCTGGTAACGGCTGGATTAGAAAATAACAATTCATATGGTTTGTTTTAGGCTATGAAGATTGCTGACCAAAACAGCAAAATCAGAGAAGTCTTTCTAGTCTTTGTTTTGTTGCTGTGATTCCTTTAGAAAAACTGAATTATTTTCAAAAATAAATATCTTTAAAACCTAAGGCATTAAATAAATTTATTCCCTCTCAAGCCTAGTGGTTGATTTATTTTTAAACAATGATTACTGTAAATAAAAAGTCAGATTTAAAAAAAAAAAAACTGATCAGGCAGCATCATTTGAATGATAAATGGTAACAATGGATAGAGAGATTTTCTTCTTCCTCATACAAAACTCAAATTTTCTTCTTTTTTAAAGGATCTCTTCCACTGGTCCAACCTTTTCATGTTGTTATGCTAACTTTCTTCTTTTTCTGTGAGTTGTTATCGCAGTGGACAGGTGAAATGTTGTTGTTACGAGTATTTTAGAACCAGAGATTAGCAAGAAAACAACCTGTAAAAACTGGAGCACCTGCTATATACTTTTGGGTGAGTATTACTCAAGAAGGGCATAAATAAACAACAAATGCTCACCAACATTTAACAAACAAAAACAAAGCAGTACTATTTTCCTCCTAAGTAAGAGTTTCATTTTCAGAATGTATTCTTAAAAATGATCTGCAACAGCAAGAGTACTTGTATAACCGACTTTAATGAAACCAGAGTCAGCTTCACTTCTAACACCCACAAATACAAATGTTGTTTAAATCACGGGATCTAGTCATCTCAGTTAATATTCTCCATTTCTCTGTAGACTGATTCCTTTCAAACTTCAATTCTTTGTGTGCAACACACACATAAAAGCTAAGATAAGCTCCTCCAGATTAAATATTTCACTTCATCATTATTCAGGGTATAGGTACCAGATAGTTTCAGTAAAAATAGTGGTATTTACTTTAAAAAAAAAATTCTTATTTCTCAAATCTCATTATAATGCAAAAATTAATTAAAAAAAAAAAAAAAAAACTTTTTTCCCCATTCAAAATGCAACTCCTGCTAGCATCATTGAAGGGAGTCCACTTACTCCCTGAATGCTGGCCAAATAAGCTCCTGCATCTTGTCGGTACTGAACGATGATGGGATTGATACGAAAATCCTCAAGATCCGAGCATCCTTCAAAACTGCCTCCTCTGGTTCTGTAGCAGACTTTCTCACAGAAAAAGTCCTGATTCCCGGCCAGATATGCTGACAGCTGAAGCAGAAACAAGAGAATATTGTAAGCTAACAACAAAAATAACACAAAAGAAGGAAGATTACATTAACAATACTTGGAAAATAGTTACAAACCAGGAATTTAAAAGTCCCATACAGATAAAATCTTTCTCATCCAGAAAGTCATTAAGTCAAACTTCACCAAACACTTCATGTAAGGATGCAGACAGGATCTGAATGGAGTTGACATAAAAATGTTATTTTAACACACAGAATGCTAGATAAAACTGGACCTCTTTATAAATGAGTTCAATAACATCTGAAAGCCTGCCTTCCACCAGTTGAAATTTAGGTGTTTTTCATTGTTTATTTTTTAACCTAAAACAGACCTTTCCAGGATCCCTTCAAGAATTTCATTCCCCATGACAGAAAACAAACTTGAAAGCTAATCCATTTGTACAGTGGGCTCAGTCACATTTCAGTGAGGCTGCTGGCTGTTATATAAATGGTACAAAAGTACAAGTATTCAGAATCTATTACCTTTTCCCGCTTAATATTTAAGACTACCCCACCAAGCTTATAATGGATTAAAAATACCATTTTGATAAAATGTAACAATAACCATAAGAAACAAAGTGTTTTAAAGTCTAGAACTTTAATACTGAAAAAGATACATTATGACAGCTGTCATAATGTATAACCTACTTTGCCTGTGCATGTAACAAGAGACACTAAAGATGATACAATGCACTCATCAGTAACTTTTAGATTTTGAGTTGCTGTTGGAAGTTGATGCTCCATGGAAATTTTAGAATTAAAATGTTTGGATAAATCTGAAAGGAAATAAAAAGATTAGTTATTAGTTAAATACATATTAGATCAGAATCCAGTCAAAATACCAGTCATTTTTAGGTACTTTTCTATTGTATACATTTAGTTCCTTTGGGTAGTTAGCATCTGAGAATGTACAGTAGCAGTGAGAGAGATAGAAAGAATGGGAGGGATGAGGGAAGAACTACTACTGATCACACAGATATGTATATATATGGGGGTGATAAAATGTAGCAGCAGCAGTTAGGAGTGCAGTGCAGGGATAATGGTAAGTGATGAAGTCTGTTTATCACAACACTTAAATAGGAGTGGCTTGTAGAGATGGAAGTTATTCTCCAGTGATTTAATTGGGCAGATGGCATGCACCTTCCCACATTATCTTTTTCCAGGCCATGCTTGCTTCTTCCAGTTTGACAGAAGCTGTTGACATTATCCCTCACCCAGCTACAAATTTACACTTTACCCACTGAGAGAGAGAGAGAGAGAGAGAGAGAGAGACTTGGATGTGTATATAGACTGCAATGTCAGAATATGTAAAAAAAAAACAAACAATGAATCAATACTAATTAACAGATGTCCAATCATATAAGATAATATACAAGAAAAGTGAAAATAAATAATCAGTTTAATGGAATGATTTCTTAAAAAAATTTTTAAAAGACAAAGAATAAGTGCAATCTGCCCTAACTAATCCTTTTATGCTAATAGTTAAAGTGCTTGGAAAAAAAACTTCAATAAAAAAAGCAAGCTGTGAGAGGGTGACAATACTATTCAACAACATCTGCAACTTCACAAGCAGTATGATAGTGAGTGAACATGCAGTGAGCTACCCACTTCAACACCATGGCTCCACTGTCCAACATGTCTATTAAGGCAGTCTCCTAGGAGTTCCTGCAATGCCAAAACTGTCTGAAAATCCACTTCTGTAAGGCAAAACTCTATCCATAAGCAGGTCATGACAGAGATTGAGTCTGACAGTATGTGCAAAGTGTTGTGATAAGTAACAGATATGCTGAAAGTCCCAAATCACAAAAAGTTTCAACACTGGAAAAGCTGCACCTGTGAACAATGCACCAGGAACTACTCACTATAGTAGCATATCACCTGTGCACAAATCTCTTTTCAGCACAAAGAACAAAAATTCTGCCTGCAGTGATGCCTGGAGCATCACAACTGAAAATCAATCAACGAAAATTAGATTTGACAAATCATGTTTTATTTTATTTGCAATAAAATGGAAAAGGATGCATCTGCAGCATGCTTAGCCACTGCAGGGTTAAATAGCATCATATGGAAACCAACTTAATTCTTTACATAAATCAAGGAATGTCTCGTGGCACCTTGTGGAATCCATGCCATGATATGCTGAAGTTGTCATTCAAACCAAAGATGGTCCTCGCTATCAAGACATTGTCTGATTTTTTTAAACCAACCAATGTAAGTATTGAGGATAGTATTTAGACTATAATGACAGTTTCTAAGCTTAAGATTTTGTAAAGCCATTCTAAGTCTGTTCCTATAAACTAAGAAAAGAGTAATCTTAGTCAAATATCTAGACTACAAAAATGTTTTAAACAATATTTTCTTCCAAAAATAAAAATTTTAAGTATTATATTGATAATATTTCTGAGATGTGTAAAAACCTTTCTAGGAATTGGTTCTCACTTATGTTATTGAGTCATCCCACAATCAAGGACAAGTTGACAGGTGTTTCTTACCTTTTATAGCATCATGCAAGTCAGTGATAGATTTGCTGAGTAATGAAAAAAACTTCACATGGTTGGTTTTCAAATGAACACAAGACTTTTCACCTGCAAGAGCATAAAATGTCATCAATAAACATGTTCATAGAAAACAGTATAAAGATTTGATTAGTGGTACTTTCAGCTAAACACTTGCTCGAAACAGATCCTCTCTAAAAGGAAGAACAATTATTACTCTTGAAAAAGAAAGTATTTTTTTAACAGACTGCTAAAACTCTGCATGCTATAGTATGCACTTACTGCCCATCTGCAATACACGAAGCCCAATTTAAACTTGTCCTGGTATACTGGTTAACAGCCTTTTTGACGAGGTGATGCATATCATCATTTATCTCTGAGTATTCTTCTTTTAGTTGAGATGACATTGATATTTTTATTACATTAAAAAATGGAGATAATGTTTAACAAAAAGAAAAAAACCTGAGAAAAAGTGCCACCACTGAACTGCCAAATTTATATTGTGGAGCACTAACTAAAATAAAGTGTTGATCCCAGCTGTCAGTGTGTTACAACAAAAGCCATCCCGTTAAAAACTACATTACTAACAGCGTGCTTCCACAAAACCGCTTCGTAGACTTCTACACAAAAGACACTGGCCAATAACTGTCTTCCTCAACTCTCACTTTTCTCCATTAAAAAAAAAAGGGTTTAGTTAATTACAAACACTGTAACAAGAGCAGAATGCTCATTTAATACATTTGCTACTACAAGCAACAAAACTCACTTTGAGCAGCCAGAATACTGATGTAAGACTCAACTTTGTTGAATGCTGAGTTTACTCTCTTAAAAGACTTGCATAAGTCTCTGTTTTTTGTCTCCAGAGTTGATGTACAAGTAGACAAGGCACATTCTTGTTCAAGACTGGAAGAAACAATAGAGAAGCATACATAATCTTTTTTAGAAATATAAACAGGGGTGGAATGAAAAAACAAAATGATCACAAAGGAGGCTATTCCACTGGATGGTAGAAAAATGGCCCTCATGACTTTCTATCTTTTAATTTTGAAATTTAATCCTTTATCGGTTTGGAGCCGAGTCACAAAATCTATTTATTTGGATTCGTTTGCTCATAAAAAGGAATGAAACTTTAGCTTTTAGATGTAGATTTGATTTACAAAAGATATTCAGTTGATATAGTAGAACAGAGACTAAATATGCATAGATTCAATGGTACCACATCTATCTGTATTTTCCCCAAACACAGTATTTTAAGGTACTGACCATAATCCAGCACCTATAGCTGCCTTGCTTGTTTTTAATCCAAATGTTTTCAAATTTTGAATGCAGTCTGACTATAAAATATATCAAATCAAAAGCCATAGGAAAATTCAGTTATCTGTATTAGCTTGTACTTCTGGATCATTGTCAAATTTGTTTGATTTGGAAAAATTTCAAAAATTTTGCATATACATTAATAAAATAAGCAAATTCTCTAAGATTTTGCATTCAAACTATTGTCATTTTCAAAGTAAAAAAAGGGGAAACTACTCAATTCTGATGAATAGTTAAAAAAAACTCTGCCAAACTTATTTTGCATGGTTAACGAGCATGCAAGGTTATCACAATTACCACACCTGTGAAAAGTTGTGAACAACTTGTGCTGAACATCAAGAACACGATATAATTTTCCTCCAAAGTTATTTTGACATGCCAGATTGGAGCATTCCTCAGAAGACCCCATTGAGTAACCATGCAGTCATGTAAAAGGATGGAGTTTGATTCTGATTGGGCTTAACAACTTTATACTTCACATTTAAGTTCAGCTCAAACAACATTTCTTGGCTGTCGAAAAACACTTGCCTAATAATATGCAGGTTTTAGACATGCACAGGTTTTGTGTCCAACTGTCTCAAAATAATTAACCATGCAATTTAAGAATGTACCGACATTGAAACAATCATTTTTTTTGTTGTAAATCTAAAAGGAAGTTGCAAATTAAAAAAACAGAAAACATTAAAAACTGCAGCATAACTATAATTATACAGTTTTCTTCAACAAGTTTTAAAAACAAACAAAGCACTATACTAGGCAGCTAGAATTAAGTTTTAGTAACATTCCCAACAAAATCTTACAGGTAAAAATTCTTCACCAGCCAACTGTAAAATAGTAAAAATAGATCTAAAAAAAATTTGCAATTATCTGTGGAAAAATAAATTTTCACCTAATTCATCAAAATCTTGTTACATGACTGTTATGGATTTCATAATTTTATGATAAAGCAAACCAAAGAACCTCATGCTTATAAAATAAATATTAAAAATTAATTATGCACCTTTCTTGGATAACTTTCCATTGGTTTCTTGCATTAAAAATGTAAAAATCTGAAGAAAAATAATAAAGTTAGTTGAAGGTCTCTATTTTTAAGTGAGCAATTCTTTCTTTCCAATTTTTTTTTCTAGTTCACCTGATTACAAATCAGAATAAATAACTTAGTTATTTTATGTCTGCTACATTTACATTAGAATGGCAAGTTCAGACACATTCTTTACAAACACAGTAAGGCCTTATGATAAACTGTTAACTGCAGAAACTGCTAATAATCAGTAAGTTCTTAAAACTTATACTTCATCTTACAACTCCCACCATCTGATGATTTCAATATAAACATCAAGGCTGTGATAAACAACCGATAATTGAATATTGGCTTTTTGAAAGTGCTATTTTAATATCATATCCACAGGTGTGAAGTGATGGTGCCATGGAAAATGGGTCAAGAAAATCCCCCAGGCTAGGTAGTACTGTGGTTTTCCTTCTCACCTTGAAAAATGATATTTTGATGATTCAGTTAGATCAAAAGGTTGGAAAAAATTGGACTGCTGTGAGAAAAGTCTAAACAGTCTGTAGATTCTAGTGCTATCTATGTTCCAAGGTTCTGTTATGAACCTGTAGGAAAACCCTTTTCAGCTAGTAACAAAGCTAATAAGATAGGAAAAACTAGCTGTGTCAAACATAAAACCAAAGAATTTTAGTCAAATAACCATTAAGAGTTCTAGATATGTAGAATATGCTGAATCACCTACTTTGAGTATAAGATATTTGTGAGATCTGACAGGTTTTCCAAAAAGGGGAATTTTCAATGTGTAGACAAAAATATTTTTTTTGGCTGTCTACATGCACACAAAATACTTGGGGGTCAAAGCCATATAAATTAAAGAATCAAGCAGTTTGATATAAAGAAAATAAATTTAGCAATAGAATTTTTAATGAAGTGGAAAAAAAGTTGTATCTAATGATAATGTAAAGCAATTTAAAAATCAAATTGCAAGGCATTTCTTTTCGCTGTGAGTGGTTGGGTGAAAGTTGGGGCAGGCCTTTTTTTAAGCTATGTTGGCTCCTTTCTCTTTGCATTAACCAACCTAAAAGATCACATGACTTAAAAATGTAGAAAGTTTGTCAGTTGACAGCAGTTAAATTACATAGGTAGATCTAGCTATTTTAATTTATCAACAAATATGGGAAAATCTTATCAGAAAATTTACAAGTGTCTGTGTGTGATTAGAATGATAAATAATTTTAAAAACTAAGCATTAAAAAATATTTTATCAATAAGAGAGTTATGGAATGCAGTATATTATACGCTGAAGTAAAAATCTGTTACAAATAAAAATGTTAACCAGCTAAAACCAATGTATTCTACTTATATATTTATGGATGAAGTTCTTCAAGTTACACTTGCTCCTTGACTGCTTTGTTGTTGTTGAACACTTGTTGTGACTTTTGCAGTGTAAGGATGTTGCACAAAAGGGGATGGATATAGAGTATTAACCTTGGTAACCAAACAAGTTATCAGAGTACAAATGCAAACTCTTGTCTGGTGGCCATGGTGCAAACCAGTCAGGGGTTAGCTGTGAAACCTTTCTGCTAGAAATCTGTATGTTTAGATGTGGGGAAGGAATCCATGTGGCTGGTTAGTGACGAGCAAGAAGAAACAATGCCAAGGAAGTACACCAAACACAGCCGATCCTGACAGGGATCAAACTTGGGATCTCACCTATGGCAGTTGGTACCACCTGACTACTGGCAGCCCAGCAGCTGTGCACCTAAGCAGATGTTAGCTGATTTTGGCGGAAAAGGTGGGAGAAGAAGTCAACTGTGATCATGATACAATATTAGATCTTGTCGGCAATTAAACTGTCAACATATATACCTTTCTACCTGGTATGGAAGCAGTTTGTTAATGTAAGCCACCAACTGCTTGAATTTGCTGGCAAATTTCTGCAAATCTGTTGCAGTCTCCTGAAAAAAAATTCAAACAAATGGTAAGTTTTAAAAAAAAAAAAAAAATATATATATTTTAAAAAATTCCAGCAAACAGCATTAAAAAAACAAAGAAAAATAGAAGAAAAAAAAAGTAATAACGTTTCATGTAGAGTAAACATTAACAGCCGTGTGAACTTTATTAAAGATGATTTTACTTTTTTTTCACATACCAGGGTAGTAAAAGAATATTCTCCAATGCTGCTGTTGAAAGTGCAGAGTGCTTCTCCAACCTGTCGTAGGTATGGAGCGTGTTCATGTAAATGTTTGGCATACTGCAGATGAGAAAGAGAAAAACAAATCTTTCCAAAAACCTCAAGAAAAACAACAAAGAGCTTGACAGTTTGAGATGGGGTATTCCACGTCAAATGTACACACTTTTCAGCAAATTTTTGCCACACAGTCTCAGATGTCACTCATTTTTTGTGCAAGTGTTTGTTTCTATAGTGAAACATTATGTACCAATTTACAGATCTTGGGGCCCAATTTTAGGGGCCCCCCCAAATTTGGACTTCTCTGGCTGACCCACAATCTTTCAGAGGCTACATCTCAGGCTGTAATGGTCTGATTTGGATGATCTTGGTATCAAAACGCTCATAAAAGCAAGATCTTTCCAATTGCGAAAGTAAACTCACTTCAAAATAGAAATTCCAAAAGTGGAAATTGATGGAGCCCTTCGACCTTTAGCCCCTGCCACCCAGCAAAACTGTTGGTCCCAATTTTTTGTGTGGAGAATACCCCTTCATATACTCCAACACCTCAGCAAAAACAAAAATGGGATCTCAAAGGATTCAAGTGTGGCAAAGTTTTATGTTGGGGGGGGGCCCTCAACCTGCTTCCGCTTCTGAGAGTGACATTTAATGTCATTGTTCCAATGATGTTATTTTGATGTTTAGCTTTAGTTTAGACAGTTCATGTTATTGTTATCATACAGCTCGTTGAGTGGACATTGAGCAATGTAGGGCCGCTGTGCGGGCATTGTGTGCTGTTGTTGATGTAGGGTTCACTGAGGGGACATTAAGTGATATAGGGTCTGCTGTGTGGGAATTGTAGGCTTGCTATCTAAACTGTTTGATTTGCTTTGTCCACCTGTCTGCTATTGTTTGGCAGGTAGACATTTACACTGTCCAGCCGTATCTATTGTTCAACAAATTTCTGCTATGAGAGCTCGCTACTCCAGGCTTTCCACGGGAGGGATGCTGACCGTCCACACACGCACGCTGACCAGTAAGGACTCTGACTGACTGTCCATGCATGCCAACGATCCACATTTGCTAACCAGAGAATTTAAAATAAACTCTAGGAAAAGACCACCATACAAGTAAATTTAGTCGCAGTTATAGCCACAATTGGGACTTTGTTGTTTCAGTCTGTAAGTTTATGAATGTAAGCGTATGAATGTATCTTGGATTTGTTGTAATTGGCCCCGCAGTTTGTAAACTATAATTTATTTTACTTTATATTTCATTAGATCAAATAAACTCAGTTTAAAGTTTATATGATTTGGTGTCTGTTTCCTAAAGTCGGCCTGTCAGTCCAGACGTCAAATGCTGGCAGGTGACCATATGTCTGAAAATGACAATTTTATCATCTCTGGACTATATATTGTATCATTTGTGAAACATTCATTCCAATGTGTGAATTGATTTTTAAGTGGATAATCATCATCAAAGTCAAATGAGCTAATTCCTTTTTTAACATATTTTTCAGCATAAGCATGGCAAGCAAAGATAGAAAGAAGTTCTGCAAATACTGTTGTGATCCATTCAGCTGTCATAAAACAAAACAACAAAAAGATCTTTGCAATGTGTCTAATGATATGTTGATGAAATATCCTTCAAAGGTGAAAATAGGTGATAGACTTTATACTTTGTGCAGAAAAATTGTCACCAGAGCATATTGAAGGATCATTTTCGACATCATCATAAGGTCCTATCAAAGGAATTGCAGAATCCGTTTCGACAGATAAGGACAAAGAGGTTTTTGAGCAAGAAGCAGAAGTTGACCCTTTGAACCAGTCTTTATCCATGATAGGGGAAAGCCCATTCGATAAAAGAAAAGCAGAAAGGAACCCGGGGTACGTTCCTGCAAAGCGAAGCAAAGTGGTAGCTTCTGTGCGAAAGAAATTAGATCTAGTTGCTGGACCAAGCACTATGGAAAAAGCACAAAGTATGCCATCAAAATGTGATGAAAACTGCATGCCAGAGGTAATCAAAAGTCAGAAAGACAAATACGTTGTTTCGAGCCGTTCAGAGAAAATATATGTACTGACAATATTTCTCGGAATATGGGCATTAGAGGGATGAGTGAATTTGGCTGCTCCCAAAGAATGGTTATACAGCCAAAAATTTAGAGAAAGAAAAGGGTATGTTATCGTCTCCAAATCCCAAACAGGGTAAAATATTGCCAGAGCAAGTTAAATCCACCGTAACTGAATTCTATCAAAGTGATGAAGTCAGCCAAATAATGCTTGGAAAAAAAGACTTTGTGGTAGTCAGGAATGAACACGGAAAAGAAAAAAAATCAAAAGCACCTGGTATTAAACAATCTCAAGGAACTGTTTCAGAAATTCAAAGAGAAGCACCCTAACTTGAAAGTTGGATTTTCAAAGTTTGCCATGCTCCGTCCCTCAGAGCATGTCCTGGCCGGTTCAAGCGGTACTCACAGTATGTGTTTGTATGATCCATCAAAATGTGAAACTCATGATTGGATCAAAAATGCCACAGATTGCCAAACTTTCTAGATATCATCATGTGATAAGCATGCATAGTTTGCAATCCAGCATGATAGCCATGTTATTTTAGAACTTGTGAAAGTTGCCCATCAATTGAAGACTTCAAAAACGAGCTACTAAGTGCTTATGAAATAGAGGGGATTAATGAAATTCAGTTTAAAAAATGGACATCCACCGACAGGTCTGAACTTAGCTCCATGGTGCTGCCTTTGGAAGAATTTATTGATAAATTCTGCAAACATGCAGTAGATTTAGTGAGAGACAACTTCATTGCCAAGGCTCAATCTGAGTTTTTGAAAAATAAAAAAAAGACGAAATTGGTGAAGGAGAATTTGTCATCACTGGAGACTTTTCAGAGAACTATTCCTTCGTTGTGTAGGATGCAGTCCAAGGATTCCATTGGAACTGCTCTCAAGTCACAATCCCCCCCCCCTGGGTTTACTATTTCAAATCAGATGATGGCAAACTGAACCATGATCCGTTCACAGTGATATCAGAGTGCAATATTCACAATGTTGTCTCAGTTCACCTTTTCCATAGAATGCTCATTGAGCACTTGAAATCTAGGTTTGAAAATGTCAAAAAACTTTACTATCTCTCAGACAGTTGCGCAGGTCAATATAAGAATTGCAAAGCCTTCCTAAACCTATGTTGTCACACATCAGAGTATGGTATAGATGCAGAATGGCATTTTTTTGCCACCAGTCATGGAAAGGGCCCTTCAGATGAGGTGGGAGGCACAGTCAAGCGAGAAGCAACACGTGAGAGCTTGTTTAGACCATACGACAGGCTTCTCCAAAAGATCTTTTCGCCTTGCTGAAAATGGGCTGAATGAAATGAAGTTTGATTATGGGACCCAAGAGGCATACCAGGCAGAAGAACGAAACCTGGAAGACAGGTTAAAAACAGCCAGAACCATAGCTGGGACTCAAAAACTCCATGCTTTCATCCCTATTTCAGAAACTATTCTTCAAGTACGCAAATTCAGCCTTAGCGAGAAACAGCACATTGAGTCAGTAATTTCAAAATCTACGCCAAATTTTAACAGGAAACTCTCAGGTTATGTCACAGTGCACTATGACAGACAATGGTGGCTTGCCTGTATCATGGAAGCCTTTCAGGACATTCATGAAGTTAAAGTGAATTTTCTTCATCTAAAAGGGCCCTCAAATAGTTTATTTTTTTCTGAAATTGAAGATCAGTGTATATTAGACATTTCTGATATTCTTTCTGTAGAACCAAAAACTGCAACAGGCAAAACCAAGAAATCCAGTTGTCAAAGAAAGCTTTGGTTGGCAAAAAATCCTGAATGATTATGCTGGGCAAGACTTGTACTAATATCACTTTTGTGTGGAAACTTGATTTCTTTCTATGTTGATATCTAGTACTAGAATACAATGATATAGTGTATTGGAAATCTTGCCTTGTGTCGTGTATGGTGATGACATGTGTGTCTAGCACCCGAGGCCCTCCCCCCAACATAAAACTTTGCCACACCTGAACCATTGAAGATCCCATTTTTTGTTTTTGCTGAGGTGTTGGAGTATGTGAAGAGGTATTCTACACACAAAAATTGGGACCAATGGTTTTGCTGGGTGGCAGGGCTAAAGGTCAAAGGGCACCATCAAAGACTACTTTTGGAAAGATCGTGCTTTTACGAGCATTTTGATACCAAGATCATCCAAATCGGACCAGTACAGCCTGAGATATAGCCTCTAAAAGATTGTGGGTCAGCCGTGGAAATCCAAATTTGGGGGGGGGGGCTAAAATTGGCCCCCAGTGGGCCCCAAGGTCTGAAAGATGGCATGGTGAGTTACTTTACCCAAATGAATAAATGTCCAACATATGGGGAGAAAATATGGTATTAGTGTCAGGAGGGTGTGTACACTTGACATGGAATGCCCCAGGGAGAGAAATCTGATCGTGAGCATTTTTCCACCAAAATAAAGAAAATGTCATTGCTAAAAGTCTGCATTTCATTTTTTAAATTAAAAAAGTACCCAGAATACTATATTTTCTTAAAATATTTAACAAATAGTTAGACTTTGTGATTGTCCTAAACAAGGAGCAACAACTACTTTCTATACATAATTACCACTAATTAAGAAATCTGATTTAAGAAAAAAAGATACTTTAAAAGTTCTTACAAATTTAAAAAGAAAGAAAAATTAAATTAAGAAAATACCTATTTACTTCTGACAAATCAACTATATAGAAATGATTCTGTCAAGTACTTGTGCACAAATAACTGTAAAAAACTTAAATAGGTATTTTAAAAAATCTAAATTAAAACAGGTATTCCTCCTGGAAAGGATTCAAGTAAACAATCAATTAAAAAAGTTCTTTGAAAAACACCAAACACACATTTTTTTCTCACCACAAAAAAGTTTGGCTGGCTGTCCTCTTTACCTGGCTGTTGATGATGGTGAGCCTTTCAATAGTGCCATCCGCTGGATAAAGTCTAGCTCGCTGTTCAGAGTAAGCAAAATAGTTGGACAATGCCTGGACAAACTCTCCAGTGAGATTAACAGCCTGGACCATCAAGTCTTTCGCTCTCAGCTGGTGCTTCCGATTGTGTGTTGGCAAGTTTAAGCCGTTGTATTCAGAAACTCCTAGAATTAGTGAGAAACAATCAAGTGAACCATTTACATTAATTTATCCCTGACTGGCCAGTTACCCATACTAGTCAACAATGAGTCACGTTGTTAATGCAATTTTTCTTTTCAAAATTCACAAAAACAGATGATGTAGATCCCATTATGCTGAGAACAAGATTTACCTAATGAAAGGGCAACTCTGAAATATCATGTGCTGTAGAGCTATTTTTCACAAAACTTGTGAATATTTTTAAGAGTTCACATTTGGCATGATGTCTGGTTCAAGCACACCATTTGTTAAAATGTGCTTCTGTGACACTTACACACTAACCCTTTAGCTACAGGTGAACAACAACAAAAGAAATTATATAATTGTTGCTTAAATAAACAAATAACTGATGTCTGTCATACTTTGCATTGTAATAAAACCCCAACACTTCATGAATAGTTCGAAAAAATAAACTTGATGTTAATATATATATATATATACAGGGTGTCCACAAAAACACTCCCTGATTTCAAACAGGTATAACATGTAACTTTATTGTAATAATCTTTCACAGTTAGTAGCTTCAGATGCAGGATTTCATTCAGTTTCATGTGGTATAGGGTAGCATTAAAGGCACTCATTGTGTGCCCCTCTGGTTGCTCGGCAAATCGATGCGATAGTCCAGTTCGGTCCAGACCGCTCTGCAGCATATCTGGAGCTATCATGTGAACTGCTTCAGTGATCGAAATTTTCAGCTCCTCCAGGGTTGCAGGTAGTGGTGGTATGCAAACTGTGCTCTTCACGTACCCCCAAAGAAAGAAGTCACAAACAGTTAGGTCAGGTGACCTTGCAGGCCACTTGCAGAACACCTGATCATCTCGTCCAGCACGATCAATCCATCTGTTTGGTAGGTGCTCATTGAGAAATCTCCTGACAGCAAGATGCCAGTGCGGCGGAGCACCATGAAATAACTGTTGTTAGAGAATCGGTTCACAACATGTTTATCAATATATTTGAATTAGTTTAGATATCATAACATCGTGAAATCAGGGAGTGTTTTTGTGGACACCCTGTATATGGTATATAGACACGTATTGATTGATTGATTAAATAGATAGATATCCTATCCCTTTTCCAGAACTAAACAAAACGATCTACAGCCAATTTTTGTTTAAACTTACACTTTACTCCATAAATACCTGTTTTGAAAAAAAATAGCAATTTCAGACTCTGAGAGTGAAAAAATAGCAGCATCCCTGTTGTGCCAGAGCTTGGCTTAGATGCTGGCCTGTAAACACTTATAAAACAATTAGCAAAACCAGCTTCTGTCTTTGGATGCTGGTACTATAAGAATGTTTATACCAGGTATATAAACTGTTCGTAAAGATTCATAGATTTAAATTCTACTGACTGTTAGGTAAATTAAAATTAAACCAAAATTAAAAAGATCAATTAAAAAGCATTGTTGTGGTGTCCCAAAAAACCCTATGAGGGGAACCCAGAACCACTGGCCAAAGACAATGAACAGACACAAAAGTCCCCGTTGTATATAGTCAACTTGGGCCCATTTAAATGAAAGAACCTCCTCCTCTTTTGATGAGACGAGTGAGAAGTGCAAGAAAATCTCAGCCAAATAGTTGCATATAGAAAAGTCAGAAAAACCATATCAATGAATAGCCCTCCCTAAAAAGCATGGACCCATTAAGGACTGAACAGCAGCTGCAAACAAGATGGGAATGCACACTACAAGATACACACTGCAGTGCAGACAGTTGCCATTAAAAATAAACCAAGATAACATTGACATGTTTATTTTCCATAACTAAAAAGTGCATTTGTTCTTCTGCTTCTTGAAACTGCTTATGCAGGACCCACCAAAGAAAACTTCAGATTCCTAAATCAAGTGAAGAATAACATGGTGCAGAAGTTAAGCATACATTTACTTCAGAAAGTCCCAACTAGGACTCTTCATTTTTAATGCAGGAGGAAACCAGAGTGACTGTGTGGGTAAAGAGGATCAAGAATAAACCATGTCTGTGAGGTATGCCAAATTGAGCCAACTCAGTCAGGGATCCAAATCTGGGCCCTTGCCATGGCAGTCTAGCAGCCTGAACACCAGCCACTCACTGTTTACATTAGCTAGAAAAAATCTTTTCCAACATTGATTATTTGAGACATTTGAAAAATACATAGCTATACCTAGCAAAAAATAGTAATAGATTTTCAAAAATTGTTTATACAGCAATTTTAATTCATTTTTCATGTTCAATTTATAAATCAATTCAACAAAATAAAAATTGCAAGGATTAATCAGAATAAATTCTAAAATTAGAAGCTAGAATCATCAGAAAAGAGAAGGGGGGGGAAAGAGAAAACTTACTTGTATCAATAAAAGGTAGATTTTCATTAATTATCTTTCTGGCTATATTCAGTTTTGCTTCAAGGACACTTTCCACTTTGTGCAGTCTATCCCCTCTGCAACAATAGTATTAAATTCTTCATCAGATTAACAAAATGTTGATGTAATCGTTAAAGAACACTTTGCTAACATAACTTATGCAGTACTTATAAACATTTAAGATTAACTAAATAGTACAAAGATGTCTTAAGAATTCAAGATGATTTGCAAGTTTTTTCTTATTTCTTAAAAATATATAAATGGACTTACTTGGTTAGAAAGAAAGACAAGATTTCACATACACAGTTTCTGTTGTCCTCTCAATGCAAGGATCAGACAATATGGGAATTGCTACAGACATTTCAGAAATGTCCAGGCTGGGAGGGAGGTAAGTTAGTAAATTAGATAAATCTGAAGTTTTCAGTAGTTTTTCTTCATGATGACAGTTCTCAGTTATAGTTAACTTGCATAAATTATGTAATACTGGAAAAACTATATTTGTTCACATGCAAGAATAATTTTAATATACATATATATAACCACCTTTTACAATATACATGTTTAAAAAATTATAATAAATAATTACTGCCGCTAGAACATGGTAGCTAATTAAGAAAAATAACTATTGCAACTGATGAAATTCTTACAAAATAAAACAACTGAAAAATGCTTTTGTTTAACAATGATATTATAATAATTTAATAAAAATATTTCAAATTCGTTGAAACCAAAATGTTAGAATTATACTGAAGAGAAAAGTACAGCAAAAGCAGCTCAGACCATCATGAAAAGTTAATAGTTGCTGCCATTTTATCACATAATCTTCTTTAAATGATGTCTCTCTCTATATTAGAAAAAATGGCTTTCTCTAAAAAGAATTACTTTGAATGCTCTTACTTACATTATGTCCACCTGTGCTTTGAAGTCCTTTGTTTGGGCTTCCTGAGTTTGTAGCTTCACCTGGTAAAGAAAACAATAAAATATGAAATGGAAACAAAATATAAAATGTCAACCAACCAAGTGTAAAAAACAACAACAAATTATTTTTGGAAAACAATAAGCTTAATAGAAAATTACTAATAATTTAGAAAATCCTCCAATGTAATGATAACTTCTTACACTAACTCAAAATTATTGCTAAAAATGTTCCAATATCAGGTTTTGTAGACGGTTCATTTAGATTTATAATGTTCTATTGTAGAGCAGATTTTGGAAAAATAAATTTCCTGCAGGAAAATAGAGATTTATATTAGAGGCAGACATTCGGATGAAGCATGAATGATGGATATCATTACAACAATGGTATTTCAGCCATCAGTCCATATTGGTATTAAGATTTTTTGAAAACTTATCTTGGTGCTTGTACGAAATGATTAATTAAATATTCCAGAAGTGATACTTAAGCTTGCTATCTTGGTATTTCTACCTCTTTTGAGGGGAGAGTTAAACAGTAATGCCATACAAATTTTATACAGCACACAACAATAAAAGCAAAACTGAGTGTATTATAGCAGTACACTTATCTATGATAAACCTAAAAATGTCTGAAGTCTTCCTCGGTAGATTAACTGTGTGAAAAGTATCTAAGTTACTGAAATCCCTTCAAAATGAATGACATAGTTAAGTTATCACAAAAAATTGAGCAAATTAAGTCTGTGTAAAGAAATGCAAAGCCCCAAAACCTGTCTTTTTAAAAGATTTTATTATCAGAATAACAACAAATGAAAGTGTTAGTATTTTTCCAATTTACCAAGAAAAAATAGCCTACAGTAATTGTGGTTAGAAACTGGCAGAAATACCAGACTGGGTAAGATATTCTCTTGTATGTAAGCAGATCTGCTGAGATGGGCATGACGACAAAACAAAAACAACAATGGTTTCCAATGACATAACAACAACATACTAACTGTAAAATAGTGAGACTTGACACCAAACCAATAATGCACACATTTACAATGGTAGTTTGATTTGAAAATGTGTGATGCCAATTAAATTTTGATAAAGCATTATTAATTTTCTTGTAAAGAACAATAACAACAACAACAAAAAAGCATATAATTACCTACCTCCAAAATGGCCTTTTCCTGCTGCAGCCTGTCCACTGTTCCCTTGGTCTGTTGCCTAGTGACATTGAGAACCTGTTGGTGCTGGCTGTATTCTTTCTCGTAATTAGCAACTTTCTCCCTCAGTTCACACAGCTTGGCCTCGTACTCTTGCTGAGACTCAAACACCTGTCATGAAAATCAAACAGAAAAGATAATAATCTACTTGAAATAAAACAAAATGCACATACTTTTTTTTTAAAATAAATGCTGCCAGCAATAAATTATATATATTATAACATATTTATAATGAGCACACACAATCCTCACAATACTGGCTTTAAATGTTTTTCTCTTGATTTCCCAGTTAGAAATAATCATTTCTTATGAAGTCTCATACAATTTTATATATCTTGAAATAAAATCAGTTTGGTTAAATTAAAAAAAGAAATTCCTTCAAAGTCTGATATTCCTTTATTCCAAGATAAATGCACACTCTTAACAAACATGTAAAACAAATTCAAGTCACCATCACATTTTTATGTCTCTCCCTCTTATTTTAAAACAAATTTAGCATCACTAAGCCTAGAACAAACAAAATATACCCCTCAATTGTCATTAAAATAAAACTTTTTTAGTGCAACTGTCCAATAATAAACATTATCCAACAGAATTTCTATACAATCTAACAATGCACAGATTTTCATAGAATTTCAGATTATTATTACCAATAACTTTAAAAAACGTTTTGTAAAACAATTTATTCATAAAGTTAAATTCATGTAACCCAGGAAAATTCTGTTCATATTTTTTTATGTTAAACAAAAAAATATTTTCTAAAGTTACAATTTTGCCATTTTTATCTGCCAAATAAAGCAATAGCAGTCATTATTAATAAGGTTCAATAACATTAACGATTATTTAAGTTAGTTTTAAATCTGATGAATGTGATAGCATCATGCGCTCAGTATGAAATGTAACATTCACAGAAATAACTTAAGTCCATAATTATGCAGGAAGTAATAACAGCAATTAATGAAAAGTATTGATACATGGCTCACCAAATTTTTCATGTTTTCATTTTTGCTGGGATAATTCCTTTCATTAACAATGAAGTTCTGAAGCAGCAGATAATAGTATTTTCATTTAGTTTGCTCATAATTTTGAATACCAGTTTAATAGCTACATAAACTGAAAAAAACAAAAAAAATCTCTCAGCATTATTTTAATGAGATGCTAATTCTCAAAAATATTTATGTTCTAAATACAAAAAAAAAGTATATTCAACTGGAAAGTAGGTTTGAGGTGAAAATGCAAAGTCAATGGCATGTTGCATGATGTTGAGTTTGACTAGGACAATACAAGTGTCCCAAAGTGAGCTTGCTGAAGACAGAAACTCTGAGTAGAACAAGAGGAAAAATTTAAGTGAAAACTTGAGGGAGGAAGGTAGAAAGAATTTCAAACAATTGTACAAGACATATTTGTGACTAATTCTTGAGTATAAAAAAAATGGATTCCTTATTTATAAAATAATACTGAGATATTGGAAAGTGGACAGCATACATTCTCTGGAACTTTTAGAGTCAAAAAATTAAAAACAACAATAATAATTGGTTAAACTGTCTGCAAGGAATATTACTACGAAAAGAAATTTACTAGGAGAGTGAAACAGTTAAAGACGCATCAGTAAATGTTTCTTTACTTTGTATAAGATAAAATAACCACTGTCTCCTTGGATTAAACTAAGCGATGAACACAAAGTTAATTTATATGTAGATGTTAGTCATTCAAAGAGAGTTTGTAGGAAGTAAATGCAGATAGGTTCAGAATCATAGGAAGAAAGTTCTTCCTGGACAATGCCAAATGGTTGCTAGATGATGCAAGCAGCACAGCTTAAATATATCTCCTCATGTTTTCCCACTACCAATCTGTTAAGTGAATAATATTTCCTGACTCTGTATTAGCTCTAAATAATCCCAGTGATAATTTTTTTTGTTTTTTTTACAATTAACAAGTTTACCTGCTTATGAAGTTGTGCATTCTCTGTGATTTTATTTTGCAATTCTTCTCCGATAACACTCATCTCCAGTGAATCCGAAAGATTCTCAGGTGACACAGAAGCTGAATCATTCCCTTTATGCTAGGAAAAACAACACAACAAAAGTCAAGGTTAATCAGATTGTACAGCTAAGTACTGTAGGATGCACTTGAAATGAAAACAAGTGGGAGGTAAATAACTAAATTGAAGCTCTAAGATATTATCAAAATTTCTTTTAAATGCCCTGACTTCAACAAATACTGAACTACCAGTTCCATTGAGTATTTTTATTTTCTCTCTCTCTTAAAAAGTATTAAGAAATGTGAAAACCTGCTAGTAAAAAGATCAAATTCTAACTACCATTTAAAACACCACTGCCAGCAAGTATTTTACCCAACATGTCTAAATCAGTGGTTCCAAGACTAGGTTGTAAAAAAGGAGGATTAGGTCACAAAGTCAGCCAGCATCATGATTATTTTCGTGTGAAATTTAATCTTTTGATTGCTGTTTTCTGTAGTATAATGCACATTAGTGTACTACCTATGCAACTCCAACTTCCCAGCCTCACATTATCACCTTGAGATGAAGTTATTCTGTGGCTTACAATACAGGAATTGCATTATTTACTGCTTTTTCCAAAATGTTCCAGAATGTGGTGTGCTGCTGGAAGTTTGGATTGTATGAATCTGTGAGTGTGTTAATGGGGACACACTGGGAACTGCTGAAGTGAGTTTAAATCTCAGGTGTGCTGTTAAGATTAAAAGTTTGTGTAAAATGCTGACAGTCTCAAAGTTTAATAAATAAAAATGTCCTTAAAACAGCTAAACTTGCATATGAACTACAGATTATTCAAAGTATGAATTATTCTGATGAAATACACCCTGAAGAACAAAATATATACTCTGTTGAAACTAATAGTTTTCAGGGAGACCCACTAAGAGACTCACTGAGCAAAAAACTTTGAAAAGGCAACCATATGTAACGATGGTTTCAAACTATCCATTATATAATTAATCTGAGTTAGATATGTTATAAATACTACAAACCAGGATCACTTCTGAGCCAAAAAAAACTACAAAGAAATGTAGTAGTTTAAAATTTTTTTTTTAAAAATATAAATATGTTAATATATATTTGGTGCACACACACACACACACACACACACACACATTTAGCTATAGACTGTAATACCAGTTTAGGGCCATTCAAGTACTAGTAATTATGTTTTTGAAAACTAATGTCCATGTAGCCATTTTGTTTTGTCTCATTGTTACAGAAGTCAGTTATAAGTCTGAATAAACTAGATATTAAATAAAAAGAAAGATTATTTTAACTGCTTGGTCCAGCCAAACCTCTGAAATTTGGATTGATTAGGAACTGGACCTTTCTGGATTTTAGAATTTTCCTAATTTTGGAATTAAAACAGAGGTATAGAGAGAATATAAGAAACTGTATAACAGGGAAAACTTAATACTTTGAATAAAGTAAGTAAATAATGTAGTATACAAATATAGTAAACCCCAACTGAAAACACATTAAAAGTACAGCAAGCAAAAATAAATGTATTCAATTTACTTACATAATAGATTTTTTCTTTACTCAAAAGATACAAATTTGTAAAAAAAATAATCACTTAGAAAGTTATATTGTGCTGAGCTATAATTTGTAGCCATTATCTAAGCAGAAGCTATACCACTTATTAAGACATCTCAATCACTTATAATAAAAGATAAAAAGATGAACAAAGGCCAAACCTGGTATGAGCATCTGAAGAGAAAAAGTTTTAAAAAAAAATTAAAATGTTATATTTGTTTTATCAAATAAAATGACACCATTTTATATTTTATTTTTTAACTTTAGAAAATGTTTCATGTAATGTTGCTTGCTTCATGTTTAGATTTCTCCTTTAAAATTTTATCTTTTAGCCTGTGAACTTGTCTCATGTTCTGTATTAAAAATGCCTTTGTTGAAGAAATGTTATGAAACGAGAAGCTAAATTCCCTCTTTCAATGAAATTCTCTCTTCTTGAGGTTCATCTTCATTATTCTCACTTTCAAGTTCCTTATGGTCTATCAATGACTCCATTATTTCAAGGTCTGTCAGTTGCCCAACAATTGGTGCATCCCGATCACAATTAGGCCGTGTCATAACATTGTTTTCATTTAAGTCCTTTATAAAATCACTATTCGTACTACTTACATAGTTAAAGAGTTCTGCTGCCTTTAACATCCTGGAAACCCACAAATTCTTAATCAGAAAGGCAGGTTTCATTTTAAATTACTGCTTTGTTGATGAAAGCAGTTTTATCTATGTATTTTTAAGTGTGGGCAGCTGTGTCACTTTGTTCCTTTCATCAGCCAGACACCACAGTGCATCTTTGATAGTAAACTGCTTTTTGAATTTCTCTGTCCCTTCACCAGTAGAACAGCAATTAACAAGACGGCATGTAAAACTTTTCCTATATTTAGTCTTAAGAGATCTGATAACACCTTGATCCATGAGTTGAATTAATGAAGTACAGTTGGACGGAAGTATGTGGGGAAAGCATTATTTGCATCCATCTTTTCAACAGGTTGGTGCGCTGAGCATTTATCCAAGAGTAGGACAATCTTACAATCAACTGGCAGCCCAAACTTATGACAATGGGCACAAGTTTCAGGTACAAAATCATGTTTAAATTATTCTAAAGTTATTTCTTGAGTGACCTAAGCCTGTTTGCTAGCCTTGTAGATCGCAGGTAGAAAGTTGACTCTTTAAGAGCACGAGGTCTTACATTTTCCCAGAATTACAAGTAACTCACATGTGTGTGCACCAGCTGCATTTGCACAAGGAAGGACTGAAAGCCTCTCCTTAGCATCTTTGACACCCTCTACATTATTTTTTTATGTGCAGCAGAAAGTGTTCCATGTAGTAAACACCTCCAATACATACCAGTCTTGTCTGCATTGTAGATTTGTTCTGAACTAAGCTTTTCATCATTTACTAACTTATTAGAATCAGTGACATAACTTTCTGCTGCTTCATGGTCAGCAGAAAATTTCACGTCATGAGTTGTTAGCATACGAATAAATATTTACTCTTGGATTTTTGTAACCAACCTTGTGAGTATATACATTCTTGACTCAAGTTGATAGCATCATGGTAGAACTGTAGCTTGTGAAATAAGCATTGAGCCAGACACAGGAACATTTTTGCTATGGTCTGCTGCAAGGAGGTAGGGTCAAAACATGCAAGATGGTCATCGACGAAGCTGGCAAATGATCCAAATCTATGAATTCCGAGGCCACAACTGGTCCAAATTTTAGTTTCCCAAACTTTATAATTCCGAATTTTAGAGATTTCACCTTAGTACATTCAAAACAAACAAAGAAAAAGTTACGACACGCACAAAATCTTTTAATTTTGTTTTGCACAACTTGTAAACAAAAGCAGATTATTTTGCCCTATGAAAGGATTTTTCCTGGCACAATACCAGCATAAATCTTCGAAAGAATAAATGACAGTGCACTGGGTTTGAGTTTTTTTTGTTCATGGGTTTTTACCAGAGGATAAGGCAGTCATGTGATAAAGTTGAATCAGCAGAGTGAAAAGACTTTGGAAAGTCTAGGGAAACAACAAGAGTAATTCCACTAAAACAAAATAGGTAGGTAGGTAGGTATATATTCTTTTTTTCCCCACCCCACCTCTTCATTCTTAAACATTTTCACAAATGAACTAAATAGCAAAAATAAAGCCTGAACCACATGAGAAAGAAATCCCATTCCTCAGTACCTTGTTTTTCTTTTTGTTCCAGGATGCTTGATCCAGCTCTTCCTGTAAAATCAGAACTCTTTTAGACAGTTGTTGATTACGAAAAGTTAGGCTGTCTACTTCCTGCTCATATTTTCGTACAAACTGGTCTTTTTCCTTCACAATTTCCTGAAATAACAATTGTAAAACAGAATGCAATATTTGTTGCTTCTGCTGTAAGCAATCTTTCTACGAGTTTACCAAGATTACTTAGAGAGATTTTAATGTTGATATAGGAAAAAATTCTTATGAGAGTTGTTATAGGATAGAAAATGTACAATGAATTACAAATTTTAAAGCAAGGATATTTAAGCTAATCAAGAATTTCACAATAGCACTAGTAGCAATTAAATTCATGTTGTTGTTTGAACAGGGTGGTTGTGATGTTGGTTAGCCTACTAAAATACTAGTTTGGAAAACTTCCCTGGCACAGTTTATTATTGCTCCTGGTGGCATGCACTCCCTTATCTGACCCAGCTAGTGTTCTAGATAAACTTAAAATCAAATAAACTGAATATAATAAAATTAATACAAATTCAGACTGAAAAAAAAATTAAAGCAAACAAACCTTTAATTTTTCCTGTGCTGTTTGCTCATCTAATACAGCTTTCTTCAAAACTGGTATTTGTGCTTTCAGCTAAAAAAGAAAATGTTTTAATGATGTTAGCAAGCACTAGACCCTTAAACTACATAAGAAAAAACAAAACAATAATAGCACCTTAATTAAAATAATTATGCTAGAACCTTTGATACAAATATGGTGTGTCATACACAAAAATTATTTTCAAAATGCATATTGAAATCTCTATGCCTGATTCATAGCAACACAAGAATTGTTGCTGCTAAAACGAATTATAAGGTTTATTTTAAAAGATAAAGATCACTGAAAAAGATAGGGGCATCAGTCATAAAGGTAAATCAAACTAGCGAACAGGCCGCCGACACACCTCTCTGCTGGTATATTTGGGCTGAACTAAAGACCACTTTGTAAATGCATCGTTTTTAACAAAAAATTCCAAGTTTACTATAAACAAAACCATAACTCACTTGGCTATAGATCTAAGGCACATCCCCAAAATTTATGGGAGGGTTATTCTCAAAGTACCTTATGGATAGGAAAAGGGGCGCTTCGTCGGAACCCCTTTCTGGATCACTGCAGTATTTCGCTAGTTTTGATTTGGTGTTTGACAGATGGGTAAACAGCTGTATCAGAACGTGAAATTGACTGATTGTTCTTCTCCCGGGGTTAGCAGGGCAGGCGGGGGAAATGCATGTGGGACAGGTCCCAGTGCGAACATACCAAACAGACCTGCCCCCCCCAAAACTCCCTAGTTAACATAGGTATTATCGAATAGCTTATTTTTCCTTTTCCTTTTAATAAAAGCAGCAAAAGGGTAAACGTATAATAGTAAAGTATACGGTGGACACGAAAGATAGTAGTAAAGTGTACGGTGGACACGAAAGATAGTAGTAAAGTGTACGGTGGACACGAAAGATAGTAGTAAAGTGTACGGTGGACACGAAAGATAGTAGTAAAGTGTACGGTGGACACGAAAGATAGTATAAAGTGTACGGTGGACACGAAAGATAGTAGTAAAGTGTACGGTGGACACGAAAGATAGTAGTAAAGTGTACGGTGGACACGAAAGATAGTAGTAAAGTGTACGGTGGACACGAAAGATAGTAGAAGTGTACGGTGGACACGAAAGATAGTAGTAAAGTGTACGGTGGACACGAAAGATAGTAGTAAGCGTACGGTGGACACGAAAGATAGTAGTAAAGTGTACGGTGGACACGAAAGATAGTAGTAAAGTGTACGGTGGACACGAAAGATAGTAGTAAAGTGTACGGTGGACACGAAAGATAGTAGTAAAGCGTACGGTGGACACGAAAGATAGTAGTAAAGTGTACGGTGGACACGAAAGATAGTAGTAAAGTGTACGGTGGACACGAAAGATAGTAGTAAAGTGTACGGTGGACACGAAAGATAGTAGTAAAGTGTACGGTGGACACGAAAGATAGTAGTAAAGTGTACGGTGGACACGAAAGATAGTAGTAAAGTGTACGGTGGACACGAAAGATAGTAGTAAAGTGTACGGGTCTAATCTAGAAACTACACGTTAACAGGTGGAAAACAACTTCAAAAAAAAAGGGAAGATTACTAAGCAAAAAGCGCCGCCGGACCTTATACCGAGGGTCAGGGTTAGAAAACAACAACAACAAGCCCCCCCCCCGTCGGATCTTTGATCTCAGTTAATTAAAATAAGATGTCAAACAGGTGAGAGGGGCCGGAGCAGCAGCCCGGGTGAGAACAGGAGTCGGCTGGTTATTCTAGATCGGTGGCAGTTCAATCCTAGTCAGGGGGGCGGAAACTTGTCTCTTTCTTCCTCTGCTGGCGAGTATTTCTCCCCGATGGAGCAGAGGCCCTGCCCCCTCGAGCCGCACACGTTTTACCTTGGCGTACTCCGAAGCCAGTCGATGGTATTTCGCCTGTAAATCAGCCATCTCCTAGCAGAAGGCGGGAGACATAGCAGCAGCACTCGGTGGGCGGCCGAACAGGAAGCCGCCAGCGCCGCCACCCGCTCTCGCCGATACCGTTCAGGGGAGAGAACTGCGCTGGAATCGGTGACTTTATTACCCTCGCTAGTCGCACCCCCACCCCCCCGGACTTTCCTTTTCGTAGAGGCGATAATACGATACAGCGGAACCCCCTTCATTTTCGTAACGCGGTCCGGGACCGGAAGCACGGTTATCACGTGACCCCTGACTCGCGGGATTTCGCAGCTGTGGGGAAGATGAGTGACCGGGAGGACCTGTCGAGACAGTTTTCCCCCAGTGCGTGGTCCCACCGCATGGGTCCGGAGGAGGTCCTGCGAGCCTACTTCTCTACCACGGAGCGGCTCAGCCACGCGGCCCGAGCCGAGGGGGATCGCGAGCTGGACGTGAGCTACGGCCTCACGGCCAAGACGAAGCTGGATATCTTCGGGGGCCGCACTCTGCCCCGAGACGCCCCCTTGTTCGTCTACTTCCACGGGGGGTACTGGCGGGCGGGAGAGCGGGAGGGATCCAGCTTCATGGCCAAGCCGTTCACCGAAGCTGGGGCGGTGGTGGTAGTCGTCGGGTACGATCTCGCCCCGGCCGCAACCATGGAAACCATCGTGGAGGAGGCCAAGGAAGCGACGGCCCACGTGCTAGCGCTGGCGCGTGAGAGAAGCTCCCGCGGCGTGTACCTGTGCGGCCATTCCGCCGGGGCGCACCTTGTGGCGATGACTCTGGCTGCCGACTGGACCAAGTCGCCGACAGCCGGCCTCATTAAAGGGGCCTTTCTCATCAGCGGCATCTACGACCTGAGGCGCCTGGTGCACACCGCGGTGAACGCGCCGCTGTCCCTGACGGAGCCCGCGGCCTGGACGTATAGCCCGCTGCGCCTGCAGCGCCAGATCGCAGCCCAGAACCCAGCCGGCCAGCTGCTGGTGGCGGTGGCGCAGCACGATTCCCCGGAATTCAAACGCCAAAGTCGCGAGTTTTCGGCAGCACTGAGGTCGCACGGCACCGACGCGAACTTCGTGGAGATTCCGGACACCGACCATTTCGATGTCATCGAGAAGCTTTCAGACGAGGGCTATACGCTAGCCAAGGACTGTATGCGGACAATGGGCTTGTCATAACCCACCTGCTGGTGTTTGTCATTGTGGACAATTTTCCCGTGTATTCTAGGATTAGGGGTGATGTGGTCAGACCCATTATTTCTTGCCATATTCACCACACACCAGTGAGGGTAGTAAATCAGGGGGGGGGGAATAATGCCATCATTACAATATCACCTTTCCAGGGGGTGGAAGGTTGTTCCCTCTTGCAGACACCCATGGCTGTATGTGCATTGCCATAATTTGCTTTCTCAATGTACAGGTCCTCTTCTCTTCAGCTACTACATATTATGGCCATGTCTGAATGTACCTCATAATTATCACTACTATTTTTTGAGAGAGTATATTATGGAAGCAGCTTGATCATTAAAATTATTCAAGGGGGAATCAGACATGTGGAAAGATGTCAAATGTAAAGATCACCACAGGTTATATGTAAGCATCGAATCTTACTCTTGGGTTAAGTGGAGTCATTTTGCTACAGTATCTTTAATTGAGTTATTACTTTTTGTCACAAGTAGTATGATGTGTTAAGTGTTTTTTCAGTATTTCAAGATACTGTAGACAGCTGACACTCGTGCTGGGATTTGAACCAGCAACTGGAGATTCCTGGTTTAAATCCCAGCATCAGTGTTAGCTATCTACAGTATCTTGAGATACTGAAACCATATATGAATTTTACCCCTCCATTCATGACCTTGAGACTTTCACTATGGAGCTGGAGGTCAAAATGAACACATCCAGATTATCTTCATCTGAGGAAAATAGAATAAAGCAGCTCTGTGCTTTGAAACAAAGAAATTTGGGGAGTTACTCAGGGATAACATCTGTATTTTGCTTGGTTTGTACTTCAGTTAGTTGGGGGAGGGGATGCTGATTTTAAACAAAAATTTAAATCATTAAGCTTGTAAATGTTATACAAGTGTTTTTATAACTTACTCAAAATGTAATTATTTTGAATGTAAAATATTGGAATTTTAATTTTTAAAAATTATATCAATGAGCAAGCATGCTTCTGGCACAACTTAGTATGACCTCTTGAGTCAGTTGTTTAATGCATTTTTCAATAAAGCTGTACCCTAACATTATAGTCATTATTAATGTTCTTTTTATTTAGGTGGTGTTGCAGGAGTTAGTACCATGATAGATAACAAACAAAAGTATAGCAAGAAATGTTTATTCAATAAAGCTAATATTATACTTTAAAAAAAGCCTTCCTAGTACAATGCATTTCCCCCACTCTTGTACAAAGAATAATAATTTTTCTTCTTCAGGCCATAGTAGTTATGGAACTACAATTAGTTCAAACCTATTTTAGTGATGAGATTAACTGACTGCTGCCTTTCAAAATGACCTTTATATGTTACTGCTAAACTGATCAATCATCACCAGTAGAAGCATTCAAAATTAAATGCAAAAGTGTTTTAGTAGTAGAGTAATAATAATTTTCTTTTGTAAAGGGATTAGTAGAATAATACAAATCTTGAAGGAACTGATATTACTAATGTAATTCTCGAGAGAAAAAAAGAACATTGCTTTGTTATCTGATGAGATTTAGAATATTTCTGAAAATGTACTGTTGCAGTAAATTCTGAAAATTTACAATAATTTATATTTTGGATTTAGGTCGGGTTGGTAAATTAAGAAATACAACTGTGTTTAATGCAACCACTTCTTTGTTTTTATCAAGTTTGTATGCTAAATAAAATTCATTTTATTTTTTTTTCATCTTATAAAGACTAACAAGTAGTTTAGAATTTATAAAAAAAAACCCATTTTATAAACAGGCTTACATTAATGCTTGAATGCTCAAATATGGCTGAATATGAAAACAAAAGATTCCTGGAACACTTTGCAGAATTATAATGTTGCATACCTTATTATATTAGTTTTTCTAAAACTTTTTGACTCTTAATGTTAATATTTAATTTGTCTTATGATATTAACCATTGTAAGTGGTCTTAATCTACCATATTACCTGCCATGGAAAACCCTGAATAATTCCCATCAGTTTCCTAGTCTACTGCAGCAGTCGGCCCATACACACAAAGAACAGTAATAATGTACACATTTTAAAAAAAAGTTACATAAACACCATCCAGCTTAAAAGTTCTACTTTATCATCAGACAAACATTTATCAACAATGCCAACATCTTATCCAGCAAGAACTTCTCTCAAAAATATATTGCATTTGCTTAATTATAAAGTACAATAGCCACATGCATATTGAAAACCATAGTTTACTAAGTACTAGTTTCATCTGAATTAGCATAGGAATAAAATTGGTTTTGCAATAGCAACCAATCAGGAATAACAAAATTTCTGAATGTGCTAACATGACATTGGAAAGGCATTGATTTTGGAGTCTCATTTTAAAGTTTAGATTTGTGTACATACTCGACATTACAATACAGTACATTCAATATTTGCAAAAAGAAAATTAAAATATTTTTTTTACATGAAAACCTCTAACATATCTAAAACACCCTTTGACAATCATTTCCAGTATGCAAGAGGCTACCGTAATTTCTTTTTTTGTAAATACATACATTAAATAATACAATTTAGAGATGTGAAGAAGTAAATGCTGAGACACATTGAGTGACTTTAGTGAAGGCCATACATACTTTCCAAATACTGAAACAATGTCATATTACTGTCTTTAACTGTATATTATTGAATTAGCATGGGGTTTGAGGGAGTTTATAACATGAAACTTTTTTTTTTTTAAATTTTAAAATTCTTTAATGTATGGCATAGCTGAGGCATTACTGTCAGTCATCATCACATGGTGAACACCATTCTAAATATTATTACATGGCAAAACAATCAAACTATACATTTGATATGCGGCAGTTAGGTTTTGTTTTTCATAACAAACATCTTATGTAGAATGAAAATGGCTAGTTAAATTTTAAAAAAAAATTAAGCTAGTATAAAATTCAGGTTAACAGTGTATAACTATGTTAACACAAATACAGCAAGCAAGCCATAAGTTTGTCAGGAAGAAACTTCAGTTAAACTGTCAACAACATCATTTACTTATCTTCTGTTAGACTGGGCTGTAAAATTGTATTTATTCATTTGATTTTTGGAATCATTGATCATTTTTGTTATCTTTTTGTCCTTCAATATTTCTTGTTAACATCAAAATAGTTACCTAAATGATGCTCTTTGTGTTGGCTTCATGAAATAAATTGAAATATAAAAGTCTTTATTAGTAATTATAGAATTCCCTTAATAGTACAATTTTGACAATTCCAAGGTGTGTTTAAAAAATAAGCCTGTTAGTATCAGGCACCCACCCTCTTTTCCCCACAGCGGTGCCACTCTCCAGCCTGGGTTTTATCAGGGTACTTCAGTTTTCTAGCTGAGTTTCCTTGGTTAGCCAGACTGACTAAAATGCAGTTGCCTGCAGTTTAAAATCCTTAATGCCAATGCCATTTTTACCTTAGATGTATACTATGTAAACTTATTTCTAACTACAATTGATGATTTTCTCTTTAAATAAATTTTATTTAGATTTTTTAAAAACCCAAAAAACTCATTTAGGAAATGGGAAGTTGGCATTTCAGAGTTGAGCTTAAGTTTTTCCTGACAAAACCCAAGAGAAGTGAAGAATTTTAGTTCTTTTAGATACAAAAGACTACGAACCCCGAAAACTGCACATAAACATATCATAATCCAATATCTCGATGCACAAATATCCCCATGGATGTTTTTTTTTTAATGGAAAAAAAACAACAACAAAAAATAAGGCAGGATTAAAGCTACAATACTTGTAACTTATAGCACCTGATATTTTTCACCTGAAGGCCACCAAACTGTACCAAATATGTTGGACTTTACTTATATAAGTGCCAAATACAAAACTTACATACAATTTGGAGAAGGATCTTTGTGCAGTTCAGGGTTACATGGAAAGTAAATCACATCACCAGACAACATTCATGGTGTACAAATTCTTTAAAATGATCTTAATATTATTATATATATATATATCTTTTAGTATATTAAACATCTACTAAAAAGAAGATGGTGCTTTCATTTTCCTTTAACATGTAAAATAAAATACAAGATCTTTTAAAACTAATTTATACAAAGATTTGCATTAGGCATGAAAGTCTCTGGTAAATGTGCACAGTGACAATGCAATTTCAACTCAAAATGGAATGAACCTGCTTCATCAGTTATGGTACTTACACGTCATCAGTGACCACGCTCTCTACACAAGCAAGCTAGATCTCAAGTCTATACTAATCCAGTGCAGTGCAACTGGAAAAAAAAGTACTGACATTTTTTTTTTTCCATATTAACCCAGTAAAATCACTTGTCCCATGTCCAAAGCTATAGCATAAACCTGTAATCTTAGATAATTCAGTCTAATGCAAAGTATGGAAGTTTGGAAGCAGATAAAATGAAATTAACAACAAAAGAGCATTATTATAAATTGCAGGGTTAATATTCATTAATCACAACTCTCTTGCTAAAAAAAAAAAAAAAAAAATTAAGTAGAAAAATGAAAAATTTACCATAAACTAGTTTAGAGAGGTTTTCTTAAATCTTGGAAACCTCATAATGGCTTGTTTTTGAAAATACATATGGATTACTTTTTTTTCCTCAAATGACCTAGCCTAAGGTTGTTTCCACTTCCATAGTTTTACTTTGTCAAAGATAAAATGATTAAAATGCAGATTTCTCAGCAACTAGCAGAAAATAATGCAAGAATCTCACAAATACATTTTAGATAAAAAAAAAAAAAACAATGGCTGCATCGTATCTTTGCCAAATTTTGAAATATTCCATTTGTAATTAACTCTTCCAACTTACCAGATTGATGGAGCACCACACCACCAATTAGCCACCGTGATTACCTATACTTGACCTGACAGCTCAATTCTGCACCTCATGAAAAAAGCCAGTTTTAAATGAAAATATATAAATGGTAAGTAAAACGTGAGACTTTTTTTTTTAAATCTTAAACAAAAATTGCTTTGGAAGATTTTCTTTTATACACCTGGCTCATTTTTCACAATGGTGACAATAATGAGAACTAAACCAGTAGCAATGTATCAGGAGTGAAAGCAAAATGCTGTTGAATATTTGTATAAGCCAAGCAGACAATACATCTGTCGAGCTCTTTAACAAGCAAAACAAACTTAATGTTGGCACTGCACCAATCATAGGAAATACTCTTTGTGGAGATGGTAAGGTCACCCCTTCCATCTGTCCATAACCCTAATAAATGTTTTCCTTACATCATGTTTAATATAATTTAGTAAAAATGACTTATATATAATTTGGATAGTCTTTTGCATTGTGAGAGAAAGCAATTGCAATTTACTTTCTTAAAATAAAGAAAACCCAACTTACTCGACTTTCCAGCAGCTAAAAAGTTGTAATGCATAAACAAAAATGCACCAAAAATTCTAACAAATCTGTTATTCCATTTGTGCATAAATGACAAATATTTCTGGCATGCATCCCAATTGAAATCTTAGCAAAAAATAATTTTCCTTTGGATAGAAGAATCTTTAAAAAACAAGTAAATAATAGTAAAATAAAACAGATTTGATCAGTTTTAATTGGAATTTTTGATTTCAAAAACATCCAGCAACAATAAACCTCACCTGGTAAAAAAGCCGTCTATTTTTCACAATGTGAATAATGAAGCTAAAATCACAATTCTGCTATAATACAAAGTGTGCAAAAACCAAACATGCCACCAAAAACTCATATTGTATTTTGTAAATTACAGATGTCACCAATAGTTCCAATTTGCAGTGTTTCAGTAAATACAAACATTAAATGTAGTTCTTTTACTTCATTCTAAGCACAAATCTGGTTTCATTCCAAAAACCATGTGAAATCTGAAGTGTCCCCTACAGTGTGGACAGTACATTCACCAGTTTAAAATACAATGGAAAACAATTTAATTTACTAACACTGGAAATCACAGTTATGTGTAGAGTTACCGTGGAAAAGTTAAAACGCTATCAGGGGGATACATTTATACACTACTTATATTTCATGAGAGACAATTTTTGTCAACTCAACTGCAATTTTTGATGGATAAAAAATTTTTTATCAAATCTTCTACTCACATATAGAATTGTTTTACTTGCTGTAAAACACATTCCTCTTCCAGCTCAAGACATGAACCCTGTTCAACTATTTTTCTCAAATAAACAATATTTGCAAAATAGAAACCTCATTCATAAATTGTTTAGATTCTCAGGCATAAATACAGAATAAATGATCTCTTATCTATTCATATCAAAAAGTATACTTCACAATATATTTTGACATAGTTTCCAAAAAAAAAAAAGTTTGGCAAAATATAGAAATCTATCATAAAATGTTGGTTATAAACTGGAATGCAAATTGCATAAAATATTCTCCTGGAATAACCTGGAAATTAGTATTTACAGAGTTACAAATAATGCAGCAACAAGCACAGCCCATCCCATGCTGAAAACTTACATTCAGTAAATTGTAATTTGCACAGGAACAATATAAAAGCCCCATATGTTTCAAACCAATTATCCAAAGAATTTTTTAAAACAAACTTCTCACATTAAAGAAAAAAAAAAAAAACATCTATAGAAATCAGCTTACTATGATTTTTTAAAAAGTTTTAGTTCATGGATCTCTTATAGTCTGAGAGCTTGAGAAAACACACAAACTGTCTACATGTTCCTCACCTTTTATATAAATTTAAATCCTCCCATAATTGACAAACCAGATTAGAAAATTTAATTCCTTCTAATCACTCAGAGTAACTATGATTCTTAATACTTCAAATGATCTGTGTAAAACACCTGTGCATTCTCTCCAATTTGGCAACATCAATTATTACAAAATACAGTAAAAACAAAAATAGAATTCAAAAAATGAAAATTCTGAGATAATTGATGAAAGGTCTAATCTAAACTGAGATAGCTGCATGCTGTCTTGGGCGTCAATAAAAAAGACTAATACTATCAGATCAGTAATGATAGAGTACATTAATAACACTGGACAACAATGATTGTGCCACTGGAACACTATCATGCTCACTTCGTAGCATTTCACACACTGATTTCAAATCTGAAAACAGTTTTGCTCTAGGATGTCACATTTTTTTAGTTATGGCATGTGACTGATGAATGGAGGTTATTCACAGACTGTACCAAACCAAACCTTAAAGCTGTGCTGTTACATCATGGTAACCAAAACCTTTTGGTTCCTATAGTTCATACGGTGGCTTGAAAGAGACATATGAGTTGATGGAACTCCTTTTGAAAGTGACGAGTTCTTCGGATCCTAAATGGAAAATTTGTGATGATCTCAAAGTTATCTCTCTCCTCCTCGGATTGCTAGGGTACACAAAATGTGTTTCTTGTGTCTCTGGAACAGCCATGATAATGCCAACCATTACACTCGAAAAGAATGGCCTATGCAACAGGAACCTATAGTTGGCAGGTACAATGTGCAACATATGCCATTGGTAGACCCTTAGAATGTCTGTCTACCTTCCACTACTTCATATCAAACTCAGCCTTATGAAAAACTTTGTCAAAGCCATGGATAAAGATGGTGATGGTTTCAAATACCTAAGAGAAAAGTTTGGTGTTGACAAAGTGAAGCTAAACTCAAAGGAGGAATTTTTGTGGGGCCCGAAATTTGAGAACTCATGCGTGATGACGGGTTCAAAAAATAAGCTGAACCCACTGGAGTCTGCAGCATGAGAAACATTTATTTTAGTTGTACAGAACTTTCTTGGCAAATATAGAGCTGAGCACTATGCTGAGTATGTGGAAAACAGGCTAATGGCGTATCAGCAAATAGGGGCCAGATGTCTCTAAAGATGCACTTTCTGCATTCGAATCTTGATTTTTTTCCAACCAATCTAGGGGTTGTCAGTGATGAGCATGGTGAAGGGTTCCACAAAAACAAAAAGGTGATGCAAAGTAGATATCAGGGCAAATTCAATCCTAACATGATGGGTAATTACTGCTGGTTCCTCCAAAGGGAGACTGATACCTCATAATCACAAGTGTCTGAAACATTTTTGAACATCTGGAATGTACCTACTATGTAAGTTAAATGTGTTCCATATCTTCCATACTGCTTCTATCAGTCTTTCTCATGCATCTGTTGTCTGATTATGGTAAATATGTTTCACATTAAACATTTGAATACCAAATATTGTTGTTCAAGCTTTATATAGTTCATATAACATAAGTCATAATATAGCTTTAGTGGTGAAACTCCTCATGCATATCTCAAAAACCTGACATCCTAGCCAAATTCTAACTTCAGATTTGAAATCAGCACCCAAAATTTAGCTAAGATCACCCTCATTTTGCTCAGTGGCAGACAAAGTTTCATTTTGTTGTCCAGTGTAATTATAGCTCAGAATACACCAGCTAAATTATAAGTGATAACACCATGTATATTAGAAATGGTGGAAGAAAAACTGCGGGTATATTCCCAACAAATAAATGGCAAGTATCTGGATGTAATAATTAATAATAGAACAAAACAAACAAAAATTCTCTAAACTTGATAAATACAGACACTGCCCACTAGTGTGGTTACTTTAAATAAAATTAAAAGCAGCAAAAAACCTTCGAATTAGTCATTCATTATTTGTTCAGACAATCTCTCTTTTTTTTTTAGTGTCTATAAAATAAATTGCTTGTTAAGCATAATCAGTATAGATTGATTTAATCATATAACAATTAGAAATATTGCATGGATTCTGATAAAAAGAAAAAATAATCTGCTAAAATTGCAGAACAACAAAATATCCAAATTTGCATAAGCTTAGAAGAGTGAGCTAATTTTTTATTTTTTTAAGCTGGTTTTTTATTCTGATTTATCAGTTTTGACAATAAGAAACTTTGCTTATGCATAATATGCACTCTATTTTATACTAAATATGATACAAGAATAAGTGTGCTGTATAACATAAACCTTTACTTAGAACCTGAAAGCTGCTTCTCAACTTAAAGAAAAACAAAAAGATGATTACATAACAGTGCTATCAGAACAAGCAAATATAATCCTTTTTGTGGTCAGGTTTAATAAATAGGTTCTGAGGACAGTATGGTTGTTGCTAGATGATTACTGGTGGTGATCTGATAAAATATGTGCACTCTCACAATACAATTACTATCGTGTGCAGTAAGATTGCAACAGAAGTAGACTGGAATTAGATTTAGACTGTAGGCAGATAAATAGCACACTTAAACTGTAATATGGTGAGCTGGCTTCATGCACAAAATATATATTCTGGTTAAAAAACAAACTTAAATATCTTGTTTTATAGATGTGTTTTTGACTTAACAAGTGCAACCAGTAACTTATGTATTAAAATATTACTTCATTTATTGAAAAGAATTTAAAGCTCTCAACTAATTCAGAGCTATATACAGATCAAGAGAAAAGACCTTGTTCTAGAGAATATTGTTTTGTAGTTCTATGGTATAGATAATAAACAGAGAGGTGGTGATGTATAAAAAGACCCACTGAAAAGAAAAGAAAAAATCAGTTACACAGATAGTGCAGTCAGGTTAGACACACACACACACACACACACACACACAAAGTTGAGCTGATATGATTGATGTGCAATGTGAAAGGTCAGTAAATTTATATAAGCACCATATAAAAAGTGAACTTTGAAAAGTTCATTTGTTGTGTAAAAAAAAAATAATTAAAAAAAAATAAAATAAAAAAAAACATTTTAAAATTCATTTTTGTAGAGATTCAAGATTCATGGACTTCCTTCCAATAGGTCATGGAGTGTAGAGATTTGAACATGGATCAGCATAAAGGCTAACTGTAAGAGAGTTGTCATCTTGAAATTTAAAACAGTTACTATTCATTTTTCAATATTTTCTTTTTACCTATTAAGTTTGAGAGAAAAAAGATGCCACAAATAACAAAATTATTCAACTGAACACCAGTTGAGTATGTTGATTGAAAATTTTTTTTTTAAAAAAAAAGTTAATATTAAATTACTTAAATAAATCAACTAAACTGAGGCCTGGACAAAACTATTGCCTCAAACAAACACACACACACACAAGAGAGAGAGAGAGATATTAATTAATTAATTGACAAAAGTAAGGCACTAAAGTTTGGAACAAGAACTTTTGCATTCCTCCATCAATGCATCCAAAGAACCTACCCTTTTTCCATTAATAAGGATAGTGTGTGTTGTGATGCTTAGAACCAAACTCATTTTTCTACTTTTCTTACTAATTAAGTTTTAAAATTAAACTTTTTTTTTTTTTACTATGTACAAAGTATTTTTTTCATTTTATAGGCTGCACAGAATAATGATTATTTCTGCATCATAAAATGCTTAACCATGAATAGTAATAATAACTTAGTTAACTTCCTATGTTGCAGGTATATTTTAAAATGCACATAAGAAAAAAAACAAGAATCCACATGCTTTGACAAACTCTGTTTCTAAACTGCAGACACGCCCCCGCCACAATATAGTTAATCATCTTGAAGACACTTCCAAGCCAACTTCATAAGATCATAAACTAGCTTCCAAGTTTCTTTCTTCTGTCTGTCATACAGTACAAAAGTTAGTAACAAAAAAAATACTGAAGCAATGGACACATGCACACACAAAATGATTAGTGCAAATAATTAAACTTGATGTTGTAAATAGATTAAGAAATATTGCAGTTGATATGTACAGAAAGCACTGGCTTTCTTTGTGCATCAGCCCTATGTGTAGTCGTCTATTATCTAAATATTGTTGTGTACCTTATATTCCTATCATTTATGGTACAAGCAAATTTCTTACATGATAAGTGAATTCAGAAAATAGTCAGTCTCATTATAGAGTCTTCTCTGGTTATGCTCTGTTTAAAACATTTTTGATTTAGACCAACCCATGAAATATGTATATGAAAGTTAATCCCCCACAAAATTAGAATGTTCACAGTTCCACATTTATATACAGTTACAGGTGCAATTTCAATTACTCACACACAAAACGTAATAAATAAATCTACAGTGCATACATACCGTAGGACTGAATAATTCTAAAAACTCAAAAAAAAAAAAAATCTGGTAAATAATTTTTCAAACAAAATCTGGAATGGTTTGAAGGTGAGTAAAAATCAGCACAGCAATCCACTTAAAACTAAAAATGAAAAAATGCCAACTAATTGCTGTTGTTTGAAAGAGGCTTTTGTAGTAGAAGCAACAAAGGGTAATGTATACTTTCATCATAAACAGACCTTCCTTTGGAGACCATCTGAAAGAAGAAAAAGTCACATTATATAATAATTCAATCACAATTTTTATTTTATCAGTATTTAGTACCAATCCTACTTTAAACTATTCTTTTTTTCTTCACAACTTTACATTCTACACGATTCTTCAAATAATTTGGTTTTACTGCATGTCTGGCTTGACTGAAACCATGGCACATATATTGCAGCTGCTTTCAAACCTGCCTTAGCTACCCACCTACACAAAAACAAAAATAACTAAACTTGTGCAGGAGGAAAAAACCATGCATGCTATCCTTAAAAAAGATTTAAAAAAAGAAAAAAAAAGGGGGTTCTTTACAAGTGTCAAACTCACCTCTAGGTGCTGCTGCCATACAGTATCATCATATCTTTCACTCACTGAGCAAAAAAAGAAATGTGATGCCAGCTTCAGGAACTCAGCAAAACTGTTGCCTCTTCTTGGAGCAAATACAATAGCTTCACCCTTAAAAAGGAAGGAAGAAAAAAGTTCAATTATGTAATAAAACAACATTAAATGGCTGAAATCATTTCTAGCAAACTTCAACTGAGAAATATGAAACATCTTTAACACAGATGCGGGTAAATCTGCCTTGAAAAGTTAGTGTTTAATGCACATCAAACTTAATGCATTCAGATTCATTCCAAAATATCAAGCATGTTAAAGCTTAAGGAGAATGTGTCAAGTATTTAAAGAATGTGTATTATAGAATATTTGGGTTTTAATTACGAAATTATTGAATCAACCAATTATGATGCCAAATGTGACTGGCATGTTGTGCGTGACAAAAAAGAAAAAAAGATGATGTGGAAGAAGAGAGATATTTAATAGTAACAAAGCTAAAATTAAAAACATCCAAAAAAGACAATGTTCTGAAAAACTTCCCAACACTAAATTATTATTATTACTAGCACTATTTAATGTTCATTATCTCAGTGACTTGAAGAATCAAAAAGAAAAAAAAATAAAAAACAGAATTTTAAAATTGCAGGTTCATGATATCCAAATTAAATCATATTTCAAAATTAAAAAATTAAAAATATTAAAGAATATGGCAGGCTTAGGTTTAAATGTTTCTCATTACAGATAAATAACTTAGAAAATGAACACCACCAGGTAGATTTTAATGTTTGATTAGCTAGTCAGCCTCAAAGGTCTTTTCCAGTTTAATTCTTACCCCAAATCTACATGATACTTATGAAGCTTTAGGAGCACACAGATTTGCAAAATGTGGTAAAATTTAAACTAAATAATGAAAACGAGTCAGATAAAAGTAAACAAATTAGAATTGTTAAATAGACAGAAAATTTTAAAAAAAAAACCCAAAAATTAAAGTAACCAAAATACTGTACATTTTCAAATCTATCAAAAAAAGATAAGCAGGCCATTTCTCTGGGAAAGTTTCTAAAATTTATACAAAAATAATAAGAAATTTTCCTTTTTTATGTTTGTTCCAACAAAAGTGAATGGTAATATTAATGATGTCATTAACTTATAAAATTTTTTGTGATATCATCACATTAACACTTTGACATCATATTTAATTCTGATAAATCTAGGATTCATAAACAAGTATTCAGCAAGCTTACTCCAGGCTTTAGCAACAAGTTGATGGTCTGAATCAAGTCAAGTCTTCCTTCTTCAAAGAACAGACTAGAAATAAAGAAATATCTCATATAAGATATTTAGTTATCTGATAAAATCACTATCATTAGGAAGGTGCATACAAATTATGGCATTCCTCTCTGAACATAAATATTTTACAACATAGACAATGTATTATGAGAAGTTAAACTAGTAGTAGTTAAGTATACACTGTCATGTGGTAAAAGTGGATTTTTTAAACTATTTATAAAGAAAAATAAAATCAATGTTTCTTACTAGTTGCTGGTCAATAAAAGATGGAGAGGTATAAATAACATCTGGAGTCTGAGCATAAGAAAGTTTGTAATATTAAAAATCAAACAACAAAATACTGTTTTTAAAATAACAAGCGTTTAGCTACTTGCAAATATTTTAGATTTTACATGTGCATATTCTTTTTTTAAATATTTATTCAGTATCTTTTTCAGTACATCAGCAATTAAGTGCTCAGAAAAGTCGTGTGTGTTTTCTTTTGATGCAATTTAATATTTTACTGGGAAAAGAATAGTTCTCATTAAAAGAGTTTTTCTAATACACTGTAAAACAGTATAAAACAGTACCTTAGTTAACTTGAATGTCTTGAAGAATAAGACTTTTGAACTATGATTTGTTCATTAAATCTTTGAGTATGACAGGATGCTATCTACAGTTTAATAACCTTTAAAATGTTCATAGTAGTAAAAAAGGCATGGAGGTTATAATTCTTTTTTTAAATCTATTTCTCAAAATATTGTGCACAAAAATGTAAAGCAGCAAGTTTACCAGTCTGAACAGAGAATATAATCAAACTTCTCCAAAGAATCTAAATGGTCCCTTTCACCCCACTTCAGCAACCTAGAAACACAAGATAAATATTATACATTAGATTTTTTTTTAAAAAAACAGATATATTATGCTGGTCAATATATATAGTACAAAGAAATTGAGAGAAAAATCTGAAATATTTAACTTCTTTCAAATTCTTTGCAAAATTTAATTTGTTCAGGTATCTTGGCACAAGTAATTGCCATCTTATGTTCTCTTGACTTAAAAATATAATCAATAGCTGGCATAGTGTTGTGTCAAGTTGCTGTTAATGTTTGTCACTAAAATCCTAACATTAGATATTACGAGCAAGTGTGAGGATGAATGGCCAGCCATATAACATAGTAATTGCTAACTGCTGCACAGTCACAGAAAATAATGTTGAGACAAACATTCTAAAATAGACTTTCCAAACAAACATCTACGTTAGGAAAATTTAATGGGGGAGAAAAAAGAAAAGAAATCCACCATCAGCTGTGAAATTTTAAAGTTATTTAATACTAACTAAATGCCACTAAGATTCAAAGAATTGGTTTTTAAAAAATGCAAATTATCATCTGATTAACAAGTAAATCTATACTAAAAGTTAGAATAAAAATTGATGATGAAGCTACTGAACATATCTCAGTAATTGCAAGGAATATTTAATAAATAATTTTTATAGTTATATTAGTCATATTCATTAGGGATTCTAAAAGAATGTTCCCACAAAAAACCACTAAAATTTCTTTAAAAGACAAAGTTATCATGCAGTAAAATTTGTGTTATGAATGGATCAGTTTATTATAATAGAGAGGTTTCCAATAATTATATACTAATTTTATTCATAGAGACCCTCACCCAAAACACATAAATACATGGAGTTCAATGATTGTTTACAGGGATAGTACACATTTACTGAAAATTCATTACCAGATGGAGAGGCAAAGTTAGTTTTGAAGGGGTAATTGTCACATGTTTCTCCTTATCGCCATTTTAAATTTGAGAATTAGAGAAAACCATAAGCTAAAAAATTGTATCAAGAGATCTGTGGCAGCAGTCAGATTTCACAAGCACATGATACATGAGGAGTAAGTCTACACCACCCATGCTTCAGTTTAAATTAGACATATATCTGATTAAACACATAAATGAGCCCAGTAAGAACAAGTTACAGTAATAAAAAATAACCTGGAATGAACTTCTTTATCAACAAATGCTTTCCTTTCTCGGTTGAATCGTACTATGTGATGTAAATCTATAAACAAATAAAAAAGGTAAATAAATAAGTGCAATCTAACAAAAATATCAGATATATGAAGACAGGCTGGCAAAAAATATTTTGAAACTTGTATAGTGCCGACTTCTGCTTTAAGAGATGAATTGAGTTTTTTTTTTTTTTTAAATAGTTACATTTCCTGCCACCTACCAATATGTTTATATTACAAGTAAATTCCAGAGGGGAACGTTTTATTATTATATATATTTTTCTGTTTAAATACATGAATCACATCAGTGGTAATTTATGAAACAAACCAGTTACCAAAAAGTAGTATAAATAACTGTTTAAATAATATATTTCAAGTTTTGTGATTTAAAGCCTAATAACTAAATGGCATTAAATCTTGCATTCTCACACTACTTGAAACTTTTCAGAGTCCAGCATATGAAAATTTGTTTTGCTTTTAAGTGATACAATGAACAAACAAGTTCAACTTTATAAGGAGCCTGATGAAAAAAACTTACTTTTAGCAGAATCTTGATTACCATCAGTGAGTACTACACATCTGGCATCACTGCAGGCAGCTACCTAAAAAAGAAAAAAATATAGTTGAACTAATTTAAAGAAAAATATGAAAGCTGCAAAGTTTAAAAATTCTGTCCTTTTTTTAAACAATAAAAAATGAATAATTGTTTAAGTTACTCAAAATTAAAAGTTACAACTTACATTAGTGTAAATTTTGTGGCAGTGTAGTATTATAAAATTTTTGTAGATATTAGGGTGTCTGTTAATTTTCATGGACAACTGTTTCTATTTTTCTTCTCTTTCTCTTTACTTTGGCTATAATCCCATTTTCCTGACTATCTGGGAAAGCATACAAATATTAGGAATGTGTCATGCATTATATGATTATCTAAATTAAGTTTGATCCAAATAATGCAACAAAAAAAAAAGAAAAAAGAAAAAAAGCTAGATTCAAGACATCGCAAGTTTTATTCACTGGATGAAAGTGCCACATTGTATGGAATCAACTATTTCTATACATCAAAAACACAAAGCAGTACAGTACAATAGGAGCCCTGAGAAACTGAATCATCATAAATGTTTGCTATTTTTTGTCCACATACATTATGTATAGAATTTTTTGCCTTGCTTAAACAAACTTTACAAAGCAGTAACCTGTGTGGCTGACTACACAAAGTTGCACTCAGTGCATTAAACATTTTTATTTTTAATAATTTTTCATATGCAGCGAACAACTTAAAGAAACAACTCCCAAGATGTTGGGCTACTAATGATTGATAAATAATATTGCTGTTTTAAAAAAGCAATTTTTGTCTGGTAAAGCAACAAATTCTGAGAATATCTCCACTTATGGGTAGTTTGAAATCCTAAAACTGTCCATAATTCAAGTAAACAAAGAAACTTCTTTGGGGAGATGGTATATAGTCTCTTCGTAGAAACTAAATTAAATAGAACCTAAAGATATAAAATTCCCCAAAATTTAAGTTGATACCATCAAAAAGATAATTAAATTATAAAGCAGAATACACTAGATGGTTCTACCAATATCATTCTCATAACTATTTATTGAGAACAAAGAAAAGCTGAGAGCTCTTGAAACTAGCTATTTTTTATTCACCAAGCTGTGTAGCATCTGCATAAAAAACTATTAGTACTCTACAAGTTTGTATGTTGCTAAAACAGAAACACATTAGAAATATGGTTGGGCTTAAATGACACATTTTGATTTAAGTTAAATACACTTTTTTAAAAAGTGGACAGTCAAATTTTGATTGAATTTCTGTTTTTAATGAAACTTATAAAATCTTAATTCAGTGCATACACTTAGAAATGAAAATACAACTTACCACTATCCCAGCCAGACAAGTCATTCCTCCACCCAGTTCACATATGTTTTTACCACTAAGTAACAAGACATTGTAGAAATAATATTTATTAGAAATAACAAAACAAAATCTACAAAACGAAAAGATATCCCTTAAAAAACAGTATTAACTTACACAGAAATTTGCTATTTGGCTATGTGGAAACAATTAGCTGATTTATTCATGTTAAAGTTTTTACGAAACAATTCTTTAAAAAATTTAATTTTTACATCTATTTAGACAGATGAATTTTCATTAATGGTTGAATCTTTTCAGTTTCAAGTTTTCCATTCCTTTCCCCCCCCCTTTTTTTTTTTTTTTACTTCAGATCTTAAAATTTCTATTTTATAGACACTTTCCTAAAAAAATTACACACAAAAATAAAAACAAATAAGTAGATTTATAAAAAAGATGCAAATGTTTAATTACAAAAAAATTAATCAAATTCTCTTTAAAATGAATACCAATTACATACATTTTTGCAGACTTTGCTGCTGTATCCAGTAAATCTATTTTCCCATGTTATATAGAAAAAACAGAAAAAAAAAGTTCCTGTTTTTATTAGCAAATGTATGGAGAGCAGAAAATTATGCACCCTTAATTTGTATCATATTTCAATTTTGTTGACAGTAAATTGTTGATAATGATTTCTATGTTAATCATGCTTGCAGCAGTAAATAAATAACATTAAATTAGAAAAATTTTTTCTGTATTTTTTCTAACACATTTGTCAAAGTAAAAATTAAAAATAAATACCTACAACTCTCTGATGTTAAAGCAACTTACCTAAAGATATCAAGGTGTTTCAGACAGTAATATGCCATAACTTCTTCAGTTGGCCACACACCTACAACCAATTGGATAAGCGAATAGATGAAATACATGTTGCAGTCTTATAATTAAAAAAACAGAAAGAAAAAACTTAGTGGTGATCATGCACAGATTTTGAAACTTAGTAAATAAACACAGAATAATCATCTATCCCAGTATTATTAACTTTTTAAAATGAATTAATTTCCAGCTTTAACTTACAGATGTTTCCAGTGTTATTAAATCCATGAAGGGCCTCAGGAGTGACCTCCCTTGTTAAATGTCTGTAAATGGTAAATATTAAAAATTTGGTATTAGTGGAAACCAATCTACAGCTATTTTGAATTATATTTTTTTCAAATATGAGTTTAAATCAATAAGCTGAATGGCTTATATCCTTGCATATGTTTATTTTTGCGATCAAATTTAAATGTGAAAAGAAAAAAGAAACAAGTTCAAATGGACTTTCCTTAACTACTGCTAGATTTATTACTACTTTTTTAATAGAGCAAATGCAAAAACCTGAAGTATTAACAAAATCTTTTTAAAAAATGCCAAAAAAGTGTTTTCCATTTTTGGCATTTTGTTTAATTTATTAGTCATTTAATAGAAGCCCCACCACCTCTGCCATTCACTTCAAATAGTCTCATATATTGTTTGTGCAAATCAACAAACATTCATCAGGTTTCCACATAAAATTATGATAAAATATCTACTGTTCTTAACTGTTAAAACAGTTAGAAAAAATACTACTGTTGCCAAAAACAAATATAAAAACAAAGTGCATTTAAAGTAAATACTTCGAACTCATTTATCAAAAAGACTATTCTCTCACCTGACTGTGACTGATATAGGTGGTACTGTAGGACAGGTGTAATTAAACCAGGAAGCACTAGTTTCACTTGGTACATTACCCAAAATCAGTTCAGAGTCCAGAAGACCAAAGCTGCTGAATCGCCTCACAGAAACTGTAGAATTAGCAGTCTTTATTAACTTGTCTCCAGTCAAAGCCTACAAATACAATACATGTTTACATATTAAGACCTTTTGTTAATTCAAGACCACAGGAATAAAAATGCATTAAATATAGATTGTCATAAGACCAGAAAGTTTTACTGTCCTTTTGTAAAAAATCCTGTAATTTGTGTCGTATAAAGAAAGTTAGTAACAGTGCATTATTAACAGAAAGTAGAGAGTTAGTTCAGGAATTTCCAACTGATTTATTAAAAAATTAAATACCTGAACTAACCTGTTTCAGTAATCTTTTCCAATAATCACCACCACCAGGTATCAGTCTTGAAGAGACTGTTGGTGTTCAATGATCTTAATTTGCAGTGTTTATACCTTTTTTTTGTTGTTGTTGTTGTTGTTGTACAAGTGAGCTGAGCTGGTCTCTTGGTTATTAAGTTAATTTATGCAGTTTTTTTACCAATGTTTTCAATCCTCTGTAGTAACAACACAGGTGACACTTCCCAAATTAAATATTTTTGGGATCATTTCCTATCAGTTAACAGAGGTACCCAGAGTTTACTAACCTCAACACTAGACATACTTTGAAAAATGGGTTCCAGAGCAATGTGGACTGCTTTAAATTTATTTCACAGTCAACCTGCTTATGATCAGCGATGAAACACTATGCCCATTTGATAAGATGATCATGACTATGCATAATCTGGCTATACTAACCTTTTCTCTGAACAGGCCAAGCTAATATACTGTACTCCTTTATTTTGGTTTTGGTAGAAACTCTAAAAACTGATTCCGTGTTACAGTACTTTTGCAGATGACCTTGATGTTAAGTCCTCATACCATACAGATTTAGGCTAAACATTCAGAAACTCCTTTACTGTATAAAATTACAAGTCCTTTTTTTAAATCTGTTATAGTAATAGATGATTTGTTTGAATTGTGTCTTTCTGATACTGTGCAACATAGCCATTCTTCACAAAGCTGGATATTAGTTGCTGTTTTTCCTCTCTTAGTTTCATATCATAAAACAACCCTTCTACTCTTGCAGAAAGTCATTTCACTATTCCATAATTTAGTTTATTTTTTTGTAGATTTCTACTATCTGGCTTGACAAGCATTTCAGTCATCACCATCAAACTACAGCTGGGAAAAATATACCGTTAACATTATCAACTTATACTGTCTAAACAATACCAGCTTAGTCTTCATAAGTTTATACCCAAAAATAAAAACTTTCTGATAATTGGTGACTTCATTCCTGGGGATATCTATCTGTAGACAGCCAAAGTAAAGAGATAGAAAACTGAATGATAAAAAATAATCTCATTCTCATAAGCCAACCACAAGGTGAACCCGAAATGATGGAAGCATCACAGATTATTGTTATCGTCATAAATGACATTCGTGACAAGAACAACTTGCAGTCAGGAAGAGATGACAACAGACCAATCATTCTAAACATCAATAAAGCATGTCCTAATACAAAGCAATTAATAAAAGCAAGCTGAAACCATAAAAAAAAAGTAAACTGGAAGCTTTTTACCACTCTTACAGACACTTTATGCAAAGCGTCAGAGTTTATGCAAAAAAAAAAAAAAGAAATTACCAAATGTTATACTCCAAGCTGCAAAGGAATTAATCCCAAAAGACAGTTTGAAAAACTATTTGCCTGGAACAAAAAACCGTAAAAGTTATATGTTGCATCACAACAAAAAAAAAAAAATGAAAGAAAATCCTGATTCCAATTTTACAAAGCATAACAGACTACAAACTATAATAATCATCTTTAAAAAATCATACAAAAATGGCAAAATTAGCATGAAAAAGCCTGAATTTTATATATGTTTTTTAAAAAAGCTCAAAACTATGGAAACTAAGTAATAATTAAATGCAAACAAAACTAAAAACAAAAGCTGGACAACACTGGAATGAGGAAAAGGAACTGTGTACATAGAAAGGAGGGCGGCAAGCATCATGGCAAGAAGCTGAAAGTACCACCCAAATGAACAGAGTAAGAACACAAAGTTCAGAGAGAAACAAAACAAAAGCTTTGAAATCTTAACAGACAAAAACAATGCCAACCAACTATACAATGAACGAACCTGAAGGTGCCAAGCAAAACAAAAAAGAAAAAAATCACCAGGACCCAATGGCGCAATAAATGAGATGTCTCAGCACCTTGGAATCAAGGAAAAATCAAGAATGTTAGAGATCTTTAAACATCCTTAGAACAAATTAATTTTTTCCAACAAAAAGGAAGAAAGCACAAGTCATCCCAATTCTCAAGAATGGCAAAACCAAACATGATAAATTAAGCCATAGCTCTATCAACCTCCTAAGTTGTGTTGGGAGTATGATGGGAAAGGAGGATAAAACAATTAATGAGATTACCCCCCTCCCACCTCTGGATGATTGCCAGTCTGGTTTCAGGAAAAACCAAAGCATCAAGCTGTTGGTGTACATTGCACAAGAGATAGAAAATACATTCCAAGAAAAGAAAAAAGTATTATCAACCTTCATTGACCTGAAAAGTATGAAAAGGAGAACTGCTTCTCAAATTACTAAATTATACAATGCAAGGCAAGACATTCTTATTAGATCCATAACTTTCTATAAGATCGCACGCACTGCAAGAGGCAAACTGGATGGAACTAAAAACAAGAAGAGTTCCTGAGGCTCGTGACATCTCTCCAACCATCTTCTTCATTTATCAACAACCTCCCAAACACATCTTCAAAGCATTATTAACCTAGATATCTGGACAGCAGATGACCATGTTTCAGCAATAGCCTACAAAATGAAGCAATCAGTATACCTAGTAGCAAGCTGGGTGAAAGATTTAGGAGTCACTATCAACAAGTTTGAAAAGTATGGCAGCAAGCTACACCTAGTATTTTGGAGTCAAAATTGACTGATGACTAAAGTGAAAACCCCACATCTGTGATGCTAAAAAAAAAAAAGTAAAGAAAACAGCCTAATAAAAAAAACCCTAGCAGAATACAATGGGAAGCAAATGAAAGCATCCTCAAACAGGTACATGTAGAAAGTACCCTATCAACAATTAAATATGGAATATTAGCCTGAGCAATATGAGTAAAGTTAAACACCAGAAAGCTGACCAAGATCCAAAAAGCATCCCTAAGAATGATTACTGGGGAGATAAGATCTACTTCACCAAGAGCCATGGAAACCCATAATAGACTTCACAGCCTAGATAAGCAACATCAAGGAAAAAATCCTTATGCACTCTGAAAAAAAAAAAAAAAACGAACAACCAAAAGAATCAATCAACACCAAGCAAATGTGAAAATCCAAGAATTCACCAAAAACTGCCTCAAAGGACTAAGTCTTAACCACTTGTGTTAAAAATTAGCAGCCCCAAATCATGACATTATTTCAAGAAATCGTCAAGAATGAAAGCTTCTATCATGCACAGCTAACTTCACAACTGAACTGCACTGCTCTTTGGAATTCAGAAAGAAATTCCTGTGATCTGCATAAAAGAACAGCCAGACAGAATCATAAACAAGAGTAATGAAATTACTAGATGAAAAGCATAACAAAAATAACTGAATATATTTATACACCAATGGCTTATCTGAAAATTCAATTAAGAATGAAGAAGCAGGCATCTATATCTTAATGGCAGATGGAACACACATCAGCAAAGCATCAGCAAATGGAGTACTATAATTAAAGAAAAACAAACCATAAAATAGTGTATCTGACAGACAGCAAAGCCATCCTGCAATTCACTGAAAATATAAAATCTGAAAGAAATTCAAAGGAACTAGCAGAGCTAATGTTAACCATCCCCAACATCCACACCAATAACATTTACAGTAAAGCCCAGCACACCGTGGCACAAAGGGCGATGGACAAGCAGACACCCTTGCAAAATCAGCTACAAACAGCCCCATATAAATTACCCCATCTCTTACCAAGAAGCAAAAAATTCCCCACATCAAAAATAAATTAAAAAATAAGTAAAAACAAGATACAAACTTCCAAAACCAAGAGAATCCAAGAAACAACAAGTGGTTATATTCAGATTAAGAAGAGACTATTGCTGATGGCTCACACACCTGCACAAACACAAGCTGGCATTTCCCAAGGAATCCCCATGCAATGCAGAATGAAGACCACAGAACCCCTCCCTCAAAGTTGTCATTGTACAAAGCTACAAGAAAGACAGTGAATGAAGAAAACTGACCTCTCCAACAAGCTGTGGATATGGTGGAACGATTAGCTATGTACCATTCTCTTCATGGAAGCAACCAACCTGCAAATCTAAAATGCATTTCCTAATGTCTAAATAAGAACAATTTTATATTTATATCCTCTAATTACATATATTGTTATTTTTTTAAAAAATCCATTTAATTTAATGCAAAAAGATAAATCAATCATATTATTTCCTAAGCTAGTTACCATAACAGCATTATTTTCAAATCTTCCCAGCAAAGCTGAAAGTAACATTACCCTGGGGGCTATTGAAACTGCCTGCAGAAGCCTGACTGGTACAAATATATGAAAATATGGCTAAAGAAAAAAAAAAATTGGTTATAATATGCCTGAACTTAATCTAAAATGTGTTAAAAACAGCATATGTTAGATAAGAGTTTTCTTTATTCCCTGATTTTATTTAATTTCTTTTAAAGGTCATCCTCTCATTCTCAATGAAGATTACATCAGAAAATTAAAGTTCTCCATATTCATGTTTTTCTTCTTGCTGGCCTACTAAAAAAGTTCCCAGACATTTAAGGCAGGATAACACGGTACTTCAAAAGACTTGTTTAAGAGATCAAAACTCCTTGATTCCAAATGAAAGAAATCTAAAGGTTGCAGCAGCAGATGCCCAATGATAAATGAGAGAAAAAAAAAACACACACTACCACAGTGGTCAATACATTTAAGCTGAACAGAAAATGCTCATATTTTTAGTCTATTCTAATAGTGACTGATTATCAGATTAACAGGGATTCCTGCATTATACTAAAATAATAAAAAAAAACAACTTTTATCATGTGTGGAAATAGGACAGTAATAATTTATAACTAACTGGACATAATTTGTTTTACTTTGACAAACAGAAGGAAGATATTAATAATAATAATAATAATAATAATAATAATAATAATAATAATAAGTTAATGCCTCAATAATTTGGCAATATCGCTGTATCTATTCCTTTGACCTGCAATTTCCATTCTTGATGTATTCTTGGTCCTGACTTTAGTCCACCTCGTTATTAATAATCCCTGTGTCCATTAATTTTTCTTTACTAAATTTGAAAGAAACATTCAAAAATAAAAAGCAGTTAGGTAATGAAGGCCACAACATTGTTGGGATCCTAGAACGCACGATAATTTAATCCAGTTATCTTATTTAAGTTTCTAGATGCAGGTGTTAATTATAACGGAACAGCTAACAAAGGTAAACCTGGAAGTTGTATAAATAAATACCCCTCCCTCCCAAAGACTGAGAGAGAGAGAGAGAGAGGTGAGACAATGTGGTTGTGAAGTTCAGGTGATTCCTGACTGACCAGGTAAAAACTTCTGGCTCTTATTTGCCGAGCTGTGGAGACTGCAGCAGCAGCACCACCACCTCCAGCCAGCATCAGCCAGCATCAGTCAGCCAGTCTAGCAACGAAAACAAACAATGCAAACCCGAGCCAGGAGCTTCCAGCGTTGTTGGGCCACGACTTTATCAGCTAGTAAACATGACTCGCTTGCAGCTACAGCAGGTCCGTCACCCTCGCCCATGCTGGTGATGGTTATATATCGTAAATATCATAATGCGATACCACCGCAGCCAGATATAGTCTTCGTGCAGTCACATCTGGGCTAATCTCAGCTTAGCGGTCGGTCGGTGGTCGCAGCATCTCGATCATGCGGTTTTTTGCAAATTTTGGAATGGGGGGGAAAAAATATCGGTTTCCTAAAAGTCACAAAAAGTCAAACTATTGATTAATCTAAATGGAAATATTTTAAATCACTTTATTGTTACATAAAAAAAATGTATTATCAATAAAGTAAAGTTATTCGAGTAATTTTTCTATTTCACTCGCTTTTTTACCAGGATATATTTCGGTTTTTTTATACTTTTGAAGGGAGACAACTGTGTTGATGCGCAAAATGGCTTCTCTAGCAACGATAGTTGTTAGCTTTTTAAAATTCTGAGGTCTGAAGGACAGTTGTATTTCTTTTATTTTTTGTTTGTTTATCTGTCGTGCAAGGCCAAAGAAAGGTCGAACAAATTATGGGAAACCTTTTACGTTCTTGGAGTATCACCTGCCCGTGACGCGCGTCTGTGACACGGTTATTGCCATCTTTATGTCGTGATGGTCGTGCTAACATCTGTTTGTATGGACTCATCTCGCCTGCCAACCACACTTCAGTCAGAAGTCCGCGAGTACTTTGAAGAGGATTTTTAAAAATAATAAAAACGACATTAATCATGGGCAAGGTGACGGTACTTGGTTGTGGTTTGATGGGTGTTAAAATTGCAGGTAAGAAATGCTAAAATGGTACATCTTCAAATTCGTTTTCATATTACTAGACCATGTTAAGCAAGCTATTGTGGTTATGTTAAGTGCCCGCTTGTGAAAAGTGTTTAATTGTGTTTGTTTTGTTTTTTTAAAAACTTTCATTAATTAAAAAAAAAAAAACAAGTGCATTTTTTAAAGTTTGTGATATGGCAGAGCAGATGACAGGATGACCATATTACCAACACGTTTTCTTTATGATTTAGCCTAAATATATCTAGCTGTCATACCATCTGATTCATTTTATAAGCGTAGTCATTTTTTTTCCACATTCTTTATAACTTTTTGAATATCATTTTTTTTCTATTAATACAATACTCTCTCAAAAATAATTTAAAGATGCTATTTATAGTCATACAAGGACTAGAAACTACAATATATAAAATACACTTTTTGTAAAAAAAAATTTGCATTTATATTTTTTACGGCGATTAAATTATTAATATGGTAAGGAAGTAGTATATACTGTATTTATTTTACTAATTTTAATTAATTGCCTGGGCAGTTATTCGAGAAAGGTAAGATTGTTATTTGTGGAGGCGGAATGCTTTCATTGACAAAATAATCGTAAAACTCACCTAGAGCAATGTTGATACATTTTTTTTAATGTGCAATTCCGAAATTCATATATTGTTTAAAATTTATTTTAAAATGTAAGAACTGGTGAAATATAAAAGCTCATTTTTATTTTGGTTTAATAAAGATGCTCTATTTTGAAGCCAGTTAGCTAATGACTTTTGACATACTATACATATAAGTATATATTTTCTGATTAGTAGTTTTAGAATTTCATAAAGTGTCAACTTTTACTGTTTTCAAGTAAATGCATTGATATAAGGGTATCTCTCATGAATAAAATGCCATGTAATAGTGGAAAAGAATTAAATTGCTATAGTGAGCCTCAACAATTATTGTTAAATATGGGACTGAGATTGTTGGACATATTTTGAAGGGATTGTCAGTTCTTTGTTTTTCTAATTGCTAAGTAATGATCAAGCTACAAAAATCAATTAAAAATCACTTGGCTATAAACTCACACAATGCAGTGTGAACAATTTTATTTGATGTGCATAAGGACTATTCAGATATAAAAAAAGCAAATCATTTGTGAAAAGTTCAGTTAAGCATGCACTAAGCTGTATTAACAATTTTTAATGGTGAAAATAGTTGTACCAACATTTATTGTTACTGTCGTCATTTTTTGGCATTGTGTTGTGAAGAAGGAGAAGATCAAATCGTATGATGATTATGGAGTGGTGCCTCATCTTGCATGGACTATAAATTGTCCATATACTGAATTTTAGGGTACAAAGTGTCTTGCCATTTCTGCAGGTATAACTTGCCTATAATCCTGTCTTCAAGGAAAATCAGGCTAACAATGCTGCTGCTATAAATTCCTGCCCAAATCTTGATAACAGGGAAGTTCAGTGATGTCTGTTCTACAATATAAAGATTATCATATGACAGTTGTATCTGTTGCTGTGTCCATTTAGTTTGAACAGACTTTCATCAGTCCACAAAATACTGTTTTGCAATGTGAGATTGGAAGCAATTTTAGCAAGTCAAAATTTGCAGAATTACACTTAAAGGTTAAAATAGTCTATAAAGATACTATAAACTAGTGTCTGATAAAATGTCTAAATTCAGATAATTGATGAAAGAGACAGATAAAAAGTCAATGCCAGTTCTATTGATACATATCTGATAAACTTGCTAGGGGTGTGTATGAAAGCAGTTGACACTTTTAAAACACTTCCATCAATTTGATTTTTTGTACCTACATGAGAAAAACTGATAATACTTTCAGTCTTCCTAAAATGCATGTGCAATGACAGTATTATTCCTTTTGTAAGATGTTCACCACGGAATTTTCTATGTCACTGTCTTTGATCTATGCTATATTTTAACTTTAAATAATTCATCTTTCCATTGTTGAGTGTTTTACCATTTTCCTACAGTCTCTACATTAACTGCATTGTAGTAGATGGAGTGGGTGGGCAGGTTGACTGCTCTGGGTGTCACCAGGAGAGGGGCACCAAAAGCAGATGACTGTGTCATAAAATTATGTGAATATGTAAAGTTGCATATGCTATGCTAGTATGTAATATTATTTAAGTTCAGGGTATTAATAAATTACTATCATTTTATTACTAAATATTAATTAGTAAAGAAAATTCATGGTGTGGAAAAGTGGCACTGAAAATTGACAAAAAAAGAGTATGATACATTTTGATTTGGCTGGTCTATTAAAGAGCTCAGAACTCTTCAAATAAAAGTGGTAGGAAAACCATGCAAGAATGCTGCAGAAGATGGAGAAATCATGCTACTGGCTATAACATGTATGCATCTACCCCAGCAGGTGCTGACTGAGTCACTGCTACCTTTCACTCAACCAGTAGGCATGCCACTTCAATTGCACTGTAAAACAAAAAAAAAATCAATTCAAAATCAATAAATTTCAAGGAATAAGCACTGATTATATATATAACAGAGAGTAAAGAATTGAACTTTCCATCTTACTATTAGGTCAAATTTCTAATCACTTCCTATTTTCAATGGATGCTTATTTGAATGTGCAGATTCTGATATACTTTATCTGCAGTAGATAGTATCCCTTTGTTAGTGGATAGTTTGAACTGATTTCCATGAGACACATTGATCTTCCTATTCTTTGTTGATGGAGTATGAATAGCCCTATAATCCTTTGTGCCACCATTAAAAAAAAAAACTTAGTTTAATAATCAGAGGCATGCAATTGCTGATTAAAGAGCATTAAAAACCACTCATTTAATAGTAGTTATGAAGATGGAATATTAGAGATGGTTTAGCATAGTTTGTTTTTTAACTTAGCTTTTAAATAGTATTATACTTTTTTTTATTATATCCTACCTTAGACATTATATAAGCTTAAGCATGTATTTAAGATTATTAAGCTGCAATATTTGATAATGAAAAATATTTCTTTGGTAATATAATTGTGGAGTATGAGTAGGTTAGATTCCCATTATGGTATGTTAAGAGCCATTAAAAAGCTTATGTTGATAGATATTTCTTAGTCCTGTGGGTGGATGAACTTATATAATAAGGCTTCCTGCCTGCTTTGATAAGCTAAATTAAACTAAGGAAGCACCTGTTTTTGTCCTAGTTGACTGGGTTGAACAATAACTTTACATGGTAATCAAGGTTATTAATATATCCTGTTTATGGCAGACAGGTTTTACATTTTAGTGATGAATAAGTTGGATAGTATTTTAGATTTGGCTGCTTGGAGTCATTTGGCATGAAATGTAATTCTCTGCATAGGTACTTTGTCAGGTGGGTAGATGCAGATTTTTGTTAGACATTCTTTAGTATTGGTTTTGTCTATTTAATTGGTATTTATTAGGGTGTTACAAAAGTTTTGTCGGTTTTTATATTATGTTAATTTGGAGTTAATTTTTTGCATGCATATATCGTTTTGTAGCATGTGCTTTGTGGCATACATCAAGAAAAACCTACCTTTTTTAAAAATCATAAAATGGATATTTGTTTCAGGGTTCTGAGTGAAGCGTGGATAGAAAAGTATTTTGTGCCATTTTGCTTCACGAGTTCAAGCCAGGCCACAAAGTGAGCGAGGCAATTCGTAACATTAAGCAGGCATGGGGCGAGGACACAGCAAATGATTGCACAGTGCATCGATGGTTTGCAAAGTTTTGATCAGGAGATATGAGCCTCGAAGGTAAGGAATGTAGTGGACGTCCTTCCAGCTGTGATGAAGACACCGTCTGAAAGCCTCAGTTGAAGCTGATCCAAGAAAAACAATGCAAGAAATTGCTGGAGAGCTTTACATCAGCACTGCAACTGTTTCCTGGCATTTTGACACAATCAGCAAGGTGAAATGGCTTGACAAGCGGGTGCCTCACAAGTTGAATGAACAACAACAAAATCGTTGATTGGAGATCTGCTCTTCACTTGTCATAAAAAACAAAAACGACCCATTTCTTGACTAAATCGTTACATGTGATGAAAAATGGATCCTCTATGACAATTGCAAATGATCAGCACAGTGGCTTGACAGAGACAAGGCACCTAACCACATTCCAAAATCCAGCTTCCACCCAAAGAAGGTAATGGTCACTGTCTGGTGGACTGAAACTGGTGTCAACAATTATAACTACTTGCAACCTGGTGAAACCATCATAGCTGAAGGGTACTGTTATGAATTAAGCATTGTTCATCAGAAACTCTCCCAATGGCAGCTGGCATCGGTGAATCGAAGAGACCTAATTCTGCTCCATGACAATGCTCGTCTTTGTGTTGCAAAAGTTACTCCTTGGGAACTGAACCCGTTGGGGTACGAAGGTCTTCCCTCACCCAGCCTATTCACCAAAGCTTTCTTCCACAGACCACCACCTTTTCAAACACCTCGACAGCTTCCTCCATATGAAATCCTTCTCCAATCAAGCAGCAATTGAAATTGTCTTCCAACAGTTTAACGACTTCAGGAATCCAGATTTTATTAAAAATGGTATAAACGTTTCTTGTAACTCATTGGCAGAAGTGTACTGATTGTGATGAAACTTACTCTGATTAATAAACTTCACGTTCAGCAACAATATGAAGTCTTATTGTTGTGTTAAAATATAACCGACAAAAATTTAGTAACAACCTAATATAATGTCACCACTACTATACCACTTTGATTTATGCTTAGTTTAAAAAGGATTAAAATCTACAGGCCTGTCAAACCTTGTGAACCCTCACATTTTGGAATTAGAAACATTTTAAAAATTTTGTGAGTGACTGAGAGATTAAAACCATTGAATTTTCAAGTGTGAAATTTTGTAATTACCCAAACTATCTGGAATAAAAGGTAAAGGGGTCAAAGCTATAAGCACCATTTTTACACATGGAAAAGGAATTTAATTAACTTTATTATATACTTCACATGTAAAGACAATTTAGCCTTGTAGATAGATTTTATTATTTTTTCTATAAACTTAGTTTTTGCATGAAAGAGAAAGCTGTTATGGCTTGTGCAGGACTACCCAAGGAGAAGAGAAATGCTTAGTATGTTTTCTAAAAATTGATTTACACTACAAACTGGTTTACAATTATCATCTGTGGTATTTGTAACTGAAGATGATCAAATGCATTTTTCACTGTCTACATGCTCAGAATCTTTAATCAGTCAGAAAATCTTAATTGTCTAACATCCAACCTAGCTCAATCTAACATCTTTAATTATTCTGCATACTCATGCTTTTACTAGATTCCATATTATGTTGGTCTAAATACACTACATAGGGACATTATTTATTTGCAAAAGTCTTCACATATTTTAAGAATGTTAAAAAAAAGAAAGATTTATTTTTGATTAGATAGATGCTAAATAAAGAATATGGCCATTATTATAAGAATCATACATTTCAAAGCAAAGCATAACCCTTTGTAAGACAAAAACTTGGTAGATATTAAATGTTAACTGATTTCAAAGATTTACCAAAAAAGAAGGAAAGTATTTTTGGAAAATGCTGGCATCTATCTTATTTAAACTAATCAATTTCTGAATTAACAAAAAAGAAGTAAACAAAATGTCTGAAGTTTGTTTTTCTTGCTTTTTTGTGGAAAGGGAGGGGTGCTTGATTTTCTGATAAAATTCCAATTATCTTGGTAAGTTGGCCCAAGATAAGTAAAAAGGAATGATCAAAAACTGTTTTGGTCTACTTGTTTTCTCAAAATATGATTAATATTTTCAAGATACAAGAATTCTCTCTTGCTTATAAAATAAGAGATGATGACAAACTTTTTTGTGGGACATTGCCAAAAGTTTACTATAAAGATGGTTGTCACAGCTTTAACCACTACTGGCATTACAGCGTTGACAAAAGAGGATATGCCTAATTACAATATTAATAACTATTCAAATTAAACTGAAAATGCTGTCTGTTTTTAAAAGGTAAATTTTTTCTACTTGAATGCACTTTCATATTAGTAGTTTAGATAAATGTTGGTGTATCCCAAAATATTTAAACATTTCTTGTTTTACAAGGACAGTTGTAAACTCTGTATTCTTTTGATCAAGTGAATAGACAGTAGTTTATATATACATATTTTTATTTAAATAATGCTATTCACTTTAGCTAATGACAAATTTTTATTTTTTACACTTTTCTTTTTTTGGGTGCAGATTTTCAGAGTTGGATAAGTGAGGTGTAATCATTACTTGCTCATTTCACCTGCCATCCAGGCTACCACCTTTAGGATACAATCTACCTCTTGTGTATGTACACACAACTATGTTGGCTGTAAAAGGCTTGACACAATGAATGCCTCTGTTTTGGTTTTTGACTGTTGCTACGACTTGTGTTTAGTGGCAAATCTTTTGATACTAGTGTCTGAAAGCTCTCATTCTATATTAACTTGGTGCCAAAGGAGGTTTTTGGATTTTAAATGTTAAATTTTAAAAATCTTTTACCTAAGAAAAAAGCACTTGGAGTGGTACTAGAAAATTAAAATGTAATAATATTTTCATGTTTAATTTAAAGGGAACTAATCACTTTCTCTGGAAGATTCATTAGCAATGGTATCTGAATAGCATCATTGTTATGCATAGGTTTCTTACCCTACAGTCAGTAGTATGTGTGTATGTGTACATGTGATTTATTTTTTTTTTCAAATTTATATAATTACATGTACCTTACTAAACTATTTTTACTTTAGCAGTGTTCAAAACTGCTTATGAATGACAATCCAAATATAACTTAAATGTTGTCTAATGCATTTTGAAGTTATGCACCTGTTTATACCAATTTATTTAGCATCAATTTTTAGCTTTACTTTTTCTTTGCAGGTATGATGGCTTATCATGGTCACAGGGTTAAGATGTATGACAATGACTTGACTGCTCTAAACAATGTTTATCAGTTAATAGAGGAAGACAGAGAATCTCTTCAACAAGATGGCCTGCTAACCCAGAAGAATTTTATAGTAAGAAGTTTAATTTATTACAATCAGTCTTTGTTGTTATAGCCATTGGTTTTGCTAGTGTTAAGAAAATTTCAGATTAGTAGTATTTTCCAAAATTTTAAATCTCAGTGGATGATTAAAATAACTTGCATTTATTTTGGATAAAGCTGCTGTGAATGGAAAGAGAAAAATTTTTGTTTTTTGAAAATTAAAGGAATACTGAGGTCCATACAGTTTTAACACATTTTTGTTATTTGTGATTTGATTTAAATGCTAAAATTACCAAATACAAATTTTCAAATGCTTATAAGAAATAAAGAAGCTTGCTCATATTTATACTTCGGAGATTGCCATGCTTTGTTTCTGAGCTCCTCTGATTGAGTGTGCTCACCCCAGAACTGACATAGATGTCTCTAGCACATAGCTTGCACGGCTATAAATGGAACTCTATACAGCACTATGCAAAGCCGTGGTGCATAATGGAACATTTTACTTAACTATACATAGTTGTGTCACCAGAAGTTGTTTGTGGTATATATGTTTGAGTAGTATTGGAAGGTTGCATTTCCTGAAATTGCTTTTAGATTGGTGATACAGGTGGTCATTACAAAAAATAAAATATTTTTAGTTATGAAACGGTTTTCTTTTGAAAGGAGTACCTCATTTCAGCATGGATAAAATTTTAATTTAGTCCAATGTCTGCACTTATACCACATGAGTCACCTTCCTATTGCTATAGACCATTCTTTGCAGTGTTGTTCACAAGGTATGGCTGGAGATAGGTGTGAATTCCTCTGTCAGTTGGTCTTCTGCTTGATAATGATTGGACTTCACTATTCTGTCTAACTGCTTTTGTTTGTGGCTGCAATTCTTTCTTGTAGCAGACATTTTTCCACCTTTCTGTTGCTGATAAATTCAAACGGTCAATTTTTTGGAGCAGCCTACCAACAAAACTTTCTTGGTCACTATGGTACTTGCTAGACTACTATGCCTCTTTCTTTGCCTCTGTTAGACTAACTCCAAATATACTTGTCCAAGTCTCATAGAGTGCTGCAAGGATCACCTTCACCTTTTACATTATTTATGTGGTCAACCTAATTTGCATCTGCTGTTCAGATGAAAGGGTGCACAGGTCTTAATAAAGTGGTCACCCAGTAACCAAATGTTGTGTTTTAAAGGGTAACAATAAAACATAAGCATTTTGAAGTTATTTCTCTTTCACTATCTTTAGTTGTCTTACCAAATGAAATCACCTCAAATTTTTCACAAATTCAGATTAGTGAGAGTAAGAAACATGAAAGTTAAATAAAACCTTTTATTTTATGCTCTTTAAAAAAAAAGAGAGACTTTTACACCATTAAAAAATTGTAATGCATTATGGTTTATTTTGATATAGATTACTTCAAAGAACGTGGAAACTACTGAATGAAGTGAAACAAATAAAAATTTTTTTTGACATTTTTTAAAAACACCTTGCAGCTTTTGTAAAGTAAACACATACAGGCCAACATTGACAGTTATCACCACATTAAGTGAGTGATGACTTTTAGAAGATCTCTATGCCAGAGGATGCTGAACTCACTACGGTAGATGCTACATTGTTATCTGACATTACAAAATCTTAACGTTCTATAAGCTGCAGATGTACATCAGATAATCTCCCCTTTTCTAACACACAAATAAATTACCCTTATTCATGAAAACTAGCCATTGGTTACAGTGGTGTACATCTTTGCCACGAGCTTAGCATCCTGAGAATTTTTTTTGTTTTTAGCAACAGAGAATGTGAAACTCCTATGACTTAAAAAAGGTGAAACTCCTATGACTTAAAAAAGCTTGTTTCTGCAAAAAAAAAAAAAGTTTAATTGCTGTAAGTTTTTTTTTTGTTTTTATATCACAGGGATCAATATTTTGCTTGAGCAGATTAGAAGAAACTGTGGCTGATGCAGATTTTATTTTTGAAGCCGTTGTTGATGACTTGACAGTGAAGCAAGATTTGTTAGAAAGTGAGTGCATTGTTGCCTGTTCTTAAAAACTATTTTCTATTTAAAATGTTCAAGTTTAAAAAGTCAACCTTGTTCCATTACTTTATTATTATTTAAAGCAATATTCCATCACCATAAATAGCCTGATTTATTTGTAAGGATGGGGTTAAAAAGAAACTAAAAGCCATCATGGTGAATACTAAATAAAGTTGTCATTGCTATAACAATTTTGATTTAATTTGTACTTTCTTTTGTATGTAAACTGGCAGCCACAATTCTGGACTCATCCATAAAATAATCCATTATGCATAAAGAAGGATATTTTGATAAAAAAAATCTTATGTTGGAAAGAGTTTATTTTCGGACTTATTTCTTTATTATTTTTTTAAAAAAATATGGCTTCCATTCATGTAACTTTAAACACTAATGAATTGATTAACGTATGAAATATGGAATGTTTTATTGAGGGTCTACAGTTTGTGTGTGACTAAGTTTTTAAATAAAAATACTTTAAAAAAAAACTTGAATTAGATTAATTTTTATAAGGTTTTCCTTGTGCATGTGAGATCTAAAAAAAACAGGAAGAAATTAACTAAAACAACAAATGTTTTATTTAAAATTGGATTTTAAAAACATTAGGAAAAGCATACACTCTGTCCAAGTTGAAAATAGGGTAAAAAACATGGAAAAAACCTTTCTTTTTTCACCATGTTGGAAGACTAGTTCTATGGAAAGCCTTGATTTTGTGCATTTAAAACTTTTTTCTTTATTTTAGAAATTTTAAATTTAACCTTTACATTAACAATGTTTTGAATGGTAAAGTCAGACACGAGGATTGAAGTGAACAATTTCTGTACATCATGAAAAAGTTGTTCATCCTATTAATAATCTAGTCGTTTGAATAACCATGATATTCAGAAGATATGAAATTATAGATGCTCAGCCTGAGTCTCTTAAAATTTGATATCACATTTTTATTTTAACAGGAACTTTTTCTTAAAAAAATTATCTAAATGATATGACATATTTAAAACCCCCAAAAATCTATATATGTTGACAAATTATGGAAACAACTTAGAAGGGTCACTGCCAACAATTTATTTGCTTAACAGAAAAGATCTGTAAATGTTAATTACATGCATATTGGAAGAATTAGATGACAAAACTTAATATTTTGCATAGAATTCTTTTGCTATAATATAAAGGCTTTAAATATGAATATGTTGCAAAGAAATGTTGTTTCAAAGAGTAACATTTATGAAGGAATAGATTGGTAAGAAGTTCAATCAGTTCTCATCTATCACCCTGTACTTAGTGGATGTAATCTAATCAATTGGTCCAATATCAGCAAATGTGTAACTGCTTGCTTGGGGTCTTTGTAAACTAAAGGAACCCTTAAATGTCTATTGCACTGTTTTGATGTTTCCTGGTACTTTATGGATTCCAAACAAGTTTAAAAGGTTACAAAATTACTTGACTTGACAATCTTTTACACTATGAGCAAGATATTCGAAAGTTAATTCTTTGAGATTTTTATTGAAAAGCTTTTTGGAAGTAGCCAGCTTGAGTAGAGGAACTTTGTAAAGTGAGAAGATAGCATGCAAGATATGAATTAAATAAAGCATGAACTTCATATGAGAAAGGATATTGAAAGATAAGAAAAAGTTTAGCATAAAATCATTATTCTTTTTCTGTGTTTTAAGCAGTTAGAATATGTAAGGATGACTGATTTACCCATTTTGTATATTAGACATTTGATGCAACTTAATCTATTGAAAAAATTTGGTTGATAAGCATTCATTTTCTTTTGGAATCACTTCCTGCCTACTTCTAATAACTAAATGAAGTTAAAGGTGTAGAAGGCTGGTACGTTGGTTTATGATTACCTGCCTCACACTTCTAAGGTTAGCATTACTAAAAGCCTGGTGTCATTTTATAATCTCCTTCTGGTTATCATGATTATTATAACTGCCAGTACATTATAAATACTATTTATCTGTATAGTTTTCAGACATTTTTCAAATTGGAACGCATACAAATTTAAAAAATTTTTTTCCAGGGGTGTCTGATTTATGTAAACATGATGCTATAATTGCCAGTAACACACTCAGTTGTGACGTGACAGCCATAGCAGAGAAAACTATTAACAAAGAGGTAAACATTTGGTTTCTTAACTGCTACTTTTCTGAATTAAAAAAAAAAAATCATAGAAAAAAGGCATTTTAATTTGGAAATAATTGAAAAAAAACAAAGGATCTTAAAAAAATATTTTATTTAAATTCTTCAGAGAAAAATATTAATGTTAAAAGTCTTACATTTGTTGATAAATTTAAGATGCATTTAAGTCTGTTTTATCTATGGATGTGACAATTATCAGGTTTCATCTCAGTGAATAGATATCTTTTATTTTTTAGTTGGAAAGAACTTGAATATTGTCTTAATCTGTTCTCCATATTACGTTGAGTTTTATCATCAAATCGATTTGTCTATATTACCACACAAGCAGGGACATAGATCTGGCTTGGAGTTGGAAGGGAGGAAGAGAAGATGGTAAATCCCATAGACATTCATTCAACTTCCACCCCTCCACTATTTATAGCCTATATGCATTTTAGTGCAAATTTGATTATGTGTTGGGGGGGGGGACTTTGTTCTGTCAAACTCCCTTCCCCATCCCCAAAAATCAGGATCAATGCCTCTGTGCATAACTAGGTGAAGCCCCAAATACAAAAAGTAATACTGGCAAAAACAGTTCAAAATTCAACCCACAAATGAGATTTAAGTTTATATAAAGAAAAAAAAAAACAGAAAATTTTGTAATGGAAATTGAAATCTTCAACATCTTAATGTTAACTAATCAATCTGTGTATATCTAAATTCCAATTAGTACATAACTAGATGAATTTAAAAGTCAAAACATTGAAACGAATAGCTTTCTACAAGCATAGATTCAAAATTCAACACGTTAAGATTTCTTTGTTAAAGTAATCGACATGGCTATTTCCAATTCAGATTAATACATAACTTTGTGAAAGTAAAAGTATCGAAAGCAATACTGATCTACAAACAGATACAAAATTGAAAATGATCATGAAAGCCTGTCAAAAGTATAGCTTAGTGTTTAAATTCAAAAGCTCTCAAATTACAAAGCAGAAACACCAACTTTTCACCACCACCTGGATTGAGGCGGTTTCTTGTTAGCTCATGTATATGTCAACCACTGTCTATGGAAGATTGAGGTGTACATAAGTGCATCTGTACCAGTGAATTTTCTTTACAACATAACATAAAAGATTTTCATTTCTGGTTAATAGAGGTGAGTCAAGATATTCCTTGATCTCACTCTATAATAGCAGAGTGTTTTTCTTTTCTGTTCTTGAGGATCTGCAGTTTGCTTTCCTGTAGAAGAGTTGACAGGTTTTTTTTTTTTAACTTTTGCTATTTCTTCACACAATTAAAAAATCTGGGAGCTATCAGTATTGTTTCAGCAGCTGAAGTTTTGGGTATTTCCATGGCTTAAAATAATTTTAATGAATTGGGTGGACCAAATATCTGGACTGATAAGATTTGCATTGGACATGTTGAATAGCAAAAATTGGAAACTATTTTGCCCATATTTTTATTAAGGCATCTTAACTGTATTAGGTTTCCTTGCAACTGTCTAAACAGCTACCTAACACCATTATTACTCTTATCTTTTAGGTTCCATATTGTTTAGGAATAAACAGTAACTTCTCAGTTCCAGGCTTTCATCAGATGAATGCCAATATTCTGTTTCATTTATTTTTATACTACCATGTACTGTTTAGCAATTTGTTAGACTAATAATTTATTCCTTTATTCAAAAGCTTCAGTTTTTACTTTATCAGTCTAAAGACCACTATTTTAGGCCTTTTTGAAAAGTCTGAACACGTGCTTGCTCCAGAACAACAATTTTGCTTCAAACTCTTGTATCTCATGAAAGGCAGGCTCACCAAAGTTAATAATTATTGTTCCAGAGATTAGTATAAATCCAAGATACTCTTGCCTTGCATCATTTATTCTACAATTGGCAAACATCATTAATTTTCTGGAAAAGTCATAAGATGTAGATGTAAGAATTAAATGAGTGATGATAAGATTTTTTTGAATATTATTTAATTGTTTTTACAAGACACAGCCAAATTTCTATATTTTCTGTGGTATTTGGGAAAATAGGAAAGTTTTAAAAAAATGATTTTGAGTTTACTTGTTTTCATACGATGTTCTTTTTTAGCTACAAAGAAATAGTAATTTTTTAAACTACAGGAATAAGAATTAGGTTCTTTTTGTTATACTTTCTTATATCCCGGTTTTTTTTATAAATGAAAGCTCACTGTGACTTTGTTCCCAGGACAATATATCATCTTTGGAAGGTGAAACCCACACAAACTCACTGAAGTTTGCAATGAGGCTGTGAGATACATTTGTTGGAGTGTCAAATTCAATATAGTTTCATCATTGCATTGACATGTTATGAAATGGGAAAGTTTTACGAAGTAAAAATAAATATTTTAGAGGGAAGTTATGCATTGAAAGAATTTGAGCAATATTTACATAGCCTCAAAATAAAGGAAGATGAAAAAATTTGGAAGCTGAATTTTCCCCCTATTTTTCTTGTTCTTTGCAGTTTAACATTTTGTTTCATCAACTGAGTTCTTCAAATATCATTAGTTAAATAATGTCTGATGTTTGTTATTTTAAGCCATGTATGTCTGGATCATCAAGACTTGCATTGGAGTCTATGATTTCATTTCTTCTGTTTTTTGCATTATCTCTTTGCCTTCCATTTTTAAATATCTTCTATGAACCTATGTCTTATTCTATAATTCATATCTTTACTTTGGAACTTCAGTTTGAAGTGAGGATCTAAGCATGTAAAAATACGGGGTTTATTATTTGCCAAATACTTATGTAAATGCCTTTGCAAAGTTGCTTTTAGCTGATCTACAGTTGTCATGATTCCTATGAAAGTAGCATTAATAGTAACTTTGATTATAGCTAAAATTGATGGAATTATAATGGAAGTTGTTACATTCATCTGACTACTAACCTTTATGATCCTTTTAAAGGGCTTTAAAAGACTATCTATATTTTTTATCTAAGCTCTATTGATATGGAGTTAAATTTGGAATATTAAGGTCTAATGCATACACCATGATTAGACATCTTTGTTCAGTATTAAATTCTAACGTGAGCTATTCAAACGGGTGGATACATTCTGCAAAAGCCTGTGTTTGGGGGCCTTCACTTGTTCCTGAGGTCACTTAGCTTCTGTGAAGCAGCAGGAAAATGATGGAAATGGCCAAATAATATAAAAGATATATTTTACTGCTTATTGGCTAAATATGGCGTCATTAATGTATATTTTTAAGTATGCATTTAAAAAAAAAAGTGATGGGTCCAACAACGTGTTGCAGCATTATTTCTAAGGACCAAATAAACTTTATCCAGTGTAATTTAAACTTTCTTCAAATCAGACAGAATTTTCTCACTTATTTGGTTAGCTGAATGTGATTCTGGAAATGGAACCACATTTAGAATGGGTCCATGTTTTTTTAAAATCAGGTATTAGTCAATGATTTGTCATACCAAGAAATGGTGTACCAGTAGTACAGTAGAAGATTGTTTATCCAAAAATCCAAACAACACCAAAAAAGAAAAATTGACCATACAAAAAGAATTGTCCATTAATCCAAGGCATTGCTATAGTTCTGGAAGATGCTATCACATCGAGCAGCCTTGGCCATATGTGACTGCATCGGCTACAGCTCTCCTAAGTTTTGAAAATCGTGTGGAAATGGCTTATTATAAGAGTTCATCAACTCCTATAATGAAAAGAACAGACAAGAGGATGTCCAGAAAATCTTGCTGCAGAATAAAGTGGTAGAAAAACGGAGAATATGAAATATACTCACTATTCAACAGAAAGTGGAGTTGACAAAGAAGCTAGATCCGTGGTTCTCAACCTGGGGTCCGCGGTCCCTTAGGAGACCGAGAAGCGATTTCAGGGGGACCGCGAAGGGGTCGCTGACTTGTGTGCCTTTCGTTTTTGGTGGACATATTCGAGGCAGTTAACTGCGTTAATTTGGCATTACAAGGGAAGGAGGTTACCGTGCTGCACTGCCATGAAAAAATGAATGCTTTCAGGACGAAGCTGGAATTGTGGCATTTAAAATTGACGAGAAAGAATTTTGCACCATTTCTGGAGCTCAACGCTTTCCTCGATGAAAATAATCTCTCAGTTGATTCTGGTATTCTCGTGTTGACGAAGAATCATGTTGATATTCTCCACAAAGAGCTTGCAGGCTATTTTCCAGAACTTCACGATTTTCAGAAGTATTATAACTTTCTCTCGAATCCATTCTCCATCTCCGTCAGCGAGCTGCCTTCCGAAGACCATCTCATTGAAGAGCAGTTCATTGACTTGGTGAATGATGGAGCTGCCAAAAATGCTTTTCGCCAGATGCGTTGCAGCGACTTCTGGATTGAAATGGTACAATCATATCTGGATGTTGCAAAGATAGCTCTCAAATTGCTGATTCCATTCGCAACAACCTATGAGTGTGAGTCAGCGTTCTCAACTCTTGTTTCAATCAAAACCAGATCGAGAAACAAACTCAATGTAACGCATGACATGAGAGTGGCTCTTTCAAAAACGCAGCCCAACATTGATGAAATATTGAAGGCCAAACAGGTGCAGATCTCTCAATGAACTTTTTCTTCATTTGATTTTCGAGAATTGTCATATTTTGAATAAATTTTAATTCAACAGTTTTTTTAAGACTTTTAAATTGACTAACTGTTAGTTTAGAATAAATGCTTTTAGTACACTTTTGAATATTTTCAAAAATTCTGAGTGGATTCATATATATATATATATATAGAAAAGTTTCTGAAATTTTGGGAAATACTCGTTTGACAACATAGAAGCAAAAACCTTGACATGCTAACATAATAATAATAATAATAATATAGTAGGTCGAGCTGATTTTATGGGGGACTGCAAAGGGTAAAAAAAAATCTAGGGGGACCGCGAAGCAACTTTGGCTACACCATTTCTCTGCAGATCTACAGAATATTTTGTGGTACTGAAATGTTTCCTGAATTTTTATTTTTAACAATGTTTATATTTGCCATGCTTAGGTAAAAACATGTTGATTGATTTTTCCTGTACAAGGGTTGAGACATCCAACACTTTGACCTGGGCTACTTTTTGTGATACTATATTTACAATGTAAGAGGATACATGGATACATATAATTTTTTTTAGTAAATAAAACACATTTCCCAAGTTTATTTTATTTGTAGGTAAAAACTTTTTTTTTTTTTTTGTTGATGTGCTGTGTAAAACATCAAGCATTTGGAACTGAAATTGCTCAGCTCTTGACCAATTCAATAAATGACCTACTCTACTAATTGTCAAAATGTCTGCCACCAATGCTATTTTCTTTCTTAGTATCTTTTGGAGTTTTTGGAAAACAGCATTGTACATATGTGGTATCACTGACTGAAAAAAATGATGTGGCATATTATAGTTAGGAGACAAGTGGTTGAGTAGTTTTCTAAATTCAGTGTCTACCACAGCTGAGGAAGGTTGCAATAATCTGTTTTTAGTGTATGGCTATGGCTTGAGGGTTTCTGATGGTGTACTTTATCTTGTCAAGGGATTTATTTATAGCTCTCTGTTAGCTGCAGCCTGGCCTGGCTTTTTATGGTTTAATTTTTGCAGCAGCATGTTTTTTCTGTTGAAGCATTTCTGCACTCTATTTGGTGGAGTGATTCACCTTTGAATGGTTTATTGAGTTGGTAGTTGTAGTTGACGTTTTTCAGGTTTCTTGATTGCAGTACTTGCATTAGCTTTGGAATCTTTCTAAACCTCAGAATAATCCCATATAAAGCTTTTTGAAAACCTCTTTAGATATCTGCAAATGGACAATGTGTCAGTGGTCACCTTGCTACAGTTGGACTTCTAATTGTTCAGCTGAACAGCATCTGAAAAAACTGGCCCCTTCAGTATTCAATTTTAAAACAATAGTTAACCACACTATAGGTTTTATGACACCCATGATTAACTAGTGTCACTAAAAAGCCTTCCCTCTTGCTGTTATCAATTCCAGCTACAGTAAAAGCAATGTTTACCTTTCCTATGGCTTTTATCATAGTACACTCCCAACAATCCACTATGTGCCTGGATCACCTGTTGCCCATGAAAGTAACAGGATCACGATAGCAGATGTGAAAGTTTTGTTGACACAAGTATCACAATTGGGAGGCCTTTGCAGAAAATATGGCCTGATCAGCTTACCAGATCTAATGTTAATTAAAATAGTTAGTTTAGTTGATCAATTAAAAATTAATAAAATAATTCAGTCTGAATTTAATTTATTCTTGTATTTGGTAGACTAGTGCTACACGTTGTAGTTTGGCAGGATCATGGTGTCCGTGTTGTAAGGCTTTAATAATGACTGCATAAAGCTGACACTTTGTTTTACTTGCAACAAAAAGATCTATATTGGACAAGTCACCCCATAAGGTGGATACCAATTTTGACAAAAGATATATTAATAAATAACAGCATTTTTAATTTGATGAAAATCTAAACTATTAAGGAAAATAGCGTTAAAAAAAGATAATGTAATTTATCTGTATTTTCAGAGAACTGTGGGTTTGAGATTTCTCTACCCAGTTTACTATATTCCAGAAGTGGAGATAACACCTGGTAAAGATACAGCTGCAGCAAGTATAAATAAAAGTAATGCTGGTTTGTTTTGTTTTGTTATACTGTTTGTTATAGGAATTCAGTGTTGTGCTGGTTGTGATTTACCTGTTAATCTAACAGTACTGAAAATACCCGAAGCTATTTCCCCACTTACTGCATGTTCCTCAGATTCAGTCAGAACTCCCAGCAGTAATAATAGAATTACACTCTAAATTAATTTCTCTGGTGTCTGTTTTGATATTTTTAGTTTTATTTTATGTTTGTCATTGGTTAAATCTATATTTATTAAAAAGGAAACCAATACCTTTAATACACAAGTTTTCTAAATGTTATTTTATGCTTCTAATTCTGTGTAGTTAAGGGAAACTAAATAACTAGTATCAGGATAACTGAAGAATACATTTAAAAGCGTTTCATTTCCACTTTTCAGTTTTATGTTGAATAGACTACTACTGCATCGAGCCCCTACATTTATTATCTGTTTTCTAAAAAAATTCTTTGGTCTATTTAGTCAGTATTCTCCCAAATTAATTATAGGCACTATTTGTTCACTAAATGACTCATTGTAGGAATGGTATTCTTACATTTATTTATAATACTTCCTATTCTACATTATTACCTTGTCCAAACTCAGTCCCAACAGTTGTGCCAGCAGCTCTGATTTCTAGGTGGAAATGTACATAAATGAATCTGTAAAAAAAAAAAATTACTGAATGGAAACAGTTTTACTGAAACAGCTACATATTTTTGCAGAAGTTTCCATCTATTGCCAATGGTTTGTCAAAATTCATTTGTGAAATAAATTTTAAACTCTAAATCCTTTTTTTATTTGTGTTGTTTCTATTCATGGAGGAATTATACCAATATTGATCTAATCAAATAATGTTTTCGTTGGTTTTTACTGAAATTAACTCTAATTTAGGTTTTGCAGGTTATCTCCCATCGACTGTTAATTGATTTATAACTAAATTAATTCTTTTTAGACATGCCCATTGCATGTAGAAATTAAAATATTGAGCAGGAATAATTCAATACATGATAAAGAACATAACTGTCTTTTCTAAAAATATATATATATTACAATTTAAAAAAACAACAAAAAACTTGGTTTCTGAAATCCATTTTTCATTTTAGGATAGTGAATTTTTTTTTTTTTTTTGGAACAAGAATATGAAACATTTCAAACTTTAAAACCAATTTTCATGCAAAATCTAATCATACTTATTGTCTGTCCTTTTATCAAGAATGTCACATGTATAATCTGGATATTTTAAAGCTCTGGAGTTGTATTCTTTTGTTTATTTGGTCAGCATTTTTCACCTACCTTTGGATTTTATACTTGCAAATTTCCTAAACTACAGAATACTAAGGTTGATTGATGAGATACTTTAAACATTTGCTATGTTTATAGATTGTATGACTACATAGGATAGAACAATAACAAATTGTGTTACAAAATTGTGAGAAATATTTTAATGTTTTGTTGTTCTGATTGCTGTCAAGTCAAAATAGTAACTTGCTATAACAAGAATCATCCTCATGGCAACTCCATTAGAAATCAGACAGAGAAATGGGTTAATGATATAAAGCACTTTGGAAGTCAAGAGACTGATGTAGCTGTCAAAAAAGCTTTTTCAAGAAGCCCACAGAAATCACTTAACCATACCTCGAGTATTGAATCATTCACTTTTCAACAGTCCATAAAAGTTTGAAAGTGAGGCTGCACAAACAAATATAAATCAGAGCAGTCATCTCCAATAGCTGGAGAATGTGTCCAAGTCAAATTGGATTGAACTTGTTGCTGGATCACTCAGAAACTTTATGGGTTTTTAATACAATATATTGTTCTATCTTATTTAGTTATTAAGTGCTGAAACCTTTTTAAAACTCATGTTTATAAACATCTCTTAATTTCTACATTTATTTATACATTGGGACACTTCATATATTGCTGTATATGGAATTGTGTAGTAGCTACTTGCATTGATAAAATATGGTTTGATTTTATTATGATTGATGCTGTGGATGATTTCCAAAAGCTTTTTCATTACGTTTTTCTCATGATGGTAGCCATCAATCTGTTAATTTTTGCAGCTCTTTCATTGTCCTTATAACCTGATGATGATCTAACAGGCTCTGCCATGCTTTCTGCACATTAAAAATAGTGTATTGGTAGATCAACTGTTTTATAATGGAGTCTTGAATTTTGGAAGTGCTAGATTGCAATAGCAATGTGGCTTTTTGTAATGGATCTTCAAACCTGTTAAATGTAACAACAAAGATAAACAAGTAATCAAACTTTACATAACACTATAGAATTTCATGATTTAGTAAAGATGCTTTGTCAAAATTAGAGTTTTTGCCATTTTTTGGTTAAATATTGTTTTTTTTTCCCCCAAAGAAATGTACTTTGGTTTTTCATCTATCACAACAGTTTCTTCTTAAATATTAGTTCTAGTTTGTTTGTTTTTTTAAAAAAAGGCTTTCACCAAAGCACCCTCTTTTTATTATAGTTTTCACCTTTTTGTGGCAATCGTAGCACATTTTTTTCTAAATCTCTGCAAAATTGACAGCTATTTTTTATAGCATGAAGAATGATGCAACAATGCAGTATCATAATGATGAGCCTTCCAAAAAAAACCCTATGTATTTTTGGGGCAAAATATTGAATTTTCAGAAATTTTATTTTGCCATCATAAAAAAAATAAAGGAAAGGTTTGACAGACAAAAAGAATGCTATGAGTTTGCACATGGATGTGAAATACCATCAGAGTTAAAAAAAAAAAAAATGCATTGATATATATATATTTTGATAATGTGTTTGTCTTAGTTGTTACATCAAAGCATTTTAAAATTTCTGTCCAGTTAAAAATGAGCCGCTGTAAGTTTTTGAACTTTTACATTCTAGTTCGGAAATTCATGGATAAAATGGGAAAGACGTTGTTTTTTCGATCTGCTGGAGAACCGCTGATTCTTACAGAAGAACAAAGAGAAGAGAGAAAAGCAGGTAAAGTCTCTAACTTCATAACTGCATACACTTATTATGGTTTTATATTAGCTCACCTTTTACTCAATTTTAATTAATGATATTTAAATGAGGAAATGAGAAAAAGAAAATTGAACAGGTATATAAAAATTTTGAGTTGTTTCTTAATAATTTTTTAATGATAATGGTGAAATTACTACAAAAGAAAACAGTAGTAAGGTTGACTTTGACAGATGCTTTCTTCCTGAGTGAAACTGGATCTGAAGCTTACTTATCCAAAGAGTCTACAATTCTGTCTTGAGTGTACTAGTCAAATTGCATCCGCTTCAGAATAAATGCTGCTGCTGTCTTTACAAGTAGAATGATTACCCAGGTAAGTCAAATTTTCTGTGAAAACGCTAAGCACAGAAAAAGTAACTGTAAAACCGTACACAAAGAATCATTCTTACTGCTTGGAAAAATTTCATCATGGAGAAATTCTGAATAATCGATAGAAACTGCGGTTTAAATTCATCTACTGGGCGATTTAAGTTTAGACATCATTAAAGAAAAGAATTAAGTCACTTCAAAAATGCTTGTAGACCAAATTAGACAACCAAAGATTGGCTGGCTGTTTTTTTTTTGTTTTTTTTTACCTTCAGCTCGGATTGAACAAATCAACAATTCTTCAGGGATGACACACTTCTTTAGAAATCTGCTTCCATCATTGTTTCATCGTGGGAGCATCACACCGTCACAGGATGATGATATTTGTGAGTAGCAAATAGCACATTTTCTTTTAGCAAATTGAAATTTTAGTTGTGATGCTGCTTATTTTAGTAGCAAAACCAGATGGTTGTTTACACACTGGTATGTATCACGACAATGGAAAAGTACAGCTATAACAGCTGACATCATTGTCATGGGTATTATTTCTTAACAGAAGCAAATGAAAAAGTTGGAATTCATTAGTCTAATCTACCCACTTGAACAAAAATTCACTTGGTTACAATAGAATTTTGAACTTGGAATCATGGGAAGGGGTTCCAGGAATTAGATGCTGAAACTTTATTTATCAGAATGGTTTCCATATTAAGTGTACTACCATCATAAAATATATTTACATTACAGGAGTAGAAAGTAGGGAACACATTCTACTCAGACCGTATTGGGAAGAAATTAATCAAAATTGTTCAGTCACAGCATTTCTTATGTGTAGTTCTATCTTCAGTAGGCTGAATGCTGCCATCCACTGTTTAGGTGGCTGCAGTTTACCACTAGAGGACATGCACAGTGGCTGGTTTGGGGGAGTAACTGGTAACTGCACACATTAATGAATTGTTTCTTTCTTTTTTTATTCACTTCTAATGAAAAACATACATACACATAAAAATTAGAAAGATTTATGATTTTTACTTACTTTATTTAGGAATACAACAGTTTAGCTGCTGCACTGATTAAGAAATTTGAAACAGAAAGAAACCTTTTAGAAATTGCATTGACATTTTGATTAAAACTTTTTAAATCTATTTTTTTTAAATAAATTACACACACACACACACACAATTTATGCATAATTTTATTAATGTGTGTGTTTGTAATTTGAGCAAAATACTGTTGAGATGAAATGCCAAATATGTTTTAAAGTAATGACCTTTTATAATTGAAGGTGCTTGAATTTTTAAAAAAATCTATCCTACACTGAGAAATTCCAGATGGCTGAAGAACTTTTCAAAGGTTGATATATGTTAATGAATAAACCTTTCTCTCTTCCACAAACTGTAGCTAAAACTGAAGGGTTGCATTTGCACCTCAACCTAGAAGAGCTAGTGAGTATTTGTGTTGAACTGGTTTTATATTAGTCAAAATATTGTCATAGTGCAAAGCATGTGGGGTTCTAGTAATATATGGATTTAACAATGCAAAGAATTATATCAATAAGAAGGGTACTGTGTGTTTCACAGTCTCTATGGCTCAATCCATGCTGAGTAATACATATTTGTAGGGTAGTGAGGTGCAAATATACCCCCAGTTTGTATACAGAGTTAATCAGCAAAAAGACTTCTTTACTCAGTCTTGTCAAATTATTGTTATGCATGAAGTAGAAAAGAAACTTTTAGTTATATACAACCAGTGCACCTTCGATCTTTATATGATATTTTTAAATTAATATGATGGATCTTTGTGCAAAATTTTAGATTAAAATATTTTCAGTTCTTTATTTTCAAAACAACTTTTTTCCTCGATTTTCTTTTCTGTACCTATGTACATATGTATGCATTTTCACAAATGCTCACCCACACGAAACTAACTGAAAATGTTATAGACTGGCAAAATCTAAAGTTTGGTATTTGAATGTATTCATTTGACAGTTTTTTTCATGTTCACACCTTTACCCACATTTAGGTAGATGAACACTTTCCTAATGTAGTATGATGCTGTACTGTAGTAAGAGATGGAAGTCCTTTAGTCTGACTCATCAGCAAACATAACCCAATGTCTGCATGCCTTCACGCCTGCATGAAATATTCAACCTGTATATACTGGAAAACGTTCTCCCATCTCAAACTGACAGTACAGATGAGAAAAAGTGATGATTAGTTTATATTATATATCAATATAAGTTTTAATAACTATTCTGTTGTATGATAAGTTCAAAACTATGTAAGCAAATATGTGGTTGGTTACCTTCTTTGTTAACTACCAACAATAAAAAAGTGTTACATTGCATTTTTACATTGAATAAATATATGAACTTGATCGAGAAACCATAAAGCATTAGATAAGCTGACTGAAAACTATTTTGAAAACTGTTATGACACTCTTGACAAAAAAACATTTGAGAACTTCATGGCCCTGATCTTCTCTCTTCTGCTGCATACTTATAAACCCTGAACACCTGATCAAGATGCTATTAATTATAAACTAAATTTGTTACTTATTTTAGACTTTTTATTCCAGTTATTGTAAGTTTTGGATTTGTAATTTGAGTATCAAGTTAGTAATTGTGTAGAGCAAATACACTTGCACTGGTCAGACTTGGAATGTCATTATTTACAGGCATCAAAGGATTAAAAGTGAATAAAAAAAAGCAGTGTGTTTACTTATTTGGGTTAACTGCCTAGAAAAAGGTCATGAGGCAGTTACTATGAGCACTGAGTGATGTAGAATAAAAGACAAACTCTGCTGTTGTGGACAGCTGTGTTGTCAAAAGACCGCTTAATTAGGTAAATACCCTGGTGAAAGGAAGTTGATCAAGCCAGTCAGGCAGAAGTTGGCTTTTTGTATTTGTGTGTTTTCAGGATTACTTTTGTACATGGTCTTCTATTGATATGCAAATTATCTTCCTGGGTATTCCCCATTAGGTAGTTTGTATTGGGCAAATAACTTCTACTTTTAAAGGAAAATTTTGGACAATGCAAGTAATTAATGTTAAAATTGATACAAAATAGATTTCTCTCTTGTTTTCTTTCTTTCTTTTGGTGAGAAATATTATTGTCAATATTTATAAAATAGATCCCACTAAAATCTGATTTCTATGTAGCGGAAACTACTCAGAAACTCAGCAGTCCTTGCCAGATTTTCCATAAAGGAAGCCTGGTTACACTTAGAGACAATCATAAAAAATAAATATGAGAAGATGAAATAAAGAAAAGAAAATTAAACCAGATTACGTACTTGGATTCTTAGGGGTTCTTTACTGTTATCTGAGAAATCAAATCATAATAAAGGAGATTTGGATGCAGGTAATGAAAAACAGAGGTATTTTTACAGTGGTAGGTTAAATCCTCTACATTATAAATAGTATCCTCCATTTATTTTATGCAGCTTTTTCTTTGTTCGTCAGTTCCATTCAGGTAAAGATGAAGATTCTGATACTTAAGGATTTAGTTTATTTTCCCTTGAGTTTATAGCTGTTTTCTCAAACTACCCACTGGCATAGTTCACTCTCTCTTTCTCTGTATTTGTCAGGGCCTTATTGCAGAGTTTTCCTAAACCTATCTGGCTGTGAATACCATGAAGGTTTCAGTATCATCAGTAGTGTTCTACCCTACTACATACCGACTGCATTACTTCAGTATTAAATTATAGGCTCGTGCCATCAGTGCACAGCACACACCTGTAGAATTGCTTATTTTATTATGGACCTGTCTTTTATAGCACCATCACCAGCTCAGTCCATTAATGAGGTCTTCCCAGATGGCAGAAAACAGTTTTTAAGTCCAGTCTGATAGAAGATCAAGAGTACCAACTTGACTTGATAAATATTCCAGAGCATTAGGTGTTGTAGTAAGGCTAAACCTTATGATTTGAGTGGAAAACTAATATTCTGTGTTGGGCAGGGCTAGCATCTTAGCCATATATTATTGATGTCTTAAGAACAGCAGTCAAATTATACTTCTTTCTGCAGTGCTTAAACCTCAGTTGATTTCAAGCCACACTGCATCTTTGAAAATGTCCTTTCAGCAGGAACATTCTTATCTTTTAAATATCATTCAGATGGAGACCAACTTAGCCCACTATTATTGCAGGTTCATCAATGTAGCAGAAACAGTCTGAAACCTGTGAGCACCTAGGGCTAAGAACTTATTTTAAATATGCTGGCTACCAGTTTCTAAATAAAAAAATCTGTCTGTGATATATCTGTAGTCTGTCTAGGTGCAGAGTCATCCTGTGACTAGTGGGATTGTCATCAACTTATGCCAAGATAGTGTCATGCAATAAATAATGATAGCATTAAAAGCTGTACCTACTCCTTCACAAATAAAAGTTGATGTCTGTATCCTTAGCAAGTTTTGGCTGACTAGGTAAACATGGCCACTTAACCCCTGATATGTCTAGTCTGGTAAAATGGTGTCTAGGTAAATCTTTGGACTAGGTCATTCATTCATTCACTTATAGCTTAGTTTGCATTGTTAAGATCAATTAGAAACTTGGCAGATAAAATTTTAATATACATTTTATTCAGTATAAGGAATTTCAGTTCTTTATTCAATTTTCATAATTTCCAAAAGTAATGAAAGTAAGAGCCAAGTTTTTAGTTCTGAAAATAAAAAATCAAAATAACCAAATTTGATACTTATACATTCTGTTTAGCAAGAAAGTTTTTACTATAACTATGCTGCACTTTTAATAGTTTATTTAAATAACTTATGATAAGATAATAATTTTATTATTGAGACATAAGTAATAATTCATTTAAAAAGTATCCTTTGTACAATGCTAGATACAGTAATGCTTGATCAGTTTAACTTGATCATATAATTATGCAAAGACGAATGGAGGTTTTGGCATATATCATGCAGAGGTGTAGCGAGGGTCTCAGCGCCCATGGGCAAAGACCCTTTTGGCACCCCCCACCTCTGAAATGTTTTGATTATTTGTTTGTGACTCATTAGCCACTTAATGACAATCACAAAGAATTAATCACCGCCTTATAAAGAGCTAATTTAAAGTCACAATATCACAACTGTAAACCTGGAACTAATTTTACTTACATAATCTGTTAAATTGTAAACCATTTTGATATTTATTTCATCCAGCATCGTTCAAACTCACAGAGCTAGAGTAATCTCTCGATCATGCAGAATGCAGTCACTTGTGGTGTACATGTATTACAAAACAGATTGATAAAATACTACTTATGTTTACAAAACTGTGCATATACTTAACTAGATCTTGCACTGGTAGCATTCTGGTATTCATTGTTACATTATATATGAACCTTTCGTGCTTTTGCTGCTGCAAATGAATCAATTAAACTATCAGAATTTAAGGTATTGATTACGTCTTTTTCAATACTTAATATTGCCAAGTTACTAAGTCGTTCTTGAGTCATTGAAGTTCTCAAGCATGTCATAATTAATTTCAGCTTGCTGAAAGACCTTTCACAACTAGCAATAGAAACCGCAATTGTTAACAAAATCTGCAATGTAATTCTTAAATTTGGGAAAACATCTTCACCATATGAAATCATAAATGTTAGGTACCCGGATTCTATAATTTGCATTTAAATTCCCTGGATTACAAACATGATTTTGTAAAGTTATGTCCCTTAATCCAGCAAACTGTATCGAGTGCTTGAATATGCGTTTCCCTAATTTTGCAATTACTGTGGAAATTTCGTGGGACGGAGGTGGCTAGTTATTAATTGACATTATAATTTATAGGCCAGAGGAAATTTTGTGCCGCTTCAGACCTGCCACACTGGGGAGGGGAGGCAACTGTCCCCCCCCCTCCATGCTATGCCTCTGATATCATATACTAGTAGCTTCTCTGGTATACTACATTTATTGAAGGAGAACAGATACATTACATTACATTTACCTTCCAGGTAACAACTAACATAGAACAGAAAAAATAGCAGTTGTTACTGGTTGAAATAGTGTTTAGTCATTTGACCTAGACGGGGAGAAGGCCCAACAAAGATATCCGACCCATGGCCAAGTGTGGAAGCTGGAGTGTCATTGTATTGGCTACATCTGGCATAGTGGAAAGACAGGAACAGTGTTTGTTGAAGCACATCTCAAATTTGCTGGGTACACTGCCATTTTACAGATATCTACTACCACTGTATCATAAAAGCATAATGGCATTCAATGCCCCCTTCTTCAGGAGGATGGTGGAACATCCTCCATAATTTGAACAGAAGATTATTTATATGTGAAATTATTCAACTTCAGTTTGTTTTATTGGCAGTAATAAAGGTATTTGTCTGATAAAGGGTTCTATTGCGCAATAGACGTAATATAAATTAATAATAAAGTATATACTATTAATATTTTATAAAATATTTTTCAAACAAGTGTTAAATTAAAAGAGAAAATTAAATGTATAAATTAAAGTTGAAAAAAATAGTATGATTTATATCTAATGGCAAGACCATCAGAAATAAATAAAATTATCTTAAAGCAAAATTTTCTGAACTTTTTTTTATCATTGTTTGGTTAAGCATGATTTCAAAGAATATAAAGGAAAGTCATTACTGCAATGCAGCTATTTTATTGTATTATTTGTATGTGTTGTATGGTGCATGAGTGAATCAGTGAGTGAAGGTTAAAATCTCATGAAGAGGAAAAATCAAATATCAAAACTGTAACTTTGCTGAATTTTCCAGTGTGAGCAGAATACTTTTCATCATACAAATTCACTCTGTTTTAAGATTCTCTTTATTTTTCAGCTTCCTGCTCTGTCCAGGACAAGGATTGTGCCATCTGCATGGCTAGTACAAGAGATAGTCTGTTGCTGCCATGCCATCACATGGTTACCTGTTATGAATGTTCCAAGATGTTGCTGAACAGAAGAGATGGCTGCCCTATCTGCCGAAAAGATATTGCACAAATAATAAAGGTGTATCATTGTTGACTTTTCCATGTTGCACACTATTGCTCAGAAATACCATAGAGCCCATCTGAAACTTTTGCTTGTTTCCACACAAAAAATAAGTAACATTATAAAATGATGTAGTATGTTTACAGACAGAGAGAGAGAGAGATATATATATATATATATACATACATACATAGTGCCTATTAAACTTGTTATTCTAGAATTACATTCCTATACCTGGATAATAATTGTACATGCTGATTTTATCTGTAAAAGTTGATAAATAGTTTTAATGACCTGAAGAACGAAAATATTTTAGTCTCTTGTGAGTCCCAATGCCAACTCTACCTGTCAGGCTGTGAAGAAACAGATAACAGACAAAACAGCAAAAATCAAACTTGGTGGCTCTCTGTGAACTGATTCCTAAAAGCAAGAATGAAAGTTGTTTGTTTTCTTTTCAAAGATTTGGTCATTTATACTTTTACTCACTGAATTAACTGCCAGGCATTGCAATGCATTCTTTAATCATTCTACATTAATCATTAACAGGTGAATGGTTTTGAAAGAAATTGTACTAAAGGACCCGATATCAGTTGCATGTAAATATCCTAAGCATTTTTTCTATTATCTTAAGAAACAGATGCATCTTTACACTATAGAGATTTGTCACTCCGACTAGAGTTTTGGCCTTGTGTTTAAAATACCTGTTCAATGAGCATGTGATGCTGACCACACTATTTCATTTGTATACTCTTGATCACAAAGACCTTTCTACTGTCTTTTTGGAAGGACAGGTTTTTTTAAAAAATTATTTTCATTCTTAATGTTATGAAGTAATGTTGAGTACTACATGGGGAATAATGAAAGCAAACAGCACTGTAAACAATAGCTAAACTAAGCGTAGAGTTTGTGTCTAGCAGGTAAAGATTAAAAGTGAAAAAAAAAGAAGAAACTTCCTAACATACCAAAAGTATCAGGGTATAAGATGAGGAAAGTAACAAATTGGCCTTTTAATCTTTTTAAAAAAATATTTTGGTCTGAATTCAACTTTTGTTTTTAAAAAATTCAAACTGGTTGAAAGTAATCTTGGAAAAGCCGTAGATAATTGAAAGGTATTAGCCGAGTCCAGTAAGTTAACAGAAATCAATCCTAACTGGAAGAAGTAGGAATTTTTCGATATGTAGATTTAGAGAAACAATTGGGTCAAGTTTGAATAATTCTGTCTTTGGAGACTGGAATGGTTATCAGAGGGGTGAACCATATCCAGGATATGAAATAAGAAATTAAAAAAAAACAAACATTTATGGCACTTTTTTCTATTGTTCTTTTATATATACATAAATAAAATACAAGTTTAAATTAAAAACCTGATATATTTATTGGTCATTAGAGGTTCCTTTTATTTTATAAAATTTTCCAATTACCAAAAGTTGAATAACTTTGTTAAAAAGAATGAAGTTTTTATATTCCAACTACCGATATTTATTGATTTAAATATTCAATAACAGGAAACTAATTTCTATTTCTAGTCATCTATGAAGATGCATTTTTTTTTATTTTTGTTTTTAAAAATAATTTCCAGATTTAAGCATTGTTGATAATTACCGCTAAAGACTAGTAACGATGCTCTGATAGACTTTAGGGGCAGTGTAAATTCTCTAGATATTATGTAAAATTCAAATGCACTGTTATCTATTCATAGAATGGTTATCAGTTGCAGGTGTTCATCAGGGCCTTGTTTCACTTGCTATAAACAGGTATAAGTTTAACTATGGGTGAACAGAGCTCTAGGCTTCAAACTATATATGATTTGTATACCCAAATGTACTTTGAAAAAAATGTAATTTATATTTTTAATTTAATTATCATTTTTGCTTGTCTCCTGATCAGAGCTGTTGAATCTAAATTATTTTGGTTAAAGTTTTTAAAGAGTTTACATGTCACTACACCTAATTACTAAAATACATGGTAAGTGATCGATACAGATATTTAAAGGAGAAAACATACCACCTTTCCATTGTATACAATTTTGAAAATAAATTCTTGGGATTATTCCATCTTTGTATTTTTTAAAGCTATTTATTTCAGAAGTGATGACAAAAATCATATAAGCAATAATGCAGAATCTATGTAGATCAAAGCCCGGCCAAACTTTGCATATTGCTCTACTTTGGATCCAGACACGGGCATCTGAAGGTTTCTCTTGAGTGAAAATCGTTAGAGTTTTGGGCCTCGTTTTTATGTATTTATTTTCTCTGAAATACATGAGACTGTAGACAAAGAAATAAAGTGATATTGGAAATTTTGTTTGGTTGGTTAATTAGGTAATCTTCAAAAGCAGCTGTGGGTGGGAGAGAGAAGCTGGCGGCAGGTCTATTTTAGCCAGGTTCGATCACTCCCAGTATATCCAGAATGCTGAAGTTGCTGTCAGAATACTTTCAGGAAAGAGATTAGTGTCTAACCAAGCTACTCAAACTTAAATCTATTTGTTTGAGCTCTTCATTTTTTTTTTTTTAGGGTGGATGTTAAAAACAAATCTGGTGATATGATGGCTTAACAGCTGGATATTAGTTAGGACAGTTGCCTGATAGCCTTGTATCAGTAACCAGCACAGGTGACAGTTACTGATTTCTCAATAAAAAGTCAAGGTAAGATAATCAAGTGTTCCCATTTAAAACAACAAAAAACTAAATTAAAAAGTTTATTTCTATTAATAATGTCAGAAAATTACTTACAGCCTGATACATGTCTTTCTAGGTACTTTGAATACTTTATTGATATAAAAACTTGTATGTACAATGAAAACAACAACAGACGTGTTGATTGTGACGTGAAGTCTTATACCCTGAGAATGACTACATCAGATGCTAATATACTGGCTGTCGCCACCAGCACAGTAACAATGGTGAGCCGTGTGGACATCAACACTGCTTGCAAAATTAAGCAACAACAACATGAGATATCACTAATGCGTTGTCATTTCAATGTAAGAAAATTCTACATTTACACCGCTCTTCCCCAATAATTTATTCTAAAATTAAAAGCAACATTGCATGTTTGTTTGTTTATTTAAAAAAATAAATAAAATGCCCATGAAAATTTATATTTTAAGGCGGTAATTACTCCACTGAATAATGTATTCGACATAGTAGTGTTTCGGGGAAAATAACAACCACTTATCAAAATTTTAGCTGGATCACTAATTGTTTTCAAAAGTTCAGGAGACAGAAAATGAAATAATATCATTGATGCAGATTTAAAAGTAACCAATTTAAATGGACACCCATTTCTTCTTAAGAATTGTTGAGAGCAATACCTACAATTCAGCAGTGATCTTGGGTCAGTTCTCTTCATTAATTCATATAAAAACCAACCAGGCTTCCTGGTCTCGTAGACTATTAAATCCATTGTTTTCAGATTTACTTTTGGAATCTGGACCTAAACTGCACACAAATGTTTAAAATATCATTACAAATATGCTTGTTGAAAGAATTAAAAAGCAAAAATCTTGTACTAAGTCATGATCAGTAAATATGATGGTACTTTTTAAAATCTGGTATGGCAATGAAAGCTTCATCTTCCCATGGCCATTTTCTGAAAGTTTCATGCCAAGGAAGTTCTGTTATTCTAGGAAAAAGTACAAGCATCAGGTTAATGTAGATGGTGTATACCAAGTACATGTAAGTCTTTACAGCTGCATCATAAAGACTTAAAATTTTGTATAGTTTTACATAATATCATAACCTAGTTAACTATACAAACAAACAGTGTTATTACTCAGTGATCCCACAACCCTTGGTGTTTACAGGCTGATGTGATTAATAATAGTGCCAATTCTTTTTTGATACAAGGATGAAAATAAATACACAATGCTTTATTTAATAAATAAATTCAACACTATTCACTAATAAACAACAACAACAAAAAATCTAAGTGGATTATCCACTTTTCTAATATAAATTTAAAAAAAGAAAATTAGATGTAACCGGTTTTCTGAATTTTCACTTGTTTCCCATTAAACATAGAGCTGCAAAACCAGAAAGTTTAATGTAATAACAGTTAGGAATATAAACAGTACCAGTTTATATACAGAACAATCCACCAGACAGCAGCAGATTTTGTCTACCAGTAGTTATGACCTTTAAATAAGACCCTTCATGGGTGCACACACACACTCAAATATATCAGGTGAGCACTGCTCTGTATCTAGAACCAAAACAGCTTTTGTATTATTTGTTAATTTTGTTATCTTTATTCTTATTTTAGACTGAGTGGAAAGGTAGTTTACTTTAACAAAACACCAATATGTAAATGTGTGTATATACACACACCTTTTATATTAAAGTGGTGTTGAAACATCTTTTTTTTGGGGGGGTATTGAAACATCTTAGCCAAATATATCTACTGATGAATAAACTGATTGTATATCATTTAAATTAATTTGTTCTCTTTGCACTCCTATGGTGACACCTTTTCTCAGCCAGATGGTACTAACGTGATTGATGAGACGTGATGATGATTGCAATGACAACAATGATATGCTTAGCTGGATAGATCTGCAACAGGGAAAGAGCATAATATTTCCATACATATATGTACAAAACATACAAATAAAAAATAATCATATAAAAACATTTATTAGATCTAAACTTTTGGCATTATAAATTTTCCACTTCTATGATAGATTCAGCAAAAGTAATGCATATAATATTTTTTTTAAAAATTATATAAATAATAATGTATGCACTTTTTCCTTAAGAAAAATCTTACTGGAAATATGTTCACTTGATGGAGCTGGCTTAATCAATGTAATACAGTTACATGAGTTGTAATTATTAAATTTTACTTAAAACATTTTCACTATATACTGCTACAACCCAACAACAGAATATAGTTAGAGATATGCTGAGGAACAGAGACAATGTGAATTCACTTGAATAAATGAAATAATATGAAGGTAACATCTAAAATACTAAAGACATTCAAACAAAATCCAGCTGAAAAAGAATCACCATAGAGATACCTGACTAACATTTCTAGTACAATAATAGCTACAGTAGATTGGTAAACCGTGGAAGGTGTGGACTTCACAAACTTTAATTCCAACCAACTAATTTATGGTTATTGTTAAAAAATCAGAGTGCACATTTTTCACTCGGCTGTGGCGGCTTTATTGTGCCAAGCAACCAAACGAGCAAACCATTTGTTTTCTTTTGGCAAAACAGGGCTTAAAGAAACAGAAATGTTACTGTTCTGCTATACACTTAGAAATCTGTCAGCCTGCACTTAGTTAAATAAGTGCACAGTACGTGTTCCTTACAAACATTACTGTTACCTTCGATCCAAGTTTTAAACACGAGTAATGCAACTCTCTCCGATTGCCTCTATTTCTTAGCATTACGTAAACATGTATTATATCAGACAATAGATACACAAAAAAAGAGACAAAATGATGAAAAAATTAACTGCAAATTATTATAGTTTTCAAATGAAGTAGAACTGAGAAAATGCATTTCAGAAAGAACAGCAAACCTAACAACAAAATCTGACCTGCAAGAGGTATGATGTATCAGATACTCAAATTGTGTTGTTCTTCTTCACAGGGGTCAAATATAGTCGAACTGTAACTAAATAGCAGCCAAGTTCAATAATGCCAGTGTGTTACTTGAACTGTAACCCAACACCATCCAAAAACAAATTGTACTATAAAAACAGTGTTGTTAACTGTAAAATAAAGCCACACAGAAAGCTGTCAAGTTGCTATCTACAGTAATATGATGCAAGTTGTGTGCTGAGATAGCAGCAGGTGTTCTCTGGACTTCTCAAGGGTCTGCCATAATCCCAAAAACAGCTGGCGTAAACATAATCATAAATACTTTTAAATTGATAATAGGAAAGAAATATTTTTTAAAAAAAATTACTGTTTGATTTTACTCTAAAAATTAAAAATCAGAGATCACAGAATATGCAGTAATCAGTTGAGTAATTTAGCCTATTTTTTGGCAAAGATACCATTTGTTTTTTTTTCATCATAATGCACAATCATAAATCTGTCCTAGCATCTCACACCTGCTGATGACATGAAGAACCATTAATGATTCACTGGTTGCATTACTAAAGCACCATTAGTTATGCCAGTGTCACCTCGGATCTGTTTAAGATTGTTGTTGACAGAGATTTTTTTGTAAAACTTAACCTTTTAAGTTATTTTAACTGATACCGATGTGATCTTGGTACTTTTTGATTACCGGTAGGTGGTGATTTCCTTTTACTGTAAAACGCCTGGTATTATGCCACAGCTTGCGTTGAATCTTAATGAACTATGAAATATTGCATTAACTGTGATATACAGTGTTTTTTATTATTAACTTACCAGAAAATAACTTGTATTTACAGACTTTAACATAGCACAAATAGAGCAAAAGGGCACTAGATTGTTACGTGGGCTTATTCCCACATCTAGGAATAGAGAGTTCTGGTAGAGTTTTCCGGTACATGTGGTTAACTCTTGAATGGCTTGCACCTTGATCACCTGTACCCAGGTAACTTGCTTCGTTAAACACCCTACACCATCCTCTCTTCTAGCTTGCTGCTGAAATAAATCCTCAGACCGTGAAAGTCAGGACAGGGTCTGACAAGGAGGTTTTGGTGGCAGCAAGGTCAGTGTCATAGAAAGAAAGTATCCTGGACCAGAATATACTGAGAAAAAAATCCCTAATGTTAAAGAGATGTCACAGTGAAGTCAGAGAGTAGACTAACTAGCTATCTAAATTATATCAAACTCCTAAACATCCAGAACAAGGGTTGTGTCCACTGTTTTTATATTTCTAGTTCAGTGATGATATCCATTTTTGTGAAAGGGGTAGCTTAAATACAATTTTCAAACTAGTTAATATTTGATTTTTGTTATGTTTACCATTAAAGCAAATAGCTTCTTTCTAACAAATTGTAATTGCTCCAAAAGTGAATTATGTATGTTGAAAATGATAAATACAACATATACATATCTACTTACATAAAAAAAACACACACACACACACCACACACCACACAGATATATATAATAATCCATAAATTAGTTAAGGAAAACTTTCCATATAATATAACTATCTTAAGTTAATGTTAATTTCCTATCACAGCACTCAGTTAGGTTTGCTCCTCAAATATGGTTGTATTCAATTATTTACGATGAAAAACACTGACACAAAAGAATAATACAACTAGCTTATGCTCAAGTCACAGAGTTGTGCAAATCTGATTATGCAAAAAAAACAGCATTAAAAAGTAATAATAATAATAATAATAATAATAATAATAATAATAATAATAATAATAATAATAATAATGATGATGATGATGATTGTAGCAGTGTGATAAAAAAGGTAGCACAAAATGGTGGGTCTGAGCTCTTATGATAACAAAGAATTCACCATAACAACTCACTAAGGGGACAAAACAATCCAAAGAGTAAGTCTAAAAGTTTGGGAAAATGTTGTCTTAATAAACAAAGGATAGCAACGCTTTTGCTTTATACTTTTGTAAAGTTAATACTACTTGAGAGACATCAGTTTTTAAAGCCCTGATATCTCTAAGCAAACTGGTGATCAAATCAAGAGAATTCTGATTATTTTGTTGTTGATGTTTTGACTAGAGCCAGAAACTTCTGGTTTTCTTCACACTGACATCTTGGCTAAATGCTAAATACTCCAGATTTCTAGAAAAACATAACATACTTCCTAAAAACTGTCTGTCTAATTAAATGCATTTCTATTTTTCAAAAACTCCAACACTATAGCCAGCACGTGTTGTCTTTTCCTTTTAATTTTCATACAACCATTGGAAAAAGAACATGCTATAAAAAGGAAACCAGGGTATGGAAATCTTTTTTCTTTCAATAAAAACAGCTATTAATTCAGTAGATATAATAATTAAAGACTTCCATGGATTAAATATAAAATTTACTCAAAGACTAACTGAACTAGAAAGCAGCTACCTGAGCCCAGCTTTCTCAATCTAGCGATGAATACATTCTTACAGTAACTTGCTGCTTACCTGTGTACAAAAGTTTATATTTGAAAATGTCTACCCGTGAACGCAAGTTTTAGTTTATTTCTAAAATTTCTGCAGAAACAAAACAATATTGGTCATCAGCTAGAATCCATCTCTCATTAAATAAATTTTAAACAATCCAACACTACAGATGATGGTAACTGCAAAGCTCAGGCTACAGACCAAACAAGTCTACCGTCCAAAAGTCTCTACTAGCTGGAATAGAGTCTGCCACAATGATATTCACAGACTTGACATATGTAGAAACCACATTAATAGCTCACCATCATCCTCAATTTGCAGTGTTTCCAGGTGTATATTTTCTTTAACATGCTACAAAAATGGGCACTGAGTACATAAGAGAATTGATAGCAGAACAGTTATAAAATTTACACGTACCTTCACTATAATAATAATAAATAATAATAAATAAATAATAATAATAATAATATAATAATAATAATAATAATAATAATAATAATAATAATAATAATAATAATAATAAAGCTTTTAAGGACATATTTATAAAATCTGTTTTTTTCAAAATAAACACAAAGTAAAATAATTTTAGGAAAACTAATGAAAAGCTTTTTGAATGAGAAAAATATTCAATATAAAGGTTTTAGGATGCAAGATAGAAAAAGAGAAAAATCTCTCTTACAAATTAAAATTACTGAGTAGCTACAGCCAGTAATTAAGGGATTAGAAGAAAGAGAAAATTTTATAACATAAATGTTTGCTGAATATCTTAGTCTTGGCATTATCTGGATATTTATCAATTAAAAATAATTATATAGTAAATAAAATAGAATATAACTTCAGTTTTCCTGAAATCATTAAAAATTGGGAGTGCCTTTTATCCTATAATACTGGGATAAAAATTTTTGACTCACAAACAAAAACAGGCTTTTGTTGGAGTGGCTTATAAAGATGTATTGCCTCTGGAATTCAAAATCAAAAGTGTTTTTAAACAGAAAGACAATCTCCATTGTTCTGAGGTAGATCAGTCATACAGTTTCTCTTACTGTTTTCAAGCATCACTGTCTGGTTGGGTGTTGATTGTTAGTGTGTATGCTCCTTGGCCATAAGAAGAAACAGTGATGTCATCTTTTGGACTTAATAATTCATTTTTATGGTTTATGTCTGGGTTTGTGTCACAAATTTTGATATCTGAAGAAATGGGGGATAAATGTGAACTACCGTTTGTTTTTATTTCTGGAGAACCACCTCGGCTTGATGCAAGTGAATCTGAGTCTGAACTTATTAAAGCAAGATTATCCCTGGCTCGATATATGTCTGTACTGGATGGTGCTGCTAATCTACTTGAGTTATTTGAATCAGAATCTATGTCATCATAATTATCAAATCTCTCCATGTCATTATCTTTATAGTGTTTCGCTACCCAGTTACTGTTTAAAGGGTCATGTCTTGCAGAGAGATATCTGTAAAAGACCTAGAGTGTAGAAGATGTTTTCCTGACCAGTCCAAGGTATCTTCAACAAACGATTTCTTTTCTTCCTCCAATGAACTAAATCTTGCATACTCAGGTACATTAAAATTGACTGTTTCTGATGAAAGTCTATCAGAAGATGCAGCTCTAGGCAAGTCGATCAAATCATTTACAGAAAGAAAACTTGGCTGCTCCAAGAGGAGAGGACTGCTGGTGAGCTTGCACTGATTTTCAATATCAGTTGCTGACACAGAACCAGCCATGTCAGAATAAGATGAATGACGAAATGGCAAGCTTTGTTCTCCTTCAGTTCCAAATGTTTCTGAAACGGCCACAGAATCAAAATGGCTTTCAACAGATTCAGTAAGCATTTTTTGCTCTCTGTGTTCATCTTCCAGTTTTGTGTCAGAAGTAGAATTACTTGAAAAATTCTCTGTCTTAAGACCACTTAGCCTGGCTTTGCCAATATTTTCTGAGTTTTTTCCAGATTCAGACAAAATGCCTTCCAAACCATTTCCTGCTTTTACAATATACAGAGTTTCAGTTTTGTTCATACTACTATCTGCTTCATTCTGTGTCGTCTTTTCTCCATTTGAAGAATAGCTGAAGATTTCTTGGTGGCTTCTAGTTACATTGCTGGTCTTATCTCTTTTAGCAGCAACCGGAGATATGAGTTCTTCCACAGCAGGTTCTCCCATATTTTCTGATGATGATTTGTCGTTATTCATAAACTCTTGTTTTCCAACTGAGCCAAATGAAAGAAAATTTTCATTAAAATTAGCATATTTTGAAATTGGTTCTTTGCATAGTGAAATGTGTTTGTCTATTTTCTTCGGAACAATGATATCTTCAGGAACAGACAAATTACCAGTTTTGTCGATATCTAGCATTGATTTCTGCTTATGTTTTACAGAAGCCAGAATTGTTTCTTCCACATTGTTAATGCCTATTGCAGCTGATTTTTGCAGCCATGCAGTTTCTGAATCTGAATCTTCCATAGTTTTTTGCTGCAATGATGGCAAAAAGGCAGACTTATTAGAATGCAAAGCATTGGTGACATCTCCATCTTTAAGTGCTGACTGTGCCAACTGTGAATTGCTTTCTATTTGCTCTTGCTTATTGTAGTTTAAAATTTCTTCAGCCCAGCTTTTTCCTTCAAACAAATCTAATTCTACTTCCTCTAATAACACTGGATTATCTTCTCTCTGCAGGTCTTCAATTAAACTTCTCCGAATTGGTTTTGTCGGCATTGTCTTTTCTTTGTTGTTTTTTCCAGGTTCTTCCTTTGTCTGTGAGCTGTCAAGAGAATCAGTAACTTTCCATGGATCAAATGTGTCCTTATTTTGTGAATCGTCAAGTTTGAAACTAAAAGTATCATCAAATTCATTCCCTGTCAGTGAATCAAATAGATCTGAAAATTCCTGTGCTGATCCAGAAGACATCTCACTTGATTCTAGTGGAGCAACTGTAGGTGCCTTTAATAAATGTTCAGTCCCTGGAGGCCTTTCTACAGTTATTGGTTTTTCAAGGTTTTTACTAGCTTTCTTTTCAGAAATTTTGAAAGGTAGCTTACGAGGTTCTTGTAGCTTTACTGCTGGTTTTGATGTTTTTTCAGCTTTTAAAGCTGATACAGAGCTGAAATCTACACTATCATCCAAATTATTATTTGGAGGTTTATGGACTATAACTTCTGAAATACCATTAACATAGCCAGAATCCAGGTGTTTTCTATTAGAGTCGTAAGCAACATCTGTAATTAAAAATTTGGGACTCTTGCCATCATTTGAAAAAAGGGATGACTCATAACATTTACTTCCAGGAGAATCTCTGCTCAATGCTGGTGATGGTTCTTTTGACTCAGGTCTCAGTTCACTGAATCGACGCTTAGGCTTTAAAATGGGATCTTTCACCATTTTGGTTAGTGCATCAAGAGACTGACTTCGATAGAGAGGATGATTTAACTGCATTTCAATTCCACTTATCTTTTTTTCATTATGAAATGCTTTCTCTTTTTGCAGATTGACAATGACAGGATATGGTGATGCATAGCTGAGAATTGTTAAGGCATCTTCAAATACCATGTTTTCAAAAGATATTGTCACACTGAGGATACGGTCACCTATTTAAAAAAAATAAAAATGTTTTAATTAATCACGTTTCTTCATTTATCAGATAAAATTATATACTTCAATAAAAGTTAAGCAACCCACCACTGGATTTTCCATAAACAAATTTCCTATAGAACCACTGTATAATCTAGAATGCATTTCTGACTAAAAGTTACCTGATGAAACAAAAAGCTGATATTTTGAAAAGAAATAGATTATTATTTTCAAATATTACACAACACTTTGTAAAATGTCATAAAAAATAATGTTGTAAACTGCATGGTTTTAGATGCATTGTAAGTATTTTACAATAAAAATATCAATGTTTTTCTTTTTTTTCACTGCACCAGATTTGATCCCAAAGATTGGTCAATTAGTTTCATATGTGGGCAAATAGCAGACCTTGCAATATACTAAATCACATTGCCTTGAAGACAAAAAACTACTGCAGCCATACTTCCTCGGTTGTTTTTCATGAATATTGATCTTGTAGCAAGTAGGTGGTCATCAAAATGAAGAATAATGACAGGTTAAACTAGAATGATTTCACAGTACCAGTTGACATTTAGGGTTCCAGGCATAGTTAGAAGATCAAGATATACATCTCCACATCATGACAGAACCAGTACCACAAGCAAAAATACCAGAAATGCTTCTTGTTCCCTATGCCATCAATGACCATTATTAGTACCGGAGAAACTGACTTCCATTAGATAATTGTACTTTTCTCCATGTCTCGAAATTCCACTGGATACGTTGATTAATTCTAGCTTCTTTATGTTGATCTGGTCAATCTTGGATGTTTCATAGGGCAACAGGCAACAAAGATCATTCAGTCTCCTGGACATCATCTCCAGAACTTCCTCAGGGAAATGGCAATGACGAAGAAATTATAGCATATTTCACCAATGAGCACTCTATCATTTTATGGGGATGTCTACTGGTTATCAACAGTATTTAAGAACAAGATGATGGATGAAAGAGGGGATACATGCAAGTTGTTCTTCTATGTCTCTGCAAGAAAGCCAAATGTTTCTCATTCCAATTATCTGCCATATCTAGGTTTCTGGTAGTAAGTGTGTAATGTGTCTGAGTGGCAGTTTTAGACATGAATACCCAAAATTTATGTTGCTTACAGTAAGTTAAAATTGTGATTTTGTACTTAATTTTCCAAAAGCCAAATGCATGAGAATATAAGCAACACACCTAAGGCTTAGATAATGACTTCACTAATGGTGAAATGGCTTTATTTCTGCAAAGTTCTACTTTTGGTCAATATGAAGGAAATCTGATGGTATTTCAAAGTGCATATTTATTATTTTTTAGTCGAATATAATAAAAGCATTTTTGCTTAAGATACCATTTTTGTCCTTAAATTAACTTCTATTCACCTATTTAAAATAAATATCTTTTGAGGAATAGTTTTTGTTTGTTTTTTTTTTCAAATAATAGTATATAAACATTAAAAGCAGTCAAATATCTCTTTTTTAGATTTTTTTGTTGTAATTTTTTTTAACTCAAAAATTTTGAATAACTCATTCAGTTAAAATACATGACATTTTATATAGTATAAAATTATATATTATATAAAAAGACATATTATTATTAATATTGTTAATATTATTATTATTAATTTCACTACTAATAATAATAATAGTAAACATTACTTAAGAAGCAGTTTTTTATCATTACCAAATTTCAATATGGTCACAAGAGTGAAAAAAAAATGGTCTTATTAAAGTTTTTTTTTTAAAAGATGTATATATTTGCTATATCCGAGTAAACAAAGACATATTTCTAAATAGATTTTTGCTTTACATCACTATGGTAGGTGTGCAAAATGGCCACTATCAGCATCCAAGAAGCAATTGCAATTGAATCATCAACAATTCTCTGTTGGAATTTGTGGGTGGTAGCTGGTTTTGTGAAAAAAACTTGGTGTGAGATCTGGAGAGTATCAATTGGTTTGCATCATCTCATCCACCTCTTAGTGAAGTGTTCATCCAGAAGTATCCATACATGTTGAAGAAAATGCGTGTGAGTGCTATCTTGCTGGTGAAACACTTTTTCAATGGCATACAGTCTTGATTCCAGGCAAAATATTGCTTAGGAGAATGAAGTATCAGTCACATGTCACTGTCCCACTTCAGAAGAATGGCCCGATAAGACTGTAGGTAAAAACACCTATCTATACTGAGACCCTGGTTAGTTTACCTCTTTCTTGACATGAAGTTGAAGGTTTTAAGTAACCCAATACACACAGCACGTCTGTTTACATTTCCATTCAACTTAAAGCCCAGTCATGTTGTCAAAAGTTGGATTTTGATGTGCTTTGTTTAAAAAACACCCACAGAACTCTAGTCAGGGTTATCTTTATCCAATCCTGTAACCTTTGTGCAATGTACAGTTTCCAATTTTCATACTTAGAATTCAGTGGGAACTCAACTTGGTTGTACAAGATTGACAAACACATCATTGTGTGGATTTTCTAGGTGATTATTCAAACTGCCGATATAGCTGCAGTGTTCTCTTCATTTCTTACAGAGTGCCATTTACACAGGTTTTGTATGATGCCTTTGGTCTCAAATATGACCCTCAATTGTGCAAATGTAAGGTTGGTTGGTAGTGTTGATCCATACCAGCATGTTATGTCCATGCACACTGTTCTCAGCAACATTCCAAAATTTCCAGTACCACTTTATCATCTGCCTTTTCTGATTAAAGGACAACCTCATAATTTTTGCCATACACTAAGAATGCATGACGTCATGGGTGTTGTTGCATTACACAGTAGTCTTCTGTGAGCTTCCAAACAACATTAATTAAGAAACAAAATACCTTTGAACGGTAGTGTACAAAAGTGTGTATACATCCTTTTTTAGACACCTGCATATATATATTTTAATTAAAAAGATTTTGACATTTGCCCAATTTACAAAAATAATTATCAAACTTGACCTTTGTCATAGATACATAAATAAACACTTTCAGATGATCTGTTCCCAAGACCAGTGAGGGGAAAAACAACAACTTACTGCAAAGCATAATACAGTTATTTTGTGAGGGGGTGTGTGTCTGCGCGTGCGTGCGTGTAGAGAGAGAGAGAGAGAGAAAGAGATACACTGCCCAGTGGAATGCATGTTAGGATAAGACGAGCCTGGAGTTAGTAAACCTGTTGACAGAGCGAATGAGGATTAGAGTAAAGAAGGGTAAGAAAATAACCAGACAGGGAATTCTTTACTGTAATGATATGCACAGATTAAAGAGATGGATTGTTTTTCTAAATGAAGAGAACAGCTCTGGAGAATTTTTGCTTCATAAAATTAATAAAAAATAATGGAAAATCTATGAAAAAAATAGAAAGTATAATTTCTTACATTGCATAAAGTTTTTCATTTCTTTTTTTTTTTGGTGACAAAAATAACATTTTATATTAACCAAATACCAAGTTGAGATTCCTCAGAAAAGAAGAACCTTTTTAAAAAATGGCAAAATCAAAGAAAAAGAAAGATAATTAGTAATGTGAGGCAATTTCCATAGTTTTTTTATTTTTTTCACATCAAATGCAATGGTACTATGAAAATCTGTTTCAGACCACTACTTACCAAAAGGTAGAGAGTTACTTCAGGTATCTCCCATCACTTTAACTAATCAATAAACCTGTGATGCAGTGAGGATGTTTTATAATAAAATTTCTGTATTTGAACCATACAAGTGGCCTGAACTGGTCTTGAAAACATGACCTGTTGGCTGCTAAGCTTCTGAATGGCTGTTGACTAAAGCTCTCCAAGAATAGAAATGCTTACCAAACATTAACATTATGCACTCCAAAACAAAACTCCTGATGGTGGTGACCCAAACCTAGTTTCATTAGTTAGTTTAGTTACTATTAAGAAAGTGATACGAAAGGCCTGAACCTACCATCTATTTTCTGTAAACAGCACATCATCAACATCTTTGTGTTTGCTACTTACCAACTTTCAACTTTCCTGATTCGACAGCTGGTCCCCTGTTATGCACCTGGCTAACAAAGATACCGTCCCTCATGCTCCCAGTGATGTTAAAGCCTAAACCAATAAAATCTTGGCTTAGTAAGGTGACATTAATCACCTCTGGTTCCTAAAATGAAGAAAACAAACAGCTTCAGTAGAATATCAGAACCAGAGTATTTTTTTATCTATTGGTTTATTTTATGACTGACATTCCAACAGTTTCTGATGCGAGCTTTTTCGATTAGGCGAATTTTGTCTAAGTTCTTATCGAGAATCTCTAATTCTGGTTTGATGTTTGAAAAAACCAGAATATCATAGCAAGAGTTGGAAAAACCATATGCCAGGTGAAACACACGAGGAACGATTCCATACTCCATCTGGCTGGGGAAGTAAAATCTGGTAAAACAATTATGGCAAAAACGAGTAACTAAATACACAGACAGACAAAATGCAATGTTTTGCTGGCTATTAACAGTCAGCTAAAGCACTAGAAACTTTTCATTTTAATAAATTTTAGCAAAAAAAAATTTAAATAATAATTAATATAAAAAAAAAATCTTAATCCCCTAAGGTAATATTGCTATTTTCCTGAAAATGCATGAATTAAAGATGATTTACGTTGTTGTTACAATAACTTCTTAAATATCTGAATGTATGCTTCACAATACCAAATTTTGTTTAGTTGAAAAAATTAAACGTGATAATTTTATGCGCTACCAACTTGTAGTTGGTTTTTTTTTTTGAGAAGTTAGGTTCTTTATTTCATTCTGTAGCTATACAAAACCAGTCTTTGGTTATTAAAATAGTAAGAGCCGCCTCCAGGACATGAGAGGGAAAGGAAGGATTTTGATTGTTGATGAAACATTCTCAGTAACTTCTCACCACCCACCAAAGCTCAAGGAACTTATGGTAGCACGGGAAAACACAGTTCTTATTCATGGTAAAATTTCCGAAAAGATCGTGTTCTTTTATTGTTTTTTTTTCTCCTTAGACAGTCATGAATGTAGCAATGTGGCAAACAGTTGATTCTAATTAACAAATGTATGTGGTAAATTATTTTTCTCTCTCTTTTTTTTGGGGGGGAGATTCCTATTTTAATAATCATCAGATTTTTTGTTATGAATGTTTTTGCTAGTCACACTTATTAATATCATGGAACATGTTTTTTGACATTATTAATGCAGTGTATCCTATTTATTTATACTAAATGCATTGTAATAATATCTCCAGCAGCTTTATTTTTCTCTTGTACAGGTAGTTCAGGGTAAGCAGACGTGTTAAAGTTTTGAAAATCTCACCCCAAAAAATGCTAAACAAACAAAACCTGATAAACAACAAGCCCCCCCCTTTTTTTCCCAGTAGCCCTTCCATTCTTTTTCTTGTGTGCTCACATGACTGCCATGTTTTTTTGCTCTCTTTCTCTCTCTCACTGATACATGTATATTCTTATTGCTTCTAAGTATTGATCTAACGCTTTAATTCACCAAGAAAGCAGACTGCACTATTCGGTAAGTTACAAAGGCATATTTTAATGAACTTAATGAACTTATTCTGAACTATTAAATGGACATTAAACATGGTCAAACATACCTAGACGTTTTTGGACATTACCTCCAAATGATGTCCCTATTTTTATGGGGATTCGTAGCAGCTCGGACCAGATTTTGCTGATTTTCAGCTTAATAAATTTAAACTTGATGCAAAAATACCCGAAAATTATGCTAATTTTCATGTAAATAGGCATTCACCAAATTATGCTCATGAACAGTTATTCAGCATTTGTAATGCTCATCCATTTCCTGTTTCTTCTGTTATATTTGATGCCTTTAAGAATCAAGATTTATTGGAGTATGACCAGGTGAAAGTTTCAAATTCCCATTCAAGTTGGAGCAGATAATTTCAGACACCATTGTTCCTAGATCTTCGTTCGTTATTCATATCCCTGTTGTTCATGATACCAATGTTAACAATGACTTTATGACAATTTTGTGTTCACTTACTGAAACAGATAATGAATAAAGAATCTGCTTTATGTATTCCAACTAGCTATGAATTTCTTGATCCTCCTCATTTAAACTGACTTGACAGTGGCATGGATATTTTATTTAGAAATGGTAGTGAAGTTATGAGTACTCAAAATATAGTCTTCAGTTTGTCTCTTCATATTCATCTGGTTATCATCCACAGAGCCTCTTATTCTGAAGTTCATCTGATTGCTAGAAGTGTATTTTTCTCAGAACCCTTAGAATCTGTTATTCTCAGTTCTGATCCTCTGCTTATTGTTGACAATTTCAACATTCATAGGATGCTGTTGATGACCTGCATGTTATTAGGCCTCCCTGAATGTACTGGACTTGAGCAGTGCATTAGAGCACTACCTCTATTTATCACCACAACTGTAATTTTATAGTCGTTTGGAAGCCTGACTATAATTACAAGCTCTCAGAACTGCCTATTTTCTGACCAATGGTCAGTCATATGTAGACCTCAGAGTGATGAGTTCTTATTAAAAAACTCATATTTCACACCTTAAAGAGAGATTTTTTTTTCAACACCTGATTGTAAGAGGACACCGTTACAACGATAGTTTATTGGTCACCCTTAAATGCTATGGATCAGGGACTGCAAAAGCTATCACTTTTAAATCCAAAATCCTCTGGTTTAATGATTATAAGCTGAAAGGAAATGAAAAAAAAAAGTTATATCACCTTTTAAATGAACAAAGCAAGATGTGACTTTTATGTTAATTTTATTTTAGAAAACAGCTGTGATCACTGAAAATTCTTTAAGGCTGACAACATCCTTTTAAATCAGAAGAATGATTTGCCATTCTTAGAATATCATAATAGAACTGTGCTGGATGATGGTTCTAGCCAAATGCACTGGACCTATTACTAATGTGGCTTGTATTATTCCTGATATCTTCTCCAATTCCTCTGACCTGCTAAGTAAGAAGTGTACTAAACTGCTCACCACCAAGTTTAAGTAGTCCTGTTTGCTGGATCATAAGCCCAAACCCATCATGATTCAATGTATGGATATATCCTTTGAATCTGGTTTGTTTCCTGACAACTGGAAGCAAAGTCTTGTTCATCCCCTATTGTAGTAGTCAGGTCTCGATGTTAGCTGCAATAATCTTCATCCAGTCAGCATCTACATGTTGAAATTGATTGAGAATGCAGTTTCCAATCAACTGCACAGTCACATGACTACTCATACTTTGTACCTTATATTTCAGTCAATCTATCAACAATTTCACAGCATATAAACTGCTCATTTTAAAATTAAATAAAACATCTTTATGAATACAAATAAGCTATATATTACCCCTTGCTAGTTCTTTAAGGTGCCAATGTAGTATTTAATACAGTTGATTGTGGTATCTTGTTTGATTGGCTGTAACCCAACATGGATACATCAAGAATTATACTGGTGGGATTTTATTCAAATCATTCTCAGTGTATTTCAATCTGCAGTGCATTTGTCTTTAACCTCTGCTTTTTGTGATCTATGGTAGTAAATGTTTTAGTATAGAAATGCACCTGCTGAATGGCCATGGTTACGCTGATGATACACAGCTTTATGTTTTGTTTAAATCTGATTCAGGCACTGATATGGTTGTGGCGGTTAATGTAATGGAGAACTACATGCAGCGGACAAGCTCAAGCTAAATGATGACAAAACAAAGTTCAGACAAAAACTGGCCAAAATAAACTTTGGCATATAAATGTAGGAAAGGAAAAATTTATGTCTTAATCTGTCTTTTCCCATCTGTGCAAAAAAGAGTGAAGTGTGATTTATCAGACCATATCACTTTTTACCAGTCCTCCTCAATCCAATGGCTGCACTCCTTATACCACACAAGATTTCTTTTCATGTTGGTAATTGCAATCAGTGGTTTAAGCAACAGTCTTCTAGTACCATAATCCTTTCATTGCGATGTTCTTCACAAGGTATGGTTAGAGACAGGTGTAGCTGAATGTGTCTATCAGTTGGTCTTTTGTTTGATAAGGGTCAGACTTTTCTATCATTCTATCCACTTTTCTCTCTTGTCACTACAGGTCTGCAGCCACAATTTTCCCTTGCAGCAGACATTTTCTTTGCCTTTCTTCAACGCCGAAAAATTCAAATATCCAATATCTTGGAGCAGCCTGCCAACCAAACTGCCTTGGTCACTGTGGTATTTTGGTAATGTACACCCACTATCGGGCCTCTTTCAAATGTTATAGTATCTTTGCCTTTAGGATGATTGCAAATATGCTTGTCCAAAATTCATTTTTACACCAGGTGGTCAACATAATTTGCATCTGCAGCTCAGGTGAGGTCCAAATTTAAAAGAATACATAGGTATTAATACAGTGACCAGCCCAGGGTAGTTTACTCTATGGGTTACTTATTACAGAGTGAGGAAAGATCTGCTAGAATTATACAATCTTTCCTGTTTTGACCATATTATTCCTGTTCCTTTTAATTTACATTGGCTTATGGTTAAATTTAGGATTGATTTTATCAATTATGTTTAAGAAATTACTAACTTTTAAATCTGTATTGCCCTCCCCTCTCATCTTTATAACCATTTGTAAAGAACGATCTATATATCAAGCCAACCCCATGTGTTTTCCATTATGGATGTGCAGACTAAACATACAGCCAGTCAACACAAACACTAGTGCTTCTTCTAGGCTGTAATGCACTTTAGGTGGCATAAGTAAGTAAAAACTGTCAAGGTATATGGAGAGTTAATACATTTAAATATAGTTAGTCCTTGATATAACATTTGCTCTACTACTGTATGCATATTTCAACATTTTAACCCTATGGCTACAATAGTTGGGAGGGCATTCCACTGTTTTAGGAGATGCATTTCATAACAGATGGATCACTACTTTAAAATGTTGTCACCTCATCATAATTTTTCTCTTGTTAAAAGCATTTTGTTGGAATTTTCAGAATCCTTTACTTTTTCGTTTCTTTTTTTAAAAAGAAAATGGGCAGTGAATCTTTCAACTGCTTACAGCGCAGTGCAGAGCTATGTCTAAGTTGTGTCTCTGCTGGCTTCATTGCACTTGACATGGGCATTCTAAGACACCAGGTAAATAAATGCCCTTCCCAAGCAGACCATCATAATACACCTAAGGTAAGATAGTGGACTTGTGTTCCAATGATAGTATCATAGTCTGGTTAAAAGAGCAGAGAAAGCAACAATGATAATATTGCACGTGTTCAGATTAAATTACATGTGAGTAATCGGTGAACAAAAGTGTGGGATTAAATCCCTGAAATGAATCACCTTCTATAGACAAAATTTCTCCAAACAGTACATTATCTCATGCAAGGATAATAGTAATAGATGAGCTAGAATGCAACGGACATTCTATGTCAAAAGATGCCAGTCTTGTCAGCTATATTCTTTTCTTATTAGCTACCCTGTTAACATAGTTGATCTTCATTCAGCATGCATTCAATGCATACAAGAAGGTATTCTAGATATTTACCTGTACCTGATTTATCAAACAGTACTTGAGCAGAAAACAAAAGTATCTTCTAACATATTCTTGATTTCTAAAATGCCACGTGCAAGTAAATTTTTTATCTGGCGAAACAAAAACAAAAAAACTAACTAAATCACCGTATATTGTTCTTTCAGAAACAGCAGGAAAATATTCTAATATCATTTAAGACAAAAATTATATATTTATGTACCTCTGCTGAATAATAATATAATATTAAAGAAAGAAAGAAAATGATTATGCTCCGACAACAGGTTAAACAAAGAGGGGAACATTATAAGATGTAATTGCATGAAAACATCACTTCTGGATGAAACTCGTTATTCAAAACCAAGAGACTGAGGTTTTTTCAGCAACAAAAATAGCAAATAAGATTTTCTGTTTTCTTTAATTAATAATTTACTGTACATTTTTAATCTGTTTGTGCCCAAATCGACTAATTTGAGAGGTGATATCTCGGCAGAATAAAAAGATTTGTCTAGTAAATCATAAATGTTATGAAACAGGCAAAAAAATACTTGGAATAAAAATTACCCAGTTACTTTAATTATCTTTTTTTTAATTTGAAAGTCATTACAGATTCACATTATTTTGGTACAAGATGTAAATATAGAATTTTAAAAAAAAAAAACATACTAAAGCAATTATTTTTTAAAGATATTTGACAGCTTTAAGTGAAGTATAATACATATATGTTAGTTCAGTGAAAGAAAAGGAATAGCTGAGGTATTCACGTTAGTTATTCACTTTTTGGGGATAAACAATTATTGTTTTCTGAGCACAATTTTACCACAGGAGTTAAAATTCATCTTCTTTTTAAAAAAGAAATTGTATAGCCTGCATATGGGTGCTGTGCACTTTGTATAATGGTTGCACCTACCTTAATGCATGCATGCTGCAGACATGCTTGTGCATCAAGAATTTTTTATTGATTTGTGCTGGATCCGTGTGCCATACATGACCACTGAACAACAATAAATTAAATTCTAAGTCAGGTTGGATTAAACTCATGATAAGGACGGATCCATCTGAGACTGGATATCCATTGGAGATTGAAACCCGTTAGGTTATTTTAATTTATCAGACCCTGATAGACTATGATAACCTTTTTTCTCACACTTATATCTACGACAAAAACACTTCAGATGGAGCAAGTAAAAGCAATTCTCTAGACGTGGTATTTGTCCGAGTACATGTAATCCCTTCTACAAATAACTCTGACTGATCATCTGGATGGCTGCCAAAATAAATTCTAAAAAAAAATAAATATGCTTTTTATCAAGACCTGTGAAAATTTTAACCAAAAAGTGAATCCTTTTGAAGTTATGTTTCGCCTACAGAATTAACAGAAGCCTAAAACATTGTTTATGCCTATATGTGACTTTGGTTTTATTCGGGGTGTAGGAAAAGAGAAGAAGAAACTTTAAAAAGATGGACCCACACCAAGGTAATTTTTCTACCTGACTCTACTAAAGAACAGCTATCAGTATTTCCTTTGAAATTCCTGCACACTATCACTTTTAGCCTTTCTTTTCAGGTAAGTTGTTCTAGCTCATGAGCAGGTAATTAGGCGATTCAGTCACACAACAAACTGTCCTGGTAGAAGCACATCTCCTTGAAGCATGTCAGCAGTCTGAACATACAATAAATCTGCACAAAAAGGGGTCAAGCCATCTAAAAGATGACAACGTAAATATCTTATCAGGCAAAAAAAGGTGTCAGTGTGTCTGGCTTGCAAAGTTTGTTTTTTTTCTTCACCTGATAATACTTGGATCATTTCTCCTGCTCAGAGCTCCATCCCATCCTCCCCTTTTTTTTCTAATTTTGCCCATGCAAGAAATATTCAATAGTGTCATCATTAGAAAAGGCAGAGTTAATGACGGATAAAAATAAGGTGTTGAGTAAATGATACCACCTCAAGAAAAAACAAACTATTTATCAGAGATTTAAAGACTAAAATTTGCAATGTATATTTTCCAAAAGCCCTTTATTTTTTATCATTAAAGTTCACAACAACCATCATACAGTTTTAATCTGGGGTGGCTACAGTTGTCTCTTAATGGAATGCGCGCACATCAAAAATGAGATGCCACAGACGAGTAAAGCACATGTTACTTATATATATCCAACAATAGCATTCAAAACCCAGGGCAACCCACAAATGGAAAACCTGGCCAAACTGTTTGATGCTATTAAATAACACGCTTTTGAGCAAACAGAGAAGATTAGAACCACCACCACATCATCTTTTGTTTCACCTGACCACACTTTCTAATAGGTACCCAGTGACTGAAATTTCAAGTTACCATGTATATGATTAAAGGGGTAGTGCACCATTTGGACCAAGAATGCTGTATTAAATGCATCACAACAAAGTGTGTGTTCGTATAATGTCACATGTTAGAATTTCATTATCCATTTAGCTAAAAATATGTTTTGTCTGTCTTGTGGGAAGAATGGTCTGATGGGAAAGAAACTGAGCTTAAGTCTACAAACATTAGACTGTAGTAACAAAATTAACCCTGAATACATATAGATGATAATCAAAGCACAATCTTTTACAGGTCTGAAGTGAAGGGGCCACGTAACTACCTGTAAGCCCACAAGAGCCAATGTTTAAGGGAGCAGTTATACTGGACCTACTGATAAAGAAATTATTAATTTAAACATGTTCATGCATCACTATATGTAATTCCAAGATAATGCATTATCTAAAAACCTTTCAGTACAATTCAAATTTTAATTCCAAAAGAAAAGATAAATTTAAAAAAAGTTAAAAAATTAATTTTTAAAAAAGCAATTTTATCCAGCTGTAGAAGTGTGGCTTTCGCCAAGAGACTATGAACAGACCTGTATCCCTACTATAGAGATCTTAAACTGGCGTCCACAGAGAATCGGTGAAAAATGTTAAGATTACAGGTAGAAACAGATCATCAGCATCACGCAGCACAGGTAAAAAGACCTTAGTTAGCTATCTGATTGTTGTTATTGTTTGTTAAGAAAAACTCCTCATTCATTTGAAACTTTCCACGCAATTTATACTCCTAATCCTACGATGTTTAACCTATTTAAGGTAGTCACAGTTTGTGTGTTTTTTCCTCTGGCATTTGGAATAATTCAGGATTGTCTGCTAATATCAAACGGCATCTCTGCCCAGAATGGATAACCTGAAACACAAAGGTATGTTCTACAAAAATCATTTTATTTGTTATGATTATGATAAACTGGTTGCTCCTTGACCTTGCATACAGCATCAATCTACAAAGTTCTGTTGCAACAGAGCTGCCTGATGGGTTAGGTCAAATTTCACAAATTCCCTGTTAGGGAGGGACACCTTTAGTAAACTGCCACACCAGCTGGAATCTACACCTGAAATAGGAGAACTGTACTTCCCACACACAACTGCTGACTGACTTTACCCTCTGTTACTTTTCAGTTAGCGCACCTCTCTCATCCAATAACAAGCAGGCCTAAAGATCACTTACCAACACAATAGTTTATTTTATTTCTAAATATTATCTAAATAATCTCCCACCCTCAAAGCTTTGATACAAATGTGATGAATAATGAAAAATAATCAATTATTGATTTAAAAAAAAAAAAAGACCTTTGATTCATTGTTACGGATTTCTTGTATTGAAACACAGTTGCTGAAATAAGTCGGAAATCTGATCAGAAACACTAAAGATTTACATCCTCTTACCATTAAGAACCTGCCGTCATCTAAAGATCCGTAGGATCCCTGATGAGCCAGAGATACTCCTCCAAACCGAACTTTCGGCAGGGAATTCCATGTTTTACCAGGCATTGCCACTGATGATGGGGGCCTGGAAGTCTGATAGATGTGAAGAAAAAAAGAACAAACAAGCAGTTTAGATGTTTTTATATTGATTCAAAATAATGAAAACTGTTCTAATCACCCTAAAAATTAAAAATACCAGGTGGTGTTCACATAAAAACTGGCCAAAATAGCATCACTGTAACGGTATCCACTCATGCTTACTTTGAGTATCCTTGGTAATATTTAGTAATGGCAGATAAAGCCCAAGAATTGCATTTACTAAGTGCATCAGGGCTGGGTTTAATCCTGAGGGGTAAAAAAACAACAATAAACAACTGAGTTCTCTGGAAAAAAAGAAATAACTGTGCTTAGGATAAGATATTTAGTCATACCACCTTTAATGTCTTTTTTGAAAATTGTTTGTCATTGTTCTTTAGAAGATTTGCATAGACTGACCAGAAAGATGCTTGTCTAGCATTTGGTTTTTGTTTAAGCTAAACTACACGCCACTTCATGCACAATTCTTCAACAGGTATGTCTTCTATATGGAGCCAAAAGAAACTTCCAAAGATATTATGTAAAAACATAATCCACAGCAATCTTGGGATCCAGAGTCAGTTGAAGGTTACTGACCATTTATAATTAAAAGGAAATAGTTCTAAGGGAATAGATGTGAATGCCAAAAAAAAAACCATCTCAATTTTCTTTACAGAGCATCTAAATGGCATTTCCTGAAGTAATTGATTGATAACCAGAGATAAAAAAGTGAAAAAAATCCTTTTGGAGCTAAATGCCAGATTACAATGCATCGTAATAATCTCATGCACCAAGACTCCCTGTGTTTAATAAAGTATGGTGGCAAATATGGCCAAGTTGCTGCAGTTCTGGAAGAGGTATCTACTTTTCGAGAAAAAAACATACTAAAACAACAGGTTTATTATGGAATATTTTGGTTTCCAATTACTTACAGTCAAACAATTCTATATATTTTTTTAAAAAGTAGATCAGGATATCATTCAAATTGTTTGTTGTCATAGGTCAGCAGTAAAATGTGTTCTTTCAAGTTTTGTCAAATCTTTTTTCTAGTATTTTAAAATGGGACAAATTTGTACACTGTTACTTTAAAACTGCTTTCTTTTCTTTGCCCTTTAATGCGATAATTGATATATCTGAACACTGTTTGCCCTGGAGTTGGTCTTTTGTTGTTGTTTTTTAGATGACTCAAGTCTCAGTTTAAAGCAACAACTAAAGAAACTTTTTCTGCATTTTATCTCTCTCTTTTTCTTTTTTTTTTTTCAAGGAGCTGATGGTGCCAGCCTCTTTCTGACTTTAACCAACGCCAGCAGTGGAAACTTAAAACAAAACAAAAATCAATTTATTAAAAAGTAAAGAGAAAAGCCAATGAAATGAATAAATTTTGTTAAAGGTTGCCAGGCACCAAGTGTGAAACATCTTTAGAAGAACAAGCAGCGTTGTTCTAGGTCGAGATTATCTTAAAATAAGGCACACAAACAAGCAAATGTCATACCTTGCCTTTCTGTAGATTTGTAAATTCTTTGCATTCCACATACCCAGCTAAACCTACAATAATAAAGTAAAAGTCAGGGAGATATAACCACATAGGATTTACTGTGATTTACACAATTGAAATTTTATTATTAACATTGGTATAACAAAGAAATCTGTGTATGCAAATATGGTTTTTGTGCGTTTAGAGGTAAAATAATACTCAAAAAATGTTTTAATACTTAAAGAGAAAGTTCTGAGTAGAGTAATTGTGTTATTAAGATAGTCAACGATTCAGGTATAAGTGACATGTGTAATAGGCTTTTCAAAGACTTTACAAGTGACAGAAAGCTAGACTTCATTCACTATGACTGCCATTCACTGTGGTGTTGGCAGTGGTTGTTAAATGTGATGCCAATATGCTCTTCATTTCACATAAAAAGAAACATTTCCCAAATTTAATTTTCTTTCTTATTTAATTATTTAAAGCAGCAGACACTATTAATAGGGACTCTAGAAGACAGAGGCCTTAGCTACATGAATGAGCCAAAAGAAAGAGACTTCTCAGCTTTGCACCAACATATGACCTTGCACTAGAACTGTTAAAAAACAAAAAAACACCCTGTTTTTGAGAACTTTTCAGAAACATCCTTTAAAATAAATTCTTGATAATTCATTAACTGATGTTTAAAAATTTGATCATGGATCTTTACTAGTTTGTACTCATAACTCATATTTTAAAAATCTTAAACTTTGTCAGAAATAGCAGTAATACAGTGTAATTCCTATACCGCAACCTGGAAAATTTTCAGTTTTTAATCTAGGACCTGTGAATTTTTGTTAAAAATAAATGTATAAAATATCATTATCAAACATTCTGTACTATTTTGCTTCCCCACACCATCCATTAGCATATTCACTTGTTAGTTTAATGACCTTATTTGTCAATTTCTGCTTTGAGCGCAAATGCTACTATGCTCTTAATCCGGTGTCACATGCCCTAGTGACTCAGTATGCAAAGAAGTTGCTGAAAAGAAATCAGTAAGACAGCTTAGCAACCATCAGACCAAACAGAAATTTGAGATTAGTTTGTAAAAGGAAAATTGTTTTTTAATGACAACCGCAAGTTAAATCAAAACAAGTTTCCCCCCATTTCACAGGCTTGTTTTCTTGAGGTACCTTATTTGTTTGCACCCAAGTTGATTCTTTCTTTTTCTGTTGAGAGTGAACTAAAACTGGTCTGGAATATCCATTAAGCTGTATTTTAACTTTTGCATTTGTGGTGTCCATTTTGTTTTGTGAAGATTAAAAGTTTGCACTATTAAGTTTACTGTAAATCATCACCAATATTTGCACGCTGAGTACAAAATGATCCAGGTAATCTGGTTTCCTCCCACATTAAAAAAAAATAAAAAGATGATGATTTCTAGTGAAGACTTTCTGCAACCAAACTTTTTGGCCTGTTATCCTCTGCTTGCTTTACAGAATTGACACCAAAGGGCACTGGCTAAAATGGAAGTCTGGAGCTGAGAGGGGAGCAGGGTCCAGTGTAAAGCAAAGAGAGCAATTGGTGTTGGGCCACTGGCAGAAGCATGCCCCGGAAATTAATAATATGGAAGGGCACTTGCCATTTGCCTCGATCAAATCACCAGATGTCATCCTTTCCATCTCTGCAAGTCACTTCTGTTTAGTTGTGATGGTGTACTGACTTCACTTATTGTTATTCCTGCACTCCAACTAACTCCCATGGTACATCATATTATCCCACACACAGACCCAATGTGCATACTATTTGTGAACTGTGTCATTGTTCCGTACTACAAGATGCCAAACCCTCACTCACTCTAACTCTCCACCTTACATGCCAATGTTGGCATGCAGGTTTGAAGTATTAGTAACACAGAAGTAAATCTGATGATGATGATGATGATAATACATTTCTAAAAATCTAGGATCACTAGTTACTTCTTAATAATTTGTGATGGTGGACAAAAACCACCAAATAATCCTTTAGACTTGCCCTAACTGCTAAAACCTGAAGCCATGACTCAGTTCTCTGATGAAGTGAGACAGCGTGATCCTGCCCAGCCTATTTTATTTATAGATTAATAAGCCACATAATCCACATGGGCAAGGTAATCCTGCAGCAGATAGCTTAACAACTTTTGCTCAATAAATGAGTTCTATCACAATCTCACTAAATAAAGACTGCAATCCTGACCTTCTAAACAGGAAACAGCAAACAAGTATATAAATTCCATCAATTCATTTTTTAATCCTATTAAACCACAGAAACAAACAATGAACATATGCTTCTTCCGCAGAGCAAAGATGCAATTTTTAGTAAATTATTTTCCAAATGTATTCACTTAATATTCTAGGCAGCAGACAAAAAGCAATGTCATAATCACATGACTTGGAAAGGGTAAAAACTAGTAATGATTCAAGGAGAAATAAATATTAGTGTCTTAATAAAAATAAAGTATGAAGATGATCATGCCTTAAGATAGAAAGTTTCTTAATAAGATGACCATAGTTTATTTAAGGAAATGGACATACAAATAGCCATCATACTAAAGCAAGAAGTTTCTGCTCTTCAGAAAAATACCAAGTTCTTTTGCCAAATCGAGAAAAGTTGATGACATCTTTAGTAGCAAAAATATTTCCCAATTTCTTTTTTTGCAAAGAGATTTTGTGAAGTAATCACAAATGTGCTATGATTAAAAATCATGATGATGGCAACAGTGCAAACCCAATGCTGAAACAATGAGAGAGAGATGAAGAAAACCACATGAAGAAATTTGTTCCATCTATTTCTGCTGGAATAAAAACATGGTTATTTGTGCATTTGCTATGTTATATTCCAAGATATTTCATTCATTTGTACAATTTTCTATCAATTGCCCATCCTGTATTTCATTTTTTTTTGATAACATCCAATAACCCAGGGCAGCTATTATAAATACAAGTGGTAAGTAACCGTAACCATTATGTCTGAAGGCAGTCGAGTGAACTACTATAGTAGAGTAAAATGCATGAGAAGATAATGCACTACTTGAGGTGACTAATGCATCATGTTAAAAAGACAAAGCAAGCATCTCAGATTGGCAAGTAAAAATGCAACAAGTGCACTCAGAAAAATGCCAAACCAAGTTCACACAAGTACTGAAACCATCCCACTAACGTCAAGGTAGTATGGTATTAAGCTAAGTTAGTGCCTGCCCTAAATATGTAAATAACTTTTTTCAAACAAAGTGACAAATTTATTGACAAAATGTATAGGTTTGAGAGATATTCATCTTAGCAGTAGATGACATGCAGTGAAATGTAGATAAGAGTTTGATGGTGTACTATTTACAGTGGGTTGGTTTTGGCACTAGTAATAGAAAATAACTAATAATAATCTTATGTTCTTACTACTTTCCTCTGCCATTAAAGTTCAGTCCTGAAAAGGGCTGCTTTTCTTCTAAATACAAAATATTGAAATGCACAATTGCAAAAACAACAACAATGGACAATAAAACAAAACTTAAAATCTGATGATGGGAAAAGTGACTGAAAATGTAGCTTTATTAGTTTGGTCAAATAAGGCGACAGGAAAAGCCCAGACCACCCCACTAGCTTCTGTACAGAGAATCCTGCTTGCCTATATTATGTTTGATGCTGTAAAGTGGGGATGTCTAGAAAGTTTTTGTGATATGGTACAACGATGCTAAAAAAACCCCTTTTGTTATTTTTAAATTAACAGTTCGGATTTTTTAAATTTTGTCTTCTGTAAAGAGATTTTTTTATTTTTATTTTTCATGGACTAGAGAATATAACTCAATATTTGTTTGTTAAATTATGTAAAATTTGAAATGAAAATCTTGAACAGTAATCTTTATTAACTCAAAACCATTTTTAATAATAATATACAGTATTAGAAATAATCATAGACAGGAAAACTGGGTATAAAATGTAAACAACACGTGATATAATTGCATTTCATGAGTTAAAAAATGCTCCATAGTAGAGTCATGTGTTAATATAGTACACTGTGATTGGTTGTCATGCCAGCAAGCAAAAAGGGGGCCAACCTGCAGAAGGACTGTTAAAGTGTAGGGTGTGATATCAATGCAGTGAGGTAAATGTTCATTGAATACTATGGTTGCTGGGAGGGAAATACCATGACAAGTATACAGAAATCAAAGCCTTAGCTAGTGAAGGCTACTCTGTGGCAGATTGAAGCCCTACTTCATGTTTCAGAAGAAGCTGTGTGAGTAGAATACGCAAAACGATGAGCCAGTAGAGATACTGCAAATGACTTTCCTGCAAGCATGGGTGTTAGGGTTTCTTTAAAAACATTAAAGCATACATTAGTGTGAAGTAGTTGTCTGGATGAATGTGTGGCTGCTCAAAAATTTTTGCTAAAAAAAAGGGCAACCAAATAACTAGAATGAAATAGGCAGCAGAAAACAAAAACCTGAAAGGTGCTCTGTGCAGATGAGCCCATGTTGAACCTTTTGCCAATAATCTATGACAGTTTGTTTGAAGATGAACTGGAGAGCAGTATTACAGTCTGTGTACAACAAATACAGTAAAGCATGAGGATGAGTCAATACAACTGTGGGGCTGCACATCAACCAAAGGCGTCAGAAATTTGCATAAAATCGAAGATATACTGGCTGTTGACAGGTACAAGCAGGTTCTTATCCATCATTCCATTCCATTCCATTCCCTCAGGAAGACATCCCATTGAGCTGAGATTCATCTTCCAACATGATATTGACAATATGGTGCAAAAACTATCTAGAATATAAAGAGGCTGATGGAACACTCACAAAGATTCCCTGACCTGCACAAAGTCCTGATACGAATATCATTGAGGCTATATAGGATTATATGACTGCTGAGAAAGTCAGACAGCAACCAAACACTTTGGATGAATTATGAAAAGTGCTACAGGATATTTGGAAAAACATTCCAGTCATACATTAAGGTGCCATGTTCTACATAGAGCAAAGAGCTCAGATATCTTATACTAATGCACTGTACAATGTATTCATTTTGTTGTTGTATATTTTATACAATAATGCATTGTGTATGCATTAATACATCTGTTGAAATTACTCATTATTTTTGCATGTCCTGTGTATTTCCATAATTATTTCATATATATATATATATAAAATTATAGAAACATTTGGACTATCTTTCATCCGTAATATATTACAAGATTTTGTAGGCTTTGTGTCAACATAAAATGGGATTCATTTCCAAATTAAATATCAAGACTTAGCCCACTATTTATAGATGTCAAGTGGCTACAAGTAGAGATTTATTGTCTGAAATATTTATTTTTTATGCTTACAACTAATTATAAATTTCTCTAAAGTTTATTTTAATAACTGTAATCATTGTACATTTTAAATTAGATGCTAGATCCTAAATTTACAAATTTAACAAATAAACAAAATTGTTTGTCAGAATGTCATCCCATAATAAATAACAGTTATACTTAGACTGCTGACTCACCTGCTGCCCTTTGTACCATCACTCTCAGGTAAATTAGCTAAAGAAAAGAATGAAGCAAGCCTGACCTAGCTTTTTGCTACAGTACAAAAAAAAAAAAAAAGAAGAAGATGCTAGTAGCAAGCAAAATTCCACAGTTGAAGAGTTGGCCTTGACTGACCAAGATTTTCATGCAAATCAGTTAAACTACCACTGGATAGGCTGCATGAATATCAGTTCAGCCTATGTATTTTAGTATCCACTTGTGCAAGAATTAAGAAATAGTTTGGCAAACACTCAAATCTAAAGTGCACAGAATAATAATACTATTTAATGGTAATTGCTAAACACTGCTTTTGAGTTGGACAGAAAGGTTCTGTCATGTATAGCAATCAGTAGAAAGACTGTGCAAGCTTTTAAAATGGAGAGAAAGGAACATCATCACTCAAAGGTAAAGGTGGTGGAAGTAGATACACATATGCAAAAAATTTGAATAATAATAATAATAATAAAATTTATAGCAAACTTATGTACTAAAAATGAATAACTCTTAAAATAGTAATATTGTAAATGCATGTTTCCCTACAAATGGTGGTGGTGGAAAGAACAATAACCAGTTAGATATGCCAATAAATAAGTTAAGTGCTTTTACATATAACCATTGTGAATACTCCAGATCTGCCATCAATAATGCTCTAGTATAGTAATATGACTCGTACTGGGAAATACTATCTACTCTACTTCATAATTTTGAAGAACAAGCAGCCCTTAATTTAATCTATCCATTGCAAAAAATTCAAAGAAAATGGTATAAAGAAAAAAATATGCAGTTCTGTTCCCTTAACTATTTGTAGCTTAATAATGAACCTAAACCCGGTATGAAAATTATCATCATTATCCTTGTTATGATATAAACTCAGATTAGAAAAACAACTTAGATAAGTTTATACTAGTGAGAACTTTCAAGTACAGTAAGCAACAGACAATGAATTCTGTTTAGCAGTATAATTATTTATTATAATATGATTGCTTTCTATTTATTTTTCCTGTCAGCGACACAATATTTCCTTTTTTTAATTTTTACAATTTGCTTTCATTAATAGATCCCTGCATTCTACATATACTTAAGAAAACCCTTCATGTCAAAAGAATGGTGGCATTTTCTTACCTTCTTCTGCTGCATCTTCTGTTGTTTCAATAAAAGCCTTGTTGTCAAAGCCTTCAGCTGCTCCACTGCTGCTCTTAGTATTCTGATTTACTGGCTTTTGGCTCCGTTCTGTAAATATATGTGACGTTGCACATGTAGTTTAAATTACTGTAAAGGCAATTTAAAAATTTTAAGGTATGCAGGGCTTTAATTTTCTTTCAACTATTCTTAGAAAATTTTTAAAAATCAACTTTTACTGGAATGTTCAAGTGAAACTCATCCTGTCACCATTATGATGTTATTTCACCAGATTTCACTCGAACATACCTAGAATATAATATGTACGCACACAAGTACATTTGTGTAAACTCGTGATTTTCCAATCTAACCACAGTATCACAATACTAAAATAAAACCCAGATCTATTTTAGCATTTCATACTTTAGAGGTTAAATTATAAAATGGTCCAGATTCCTAAGCTACTAATGTCATCATCCTTTTCAAGAAAGCACAAAATCGGATTTGTCTGAGACAGCTGCAAACTGCATCTTGATATTCCTAATAAAATCCCTGTCAAAATGTCAGCCTAGTGTATCATCTGACCTTAATTCTAAGCACTTAAGCAAGTTGCTACATGCTGTTATATAATCAGATTACTATCATGAACATTTTACAAGTAGAAAAGTTATTATAAAAATATTAAATGCACAGGCCTATTTATTTTCTCCCATGCAAAGTGCCCATTCATGTAAAAAAATTAATATTAAACAAAATAAAACCTGAACATATTATTTCTGTGCAATAAAAACAATCTGTCAATATATCTTGGTACAGTACTTGTACTGATCACCAGGAACAAATATTTCTGCCCATTAAACACACATTCATTATCATCATGCATTGCAACTGTAGCCATACAAGATGGACCAGAGATAAGAATTCATTTCATGTGATAAGAACACCAAAACCAGTTGGTACACTTAGCACTTTCCCATTTCCATGGGATCTGTAGTTGGTAATTCAGAGACTGGTCATAGTGAGAGATGTATTGATTAGTTAACATGCTTTTATCAGACTAGTATCCCAGAATACACCAGTAAAGGCAGCTTATTTGCCAATTTCATACTAGCTAAATCCTGTCATTTTTTGCTGAAAGTGTGCAAATGAACTAATGAATGGCAAAAGTTCCTCCATAAATTTGGTTATCATAATTGAGATGTTCAGAGAAAATCTCTGTTTACCAATTCTCACAAAGACTGCAGAGATATGTATGTTGCATGAGCACATTAGAAGGTTGACTGCCCAATGCAGTTCTTAAAATTGACAGTATTAATGAGTCAAAATTTCAGAAGAATTTATCACTGGACAAACATGGTTGGTGTGGGGTGGCATATGGTACAACATTGCAAATGCAGTATACTACATGAAGATTCTTTCAACTAATCTTCTATTATTGTTTACCTAGAGTTTCATTGGATCAACATGCCATACTGCTTGAAAAACCAATGCATGGAAGATATGACAAGGCTTCCCCCCGGTTTCACAAAGTGAAGATATATCCCTTTAGAAGCATCTTATCAGGAAACTGAAATCAGTCTATCCATCTAATGTAAATCAAAGGAGAATAAACTCATCCACGAATGGGATAATCTGGATCCGGTTATGATACAAAACCTGACTGATTCCATGCAGCATAAGGAGAGACTAATGGATATTGACTACATTTCATACCTTCTTCTATGTACAACATCTTTAGCTTTTAATAAAAGATATCTCCTATGAAATAACTATACTCAATCTATTTTGGTGGGTTTGTACATAGGTAGCAACAAATTAAATTAAAAAGAAAAAATCTTCCCAAAGATGCATTCAAGTATAAACAAAAAAGAAATAATGATAATTTTCCCCAGCTAATCAACTGTAAATAAAATAAATATACAAACAAAAATGTAGATGTTTTAGATTACCTTTACCCTAGTACACTTGCCTTTGTTTTCTTTACTTTGTGTGGCTGTATATTTTGCAGTTGTAGCTACACTGTAAGATTGGTTTACATTTTAATTCATTATTATTAATGTTAAGGATGCCAATTAATTGTATTTAAATAAGACTGTTTTAACAAGGGTTAGATGTCTATTAAAACAATGATTGCACACACACACACACATATATAATGTGTGAAGACAAAAGGTGGAATGTATCATTTCTTACACGTTTAGCCACGCTAGTGTTCATTACTTGTTCTTAATTAGAACACATCTCCAACACATGGAGGATTATAGTAGAAAGTATTATGATTTACTTAAAAAAAAAACAAAGACAATTATTTTTCAACCTTGATGGATGGTATACTGACTCACTCCAGGATTTACATTAAAAATAGTTTGGATTCTTTCTTTACAAAAATGTGAATAAATATTGTTTGGACTCTGCATCAATCCAACTGACTAAAGGAGACTGTTAATAATTAACTTCCTTTATTGATTTTGCTGATCTTAAACCATATATGTCTTAAAAATAATATTTTCCTTAAAAATAAAGAATAAAAATATATTAATCACTGGAAGTAGGCCAATTTGATTAATAGCATGATGATGAAATACCATAATAAAATATATATATGTTCCAGTGCTGATCCTTTTCAAATAAGTTCATACAAATTAATGCAAAAAGAATAACAGCCGTTCTGAAATAAGAAATGCTTCGCAATGGAAATATCTAAATCATCTGCAAAATGCTCATAAACTTTGTGTACTTTAAGAGAGTCTAAGCAAACACTTTAACCATACAAATAACCCTTTCCCCCCATGTTTTCACTTATTAGAAAAAGTATGTAGAGAACTTAATCTTGACCCAAATTGTCTCACTATGGGGGGGGTGGTGGTAAATATCTTTTACATTTGTTTTCCACCTTAGAATTTTTCTGTAAAATAGAACTCCCCAGTCCTTACAATATTTGTTCCATATTTCGCTGTGTTAGATAGTGGGTGCACATCTAGCAGGTGCCCAGTGGCCAAGATAGTTGTGTTAGTAAACTGCTCCAAGGCATTGATCATTTGAGTTTATCAGCAATTTATAGCTGCAAACAGATAGTGACAGAAAAAAAAGATGGTTAAACTGAATGGTAAAGTCCAACCCTCATCAAACAATAGAAAAACTGACAGAGATATTCAGTGCAGGACAATCCACACCTATCTTCAACTGTGCCTTACAAAGAATGTTGCAATGAATGGACTATGGCAGTAGAAAACCACTTCATAATCCATTTATCATAGTTAAAACATGAAAAGACACCTTGTGTGGTGTAAGGAACACAAACGCTAGAATGGGAAAGACTGGGATAAAGTGATATAGTCAGACAAATCATGCTTCATCCTTTTCAAAGATGGAAGAAAATAGATTTGGTGAATACTGTATCACTGACTTGAGCTTTCTTGTGTCCTTGAACTGCTCATGCCATTGATGTTGCCATCATGATCTGGAACATCTTTTACTGGCTTATACTGGGCCCCTTGGTCTATTTAGAAGATAGAATGAATGTCAAAGCATATCTCAGCATCATTTCAAATCAAGTTTATCTGATGATGCTTCATGTATACTATGATAGGGATGGCTACTTCCAAGATGACAGAGCTCCTAACCACTGTGCCCACATTGTACATCCATGGCTTAAGAAACATAATGGAGATTTCAGGTGTTTCCCATGGCCAGCACAACTCTCAACTCTTAATCCAACTAATTATCTGTGGGATGAACTTGTGAAAGATATATTAACCATCATGATTCTTATGTGCCCCACTTCATACTTTGCATAAAATATTTATGACTGAATGAGAAAACATCCTTCAGGTCACCTACCATCCAACCTCTATGCCATGTCGTGCCATAAGATGGGCCACCCATTACTAGTACAGACCCTGACAAAGCAACCAGCCAGTGTGCGTGCGCATGTATTGAGGGAGTTTAGATTACTGAAGTTAGCTAAAATTATGCTGCTTATTAAAGTAACTCACAATCATATAAATTCAAATTTTGTTTTATGTCTTTAAACATAGGCATGTTTAAGTGTTCCAGATATTTATGAATAACTTCCTGATTTGATGAACATTCCTATAATATATACTGAACAATTAGCGATATTATAATAACCACCAAGTCTGAATTCTAGATATTTAAAAGAAGGAATAAAAGGAGTTTTGAACACAGGGCCACAGATGCATTTTTCTAACTTTCTACAGTAGTAGGAGCCATAAATACAAATTAGCTAAGATTCCAATACAGTCAGATATCAGAGGATGTATTTTTAACAATAAAATAATGAATGAGTAGAAACGATTACTGGCAAGTGTACTTAACAGAAACAGTATTAATTAATTTCATAATTGTGCTGATGGTGGATTCTCCTTCCTGGGGACCTTACATAAGTCAGGCTAGTTTCCTCCCATCTTGTTACCAGTGAACAAAACTAAATAGATTTTCTTTTAAAAAGTCCCTCAACATAAAGTGTCTTTTATGTAACAGCATTACAATTTTTAAAATTCTGATCAGAAAAACTGTTTTATCAGCAAAGTTTATTTTAAGTGTACTGTTAATGCAGCTCCATGGTGGATACCATATGTATAAACATGAAACGATTAATTTACTGATTATAAAACTTTTATTTAAGCTAAAATATTTAAAATAATTTCATTTTCAAAAGTACCTATTTTATACATGCATTTAAACTCTAAAATAAAGATAATGTTAAGGCAGAATAAGTTTTAAAACAGAAAAAATAACCACTATTTGTTTAGTGAAAAAAGCTTATGTCCTCCAAAACACATTTAAAAACATATACAACATCTGATGATTGTAAAATGAAATTTAATTAGATTTAATATGTTAGTTTCTTAAATCAATTCATTAAAACCGTTTTCTTTTGACCAAATAATTCTCTATCACTCAAAGTACTGTATACTTTGATAGCAAACATTTCTAAACAAAGACAGGATGATAATGAGGTATAGAACCTGATACCAAATACCACAATACACATCTTTCTAGAGGCTGTTTGAGTGGATAAATGCGTCTCTTGCTCAATGTTGGAAGGTTCCAGACTACTGCATCATATCTGTTGTTCATCATAAAACTTTGTATCTCTGCATGCTCTAACCATTGCTACAAGTGCTGCTATTCCAGGAACACATACTAATGCTAACCATCTTGACTGGTCTATCAGCCACCATGGGTTTCCACCACCAACTAATGCCAAAGTCATCAAGGTCCAGTTTTCATTCTGTGATTGATGGTGGATAGTTGCACACAATATGGTGTCTGCCCACTTGATTTTGCATTAAAAAAAATATATTTTAGTCTAATTTGTAAGTTATACTAATTGTTTCTGGACAAAGATACTTTTAATGCTTAAAATGATAGCAAAGTAGGTAGGTCAATTCTAGAGAAAATTTTTAAAAAGTGAAAAACGTTTTTCATGTAGCTAGATATTGACATTTTTAGTATTCTCTTTTCAAGTAGAGAACTTAAAATATGTTCACTCAAAACAGAAAGAGAAAACTGCTCATTGTATAAGAATATTTCCCTATGAAGTTGAAAATGGGGAACTGTAATGCAGATTCATGATATTTGCAGATATCAAATAAATAGAAAGAAGAAAAAGACTACTACGATGTGATATAACTAAAAAAATTTCTAAAATGCTGCAAGAAACCAGAGAAATTCAGTATTGCCAAATGAGTTACAGATTAAATAATGATCACTCTTAGAAAGTATAAAAATCCATAGTCCACTAAAATCAACAGAGATACAGAGTTAAAAAAGATGAGAGATGAAAGTACAATAGTTTATAGCAATATTTCTGTTGTCCCACCATAATACAGAAGGCTAAAAAAACTGAAATACTAAGAAAAGGATGAAGAAAGTATATTATATGAAATGCTGGAACCAATTTTCAAATGATCTCTAAGTTTTTTTACACAGAGAAAGTGATGAAATTCATTAGATCGCAGTTATGTTTATTTTTTAATACCTGTTTATATACTATATTATCTAGAATATTTACAAACAGACAAGAACAACAAAATTTTTACCAGACTTTGTTGGCCAAGAAAACTGCCATGGTTCAAGTTTCATGCTAATTCTCTGTAAATCTAAACACAAATTCAAATATTTTGTAATAAAAGTGGTAGCAAACAAACTGAACCCGATATCAGTTTTTGAAAACATTAAAATGAACCTTTGTTGGTACAAGATTCAAAATTGTTTTTAGGATGATTAAAAAAAAAAGCATTCAGTATCACTAAAATTATATATTTTTGGAACCAATATCCCCTACATTAAATAGAAAGCAAACACACTGTGAGGTAAACAATCACCTAAAAGTAGCAATAAACTGGTGATGAAGTAAATAACACACCCATCAAGTTGTATTTGCCTTCAAAGGAGCCATAATTAGACCAAAACCTTAAGAAATATGTCACTGATAGGAATGATCACAATCTGAGTTCTTTTGATAGACTATAGTAAATGTATCACTTGTTGACATGGATGATGTGCACAGCAGGCTACTGCAAATAAAAATGCTATTTTGTGAACTTAAACAACCAGCAGTTTACTCAGGTAAAACTAGGAAGTCAACGAATAAACATCTTCTCAATGCAACAGTTTTAGTCAAACTAGTGTCCAAGAGCTAGGTAACAAACTATAGGAGAAGAAATAAACCAGCTTTGGCTAAGCAAGCAGAGGGGGACAAAAAAACAACAACATTTTTTTTAAAAACTACGTACTTCAGCAAAAGTTATTTCAAAGATTTTACTTGTTTCTGAAGTATTAGAAATGTCCAGCACCTGCTTAACCCATTTTGCTTAATATCACTTTTGCATGAACTGTGTGTAATAAATACTGTCCGTAATAATTAACTTTTATTTAGATTATACTGTCCATCATACTGTTATTTGCTGACGAACCAGAAATATTTACCAGCCTTATATTAAAATGGTAAGTGAAGTCTATTAAATTAATAAAAGTGTTTATGCAGAATTTCCCCAGTGATGCTTCTAATCATCTTGATGATTTGTCTTTTCTTTGACATTAAATTGCTTTAAATACCAAAACTTTACTTAGTAATAAACAAAACAGGAAATTTCTGAGCCAATGCATAATCCTTCCTTTGTACTTTTTTTACACAATAAACAATACTGTGGCAGATAATTTACTTTTAAAATGAAGTTGTATCCTTTCCACCTGTGAACAAGATTTAGAATGATACTACTACAAATAATATCATTATTATATTATTAAGATCCGTCTTTCTTCCTGCATCAACAGGGTAATCTGTGTAAAATTCTCTCCTATTCAACAACTGACCCAATTTTTTGCATCATCAGTCATGTAAACAACATTTAAAAGAATAAGTTTAATTTGGAGAAGTTGAAGATGCCCACCTATTAATAGGTCGCACAGTTAATTAAGAATATTAAAAATCTATCTGGAGGTGACCTTCTATATGCTAGCAAAATTCCATTTTTCAAATTGTTGCATTTAATTAAAAAAGCTTCATCATTCTTATCAGGTCACCTAAACAGGGTGTGCCTAGCAGAGCTGACAAGTTAATCAGGTTTGATGTAAGAATGCCCACACCTTTATTTTCCCTATCCAGTGGTGGATCATGCCCTGGTATTTTGGGATTTTCCTGTAACTCAAGAGACTGCCAAAAAAAACACAATACCGACTGATTAGTTGACCAGTTAGACTTTAGATAAAAATAAAAAAAAAAAAAATGGTGGCTATCATCAGCAATTAAATCAGGCCTGCAGCTATCAATTTATAACAGGGAATTTTTAAGATAAGATGCAGAGAAAGAACATTAAATCCAGCAGGTTTCTGAATGTTGCCAATTTCTACCGATGATATAGCTACCCGATCTACGTTCAAACCTTTTAGGTAAAGAATCAACAGTAATTTAATTTATTTCATGTGGTATGTGGTCAGCCTGACATTTACAGATGTTAATAGCGAAAGCATTAGGATTTTTGAGAAAACTTTAAGCATACTGACAGGAACTCTTTCAGAAATTAATAAGTGTTCAGAGTTTTTAATGGAGGGAGGTATGCAGATTGTTGCTGAAATGGTGCTATGTGGGGAAAGAAAAGAAAAATTCAGGATGTGACAAAAATTAGCATGGCGGCCAGCAACCAAAGTTTAGCGAGGATATAAAAGAAAGTTCTGCTTGGGAAAAATATCAGCATCGTCGTTGATGGAAGTAACTGCAGATATGTTGAAATTAGTTTTAAAATTTGAAAAAAATTTTTAATGAAACAAAAAAGAAAATCTTACTGGTAAGGCTAACTGCTGGTAGGGTTTTGATGTAGTGTAACCAAGTACCTTCCAGTTTGTGTTTGCTTCAGTCAATTAATTTTTTAAATTAATTAACTAATTATTTTTCTACGAAGAGCTGTCATGGAAAGCATAAATGCATTCAGCATTTTAGGCTGAAATTCACTGTAATGTCACCTTTGAAAATTATTTTTTTTTGATGACTTGAGTGCATAAATTATTGACAAGAATGTCACTGACTGCTCTGCTTCAGATATTTGGAGAGTTGAAAGTGCTTAGCATTCTACCCAAGGTAAAGAGATCGGAGTTTGTCACCAATACCTATAAGAACAACTTAGTTAAGTCAGTTGAGAAGAAATGACAAAGTTTTTCAGATACATATCTGGCAAAAGACCCATCAATAAAGCTGCCAAAAGAATGGAAGTACTTTCTTTCAAATAATGGCAACAAGACTAATTTGATCAAGCTGCTTCTTTCAGGGTGGAAAAAGTTGAAGTATGCCGCACAACTCCGAGGTCATCAGACCTTCATTCGTGAAAATAGTTGTGCCTCCTTGACATCAACTGATTTCATCACAGTAAAAAGCTCTCTTACCTCAGCAGTCTCATCATCTCAAAAAGAAGCCAACACACAAATTATCTTGCAGTGTTTCCATCATCTACAACTAACCTCATCGTCATCTGATCACTCAACATTGGCGTGTTCATGCTGCTGCTGTATTATGGTAACCAACTATACATCAGAACGAATACTTTGCCACAAGTGTTGCAAACAAAAAGCTGGTGGTTAGACATAAAATGCCTAATCAGTAAACATGCTGCACCAATATTTTCAGTAATGCTAACCCTGCACGTCTTCTCTTTGTGCAACTCAACCAGTGCCTTCATTTGCAAAGGAAAGATAACAGCAAAAGCAACCTTGGGAAAACATCCTATGCACATGGCTGTCAGGACACTTGAAGACACAGACAGCATTCCTGAAGGTAGTCAGACTAGGCTGGAGAAGTTTGTTTTCTGCCTGTATGGTAAACAAAATGTGAATAAATTGTGCCATGGCCTGACCAAGATCACACAAGATCCAGTCCGTCACTTTATAGCTATGATGGAATCAACCCTGCCAACCTGCAGATTGTAACTAAAGATGCATGTTCTGAGAGTCATCTACCAAATTCATGTATGTAAAAACGTGCATCCTGCATATCCAAACATCCCCACCCAAGCTAGAAAAGGATGGAAAATTGATAAGAAAGATCTTTAATATGACTGGTGAAGTGACATCCTGCTTGACGACTAACTATGACTCAACTGTACTGCCCTACTAACTGGCAAACACTACTACCAGTACACTGCCGATGGAAAATGAGCTTAATGTAAATATTATTTCATAAGACGTATAGTAAGCTATTGCTTTTATATTATTTTTACATATGTTAATATATATAAGCCAATTATGGCATCATGATGACATTTAGGAACATCTTTACACTATACTATGAAAATATATATAGAGAAAATTTAAATACCTCTCCATCCATACTTAAATTCATATAGTTTGGTATGCTTATAAAGATATCAGGAAATGTCTATTCCTATCTCTCGTGTTCATTTTTCAGCTTATTGGACATATGATAATTTTATTTCCAGATAATGTTTTTATGACAAAGTTATCAAAAATACATTGTCTTGGAAATTCCCTAGGGGAAGAAGGGGAGGGGTATTATACCTGACCCAAGGTGCATTTTGCTTTCATTGCTCTTTTCTTTTTGATTTTGTATTTTCAGATGGTATATCTGACTAGTTGCAGTGATAATGTTTTAGTTTTATAAGCAGCATTTTACCTTTCAAATACATGTCCCCATATTCCTAATCTCATAGAAAGTGTTAGACAAAGCATAGATGGGAAATAAAAGTTCCACACACAAAATGGCTGGACCAGTGTTTATATTACTCTGCATTCTCAATTTCTTTGAAAATTTTCATTTACAAGTTTAAAATAACAAACTAATAATCATTTTCAGCTGATTAATACACTGATTATTCAATTATTGTTGACAGCATCAGTGCTAACTATGGTATCCAAGAAGAAGAGTAGAAGATACTGATTCAAAAGTCCAGCAAACATTAAACAATTGGTATCGTGTATGTTTCCAAATAAACTACAGTTTGTTATATTGTACACATGTACATGTAATGTCAACATTTGGTCATAAAATAATGTCTCTACAAATGGAAGGCTGCACAAGGGTTAGCATGTGTACTTCGTAAGAATCTGATTCAGTATAATGTAAAGATAATGAAAAGCATGTATGCACAGTCATAATTGCCAATGTTGCAATATAATAACACAAAACCAAAGATGGAAGGCTAAACAATAAAAGCTCACAATGAATACTGAAAATCAACTTGGCATGTAAAGAATATGCCTGGTAGAGTTCCCCAAGACCAGCATAATAATGTCAAAACCAATGACAGACTCTCTTATAGCACTGCCTGATCATCAGCCAAATGCTTCAGAGCTGCAACAGTTGAGACAGGCAGCTACAGTCCAAATGAATATATAAATAATCAGAAATTTCTTTTATGCTGCCAGACACATGATGGCCTTAGCTATATGTAGGCAAGCAAGAGGGGAGACCTCCTGAACAAATTCCAATGATGGTAACTGGTAACACTGAGATGGTGGCCTTCAGTTATGCCTTCACAGAGTCCAGCTTTTAGTTGGACTTCCAGAATAGCCATGTAAGGATGTGGCTACATTGAAGGAAGCAGTTGCCTGCTGCCACTATCCCACATGGCAAATATTGGTTGTGGCCAGTTACGACGAGATGGCATCACCATGATTGCCCACACAGACTTGCACCTGACAAGGATGTGACACTTACCACTGCAACATTATCAGAGCTCACGCTGTGCCTCTAGTCAGATGTCAGAACACTGGTCTCATGATCCAGAATGGAGTTGCCCAGGCTTGCCATGCAAGAATTGTTGTCGACTTCTGCCAGTGGAACCTCCTCTTCAGACATATTAGACAATGCACATAGCGTCCATGTAACTCCAAAAAAAAAAAAAAATGAATTTGCTGCTCTGAATGAACTAGAATCTTCCAGATTCTGCTTGGTTACTTATCTAAAGCATGAGGTTTAGCTGCACAGCTTGTTTGGATGCTGATGGCAGAAAAACACATTAGTGATAGTTATAAACACAGACACTGTAATCAACTCATCATTTGTAAAGACATGGGATATCATGACCAGATGCTGGCATCATAAGAACATGCATACAATATACCAAACTTTTGTTTACTGGAAAAATTATTAATGATTTCAATAGCAACTGTTCCGTGTTTTTAGTCTTTATTTTCTTATTGGTATATTTAACTATTAAATTCTACCTACTGTGAAAAAACAGTAATGCTGAATAAGCTATTATTTAACCAGGTTTCCCAATGGCTGAATAAAATTTACAATCAAAAAATAAATAGAAGCAACTTAACCCATTTTCTACCAACTACACTATTGCTTAGAAATTTGAAAGCAAACATTTCAGAGGGAAAACAAAGTTTGCGGATTTTAATTTAGGCACATGGATTCCAAGTAATGTGCTGCTACTAAGGTAAGGCAAATTAGTTTTAAAATACTATGTATGTAGTGTGCAAACTGAAAGACAGAGTGAGAGCCAAATTAAATCAGCATCTACAGAACTAAATGTGTAATGTATAAGAAACCCTACCACAATATTCTTGAAAGATATGCCATATCTTCTGGTATGCAACTAATTGGTCAAGGCTCCAGCTATTAACAAGAAATTACCCTAAACATGCTTTTAAGTTATGCAAATATATTGAACACAAAAAACAAAATATTCTTCACAAAATTGCATTGTTGCTTATTGGATTCATGTAAGATGAAACCAACTGTGAATCCAAGAGTGCCATAAAATTTTATGTAGCTATGGCAGGTATATTCATATAATTTGGAAGATGGTAACACCTGAGAGTAGTTCTTTCAAGGAATTAATTTAGTATTTGTTATTGGAAGTGTTCGTTCTATACAATTTGGTTATTTAAAATGAATTAAAAATAAATATAAATAGTTTGATTTTTTTTTTTTACTGCAATTACCATTTTTTCTATACTTGTGAGTGATAAAAAAATTATTAGACTATTGATTAAACTCATTCAATAGTTGGCCGTAATATCTTTTCTTTTTACTTTCCTTTGGGTTTATTTTTAGTAAGCAGAAAATTCATTAATTGATCTAAACAAGCCACATAAGAAAGAAGATAGATAGCAATAAGCCCCATTTCTGACCAACAATACTAGATATTTTCTCTAATATCAATGCCATGCTTAAAGAAATTACACTGGCCTTATTTCATTGTTGAGGGAGCCTGAAGCAAACTTATCAGTCCAAACACACACTACATGCATTTCAATCACATTTACCCTTAAAGGACTCACAGAATGCACCTACTGTAGTTGTTATACTGATGTAAATCAGCCAATAGGCTATTATTTATAAAAGTAAACCTATTACATGGTGAGCTAACTTTTTGCTAGCAGCACATTACAGATGGGTATTATTATTATATGCTTAGAATTCCAACCCCATGATAGACAGGTGGTGTTTTACACCAGTAACAGCTAGCAGCAAAATTACTCACCTGATGCACTCAAGTGAACAGAAAAAGAGACAAATGAAAACAGTAAAGAATGATTTTGTTTCTGCACTCTAAGGGGTTTTGTAACTGCCAAATATAATCACCTGCATGATAGTGAAACAGAGAAACAATTTAATATATGTATCCATCTAATATTCCTTTCCAATTAATAAAAATATGCTAAATAAAAGGATACTAGGGTGGCATGTTCGTTCAGTGATAAGTTACTCGACAGCTAAGAAAAGAGCCCAAGTTTAAATACCGGTCAGGACTGATTCAATTTGGTGCACCTTCCTTTCTTGGTCTTCTTTACCAGCTGTCCACGTGGTTTTCTGAGTGCTCCAATTTCTTCCTGCATCTAGAACACGAAGAATCTAGTCTAGTAGGGGTTTTCCTGCCAAAGTTAAAAGTGCTAGGTTTATGGATTGCAAGATTAGCAACACTTCCTAGTGGTTGGCCATAGCTCTATGCTTCCTCACCAGTGTTATCATTGATGTACAACACTGATTACTCGAAAAACTATCAGTGATTATTTTACTTTTTTTACATTTAAAATTTAAATCAGAAATTGTCTTAATTGCTAACTCACTCTCAAGAAACCACAAGATATATGCAAACAGAAGCAACAGAATACTACAATACAAAAGTACATCAGCAACAATTTTTATATTAAAGGTACTTTTTCATTAGTATAAAGACAAAGAGGGAATGCAAAAGAACTGTCTGAGGCATCGAGATATACATGAGGCCCGTCATGTTGATATAATGCTGGATAAAGAACAATCGATAAAGTTACATTGTTAATAAGCAAAAATCAATTGTACATCACCTTGGACACTGATGAAAACGTCCTACATATACAACATGTTATCTTGAGAGACAGAGACCATTACTTCTATCTACAACTAACCATCACTTTCATTTTACTTTTGTGATAGTTGTGCTTCTCTGATTACATTAAATGCAAAGTTAAAAACAGCTGTACAGTCCTGTAAAAGAATAAAAGTCTAAACCAAAAATCAATAAGATTTCTGCTCACACATTTCAGCAAGAAAGTTAGTTTCCCATTAAAGAAATGGCTAAACAAACCAGTGTTCATACACATGGATTACCGTTTGCTTTGATAGTTTAACTCTTATGCTACAGTTAACATCTAAAAAATCACAAAAGCTAAAGCACAAGCCTATTACACAAATTATTCAAAATAATAATAAAACATTTATAATATAAAAGTATCATAAATAAACACGTCATCTACACTCAACGTAGTAAGTTAACAAACAAGCAAAATGCAGCTTGTAAATAGTCACACAGTTGGCCACCGTGGCAGTCTGATCCTGCAGGTACACAGAAGCTTGGCATGGTTGGTGTGGCTGAGCTAGATTCCCCTTATGAATCAAGTTGTGTGAGTCACAGCTGAGAAGAAAATAAAATACTCAGGTCCTTCAACAAACTACTGGTACAAATTTCTTGTAGTCTCTTGATAATATCATATTCACATTCAGAGAACAAATACCTTTTGGTATATAAAAAACACCACATTCTTTTAATTTATAAATTTAAACCTTTAAGACTTTAATGATACCATGAAAAATTTTGTTATTATGCAATATTTTCTAATACTTTCTTTGTACACTCCTTTTTTCCAAACAGGACACCACTGTTTTCCATCCTGACCACAATCTTGTGCTGCTATCTCTGCTTCCCTTTAAGACATTCCAATGACCTTCAGCTCTGCATTTTGTCCTGCATCTCCATGTTGTCTATGGTCTTCTGCGGTTCCTCTTCTCTTGGGAATTCCAATTCACTGCCTGTCATGTTAGGTTGTTATTCTGGCCCCCACTAATTCATTAAATAAACTAAAAAGGAGATACGGAAGAACAATAGATCTTAATGAAATGGTAAACTAAATATATGCGCATAATACACAGACATAAGATACAGATCCAATTAAAAGAACTGCCACAATTTATGCTGCTTTAAGATTTAAAAAAAAAATTTGCTTACGTTTCTTCATTTAAATTTGAGAGGCATGATCTGCTTTGTTTAAAAATGTAAATATATACTGCTTAGTGTCAATAACTGGCACGATCATGTGATTCACATTGTTTGCAGATTTCTCTCAGGTGTAAAATGAACTTCATGAAAGCATTTGACAAAATTATGATTCCTAATCTGGTTGAAACAGGTTAATCCCCTTAACTATCATCTGACATACAAAAAAAAAAAAACAAAAACACAACAGCACAAAAAATTTAAAATGGGACTCAATAGTAAATAAATAAATGAGTGTTAAGTTATAATTGCCTTTTCAATTAAACAATCTATTGTTAAATTTAAGAGATAAAAACTAAAAATTATTTTACAACAATTAAATGAGTCATTAAAAAATATCATATTATTCTCTTGAGTTACTCATATTTGATACATGTGATGTAATTACTTTGGTAGCCAAGGATATGTTAATTAGCCCAAATGAAGTTATTTGCATAACCTTTAAAACTAAAAATCTAGAAATTTCTTAAAGATATAAATGTTAAGAAAAGTAAACATTCCCCATGTATCTCCAATAACCTGATCTTTAGTTCTCGCTCTCCTGAGAAGAAGGCAGTTAATTCCTGAAAAACTATCTGTAATACATTTGCTCCTGCCCAGTCAGATTGTAAAGCCTTGCTGAAAAACTCTCAGGTGTAAATGTCCTCTTATTCAGAGAGATGGTAGCCAGGTATACTGTAAAGTTACTAGATGACTCTCAAGTGTAAAGCAATGTAAATGTTTAAGTTGGTTCAGAAAGACAGTAGGTAAAAAGCAATTAATTTCTTTTTAAAATTTTTTCTAACAATGTTAGAAACTTTAATTTTCAAAAAACCCAGCTTATCATTTATTTTACCCGTAACACGGTTCATGTAGTAGTTAGTACACAATGATAATATGATCTTACCACAGATTTTATGATAGTGCTAATAAATCTTTAGAATCTAAAGTAAAAAATATAAACACAAAGACTCTAGGATGGTGGTAAAACAACATAGGAAAAATATTTGAATATACTGCATTTAATAATCTTGTCTTGTTCATAAACACATTTGGCACTTATCAGTCTTGGCTGCTTTATATAGCTGAACATTTCACAATTTGATAGATTATTACTACAGTTGCACTGATTTTTGTGTATTGATAAATGAAAAGATATCTTTTTTGTTTGAATTACTTTCATTTCCAAGTTCACACTGCAGATATCTAATATACTTAGCAATCCACCTTCAAGTGTTCAAGTATACTTGATAATATGACAGGATTCCAAAGATAAAAATAGAGTGGTGGTAGCCTGTCAAAATCATTTTCCGGATTCTTTAAATATCTAAATTGCTTCTAATATGGGCAAAAAATAAGGCTGCCATCTCACTGCACCTTTTTATCAAGCGAGTCATCTATGGGTAAGTAGCAGTTCAAGTATTCCACTAAGAAAAAGCGTCATGGTGATAAATCTATTGTTTCACATAGTCATACAGTCTTGAGTTTTCATATAAACATTTTCATTAGGTGAGATGTTCAGTTGTTTATGGTTAAATATGCCATGTCATTCAAATGAAAACCAGGGCCCAGATACCATTAAAGCAAAAGTTTAACCAGGTTTCATTTGAACTTCCATGGTAAAAACAATTTAAATATATTTCCCTAAACTACACCTGCTTTTTTGTGTGTGAGGGGTTGCTATCGTTATAAGTTACATGTCTCATATGCACCAAGTTGGCTTTTAATGTGAAAATTTAATTTGTTCTTATCTTTATGCTAATTTAAGAAACAGTTATGAAACATGCTTCACAAGGTTATGACTGGAAATATTACTGCCAGCTTAAGGAGCACAGAAGTATTCCGTTTCTCTATTGCTATAATATAACAGGTGCTTTCTAACAGATTCAAGGTGACATCAAAGGATGGTTACAAAAAAAAAAAACAAACAAGAAACATTGGAGTATCTTAGCTTGATGATAGAAAGGATTTAATTTCAGGTAAAATCTGGTAAACAAAGAAAAACACAGAAGCTTAAAGAAACATGGGGAAACTCAGACTAGTAGCAGATGTCGTATATACAAGGAATTGGAAGACGGTGTAAAAAACTCTCCTAGTTTGTCTGTTGCAAGGCCACTTATGTTAAAGTGGGTAACCCTGGTGTTCAAGCTACTGGACCTGCGATAATTGAAGATCAAAGTTCAATTACCCTCCCTTGGCACAGCTCTCTTCTTTACCAGCCAGTCATATAGATTTCCTCCCACATCTAAAAAAATAGAGTTCCAGTAAAGACTTCCCTGCCAAAAGCAGCAGTGCAGAGTACTTGTAGGGAAAGATGGTGCTCCTATGCTCCCTTGCAGAGACAGTACAAAAAAATAAATAAATAATGTCTGAAGAAAGGCTAAATAAATGAAAGAGCTGTGCTGCAAAAAGCCATTGCTGCATGCTGATGATAAGGGGAGACTTTAATTTTCTAAATAATATGTAAAGTAGATGAAAAAAGACTGGAACCAACTTTTAAGGACTGGCAGATCAGTGAGCTATTCTGTACAAGGTGAATTCATGTGAGACAAGAAGAGATTTAAATATAACTGTTTGGGGCCAACATTGTAGCATGACCATAAAAATGGGATCATGTGCATTATTGCATGTGCACAGACCTAAGTTTTACAGTCATACCAATTGAATGTTTCATATAATTCTGGTGAAGATGTAGCCCATCTAGTGTGACACTACTGAGAAACACCATTCTGATTTTGAAAAGCCACCGATTCTAAACACAGTTCTAACTTGTGTAAGACTTAACTCAGTGAACCTAGAGCACTGACTCTAGCCTAACTGCCAACCCTTGGTATTGTATTCTCCCTTTTCATTTTGAAGCACCTGTATTGTGAATTTATGATAAAACGTGCTTTAACCGAGTACCAACTGAAAAACAAATTATTACTGAGTACAATATTTAAATTATTATTTTTAGCAATTATTCTGTTAGACCCAAATTTCATAACTTCGCTGTCTAAAATACTCTACCCCCATACTAGCAAACACATGCGCACTAGTTTTGTACATAGTTATGTGGTGGCATGAACCTGAGGTTCCTATATTTTTACTGCAGTACAGTTGGCATCTGAAGACATGAGGTTGATCTGAACCAAAATTTAGCAATGACTACTTTAAGTTAATTGTGTGTGTGTTCTGTGGGAGTCCAAAAAAAAAAAGAGAAAGAATGTGCTATAGAAAAGCACAGATTCTGTATGCAAGAATTGCGGAACAATTCTGGCCATCTGCACGGTTCTGAAAGAAAAGTATAACTGTTGGCTGTAGCACCATGGCTATCAGCTGTCAACAATGATTTGGATATTCTGTAGGAATCCTGTAACATACCATAATACTGCTGCCACTCCAGTGACTGCCTTCTGGAAATAGCCTGGTGTCTTTACAAATGTTAGAATTAATCTTTTCTTTTAAAATTAAAATGTCAACTTATCTGAGAAAAAAGTGAACAAAGTACAAACCTCTTGCTGAAGAGTCAAACTCTGATGATGCTGTATGCATGTGACAGTGATTTTTTTTGTGTTACACCAATCAACAAAATGCAATGGCAAAGATCGAATTCCATGAAATCAACATTTGCACTGTATAGGCAGCTGATACAAGGATTCTGCCTTCCAGAAAACTCAGCCATCCATGTTATCATGACACTAATCACAAAGATGATGCAAATAAACAATGGTCTTAGTTTGATGTGGTCACTCTTTCACCACTTGAATATGATCTTTCAGATACAGAAGCAATGAGTATGTCTTTGAATCTTACAATAATGGATGTGCACAGTTTAATCTTCAGGTAGCTGCACTGAAGGACACCCATCAATCATACTGGATAATGCTGCTGCATTTGTGAGAGAATGAAATTCACAAGCAGAGATGTAAACTTCCATAAATATCATTTTAGTTTGTTCTAAGCTTGCAATGGAAACCAACAAAGCATCAATTTCATGTAGTGCACATTTGATGCCTGACCTGTTGTGGGAAACTCAAAATGTCACTTTATAATTCAAACACATTCATTTTTGTAGAAGCTTTTTTAAAGTATTGCATTTTCATTGACTGAGCATATATGTAAACTGGTGGTTGTAATTGTTGACTCAATGATGAAATTACCCATAAGCAATGGTCCTAGATAACAATGTGTTAGCGTCAATTTCAAATACATTTATGGGTTACAATAAGTAGATCAGGCAGTAGCTGGTGGGTCAGTGATATAGGCTCAGTTTTGGCATAGTTTCTTCTCGGTATTCTTCACCAGCCAGCCATTCGAATTTCCTCCAGGCACTCCATTTTCCTACACATCTAAAAAGGAAGGGTTTTAGTTAGGATTTTCCTGTCATTTGGCATGAGAAACATTCTCTAGTGTATACATGCAGCACTATACCTCTTCACCGTAATAGTTGCCTTTGTAGAGACTGGTGAACAGAAAGCGGTAAATAAGGTAGCAGAAGATTGTTAAAAGCTAAAAATCTAAGACATCAATGACAGCAAGAAATATCAGAGTCAAACATGGAATACAAGCTAATCTGTATTATACCATAACTGATCCCAGTCTGCTTTGAAAATGGTAAGTTTTTACTTAAACTGATCAAATAAGATAAGTTTTGCTAAATCCTTGCTACGAAAAAAAAAAAACATTTGTTATCTAAAATGGTAACTTTAAAAGATATCTTTTCTCTCACATCACACTGACAAAGGCTTACCTGTCTATAAGTTTTAATTATACTAGGGAACATTAACATTTTTTGCATTTCTATTTAAAATAGAGTTTTCAAATGTAACAGTTAAATGCTTTTAAAATACGAAAAATGATCACCTTGTGGACTAACTAGACCTATCTTAATATTTTATCTCATTCTCTATTTTAAATTCTCCTAAGTTTTTTGTAAAACAAAAGCCACCATTCTTGTCCTTACAATAAACAACAAACAATGTGAACATAGTTTACAAGTTTAGATCACACAATCAAGCTATTTTTGTCATTCCCATCCTGTTTATTAAAAGCAAGTAAACAGAAATCACACTTTTCTTCTGCTTTGCCTTATACGATTCTTTGTCCAGCTTTTTTCACGCCGCAGTTTGTCCGCCAAAAGGTCAGAAAGTTCACGCTTGACTATTTTTTTCTTCTTTTTTCAAAAGGAAAGTAAAGAAATTTGTGTTGCTTGTGTGCTACTTCAACTTCCTTTTACAAGAAAAATCCTATCAATGGATCGTCTTACAAATAAACAAAATAATAAATACAACGTCATTTGTAGATCTGAGATAAAATGAATTACAAAAAGAAGTTGACAAAGATAATAAGTGACTTTGGTCTTTCTTTTCTCTAAAAATAAACCCAAAAATGTAAACACACGTTGTTGTTGTTGTTGTTGCTTTTTAATATGTAATCTAAAGTTTCGTTATCTTCGGCATGTTGCGAAGTATGATTTAAAAAACAACTAAAATTGGCGTATTTTAAATAACATCTCTTCACAAAAGACAGTTTAAAGGGGTGAAAAGAAAATCCAGTAACCTGACAACTGGCGGCACAACACAATGGAATCTTGCTGACTGAGTAAATGAGTATTTTGAAATATTATGCCAGGTAATAAAATCTTTGGGGAAAATGTTCATAGTTCAGCATCTGAACATTTTTACAAATCCCCCCCCCCTCCCACATAGTTTAAGTTTAAGGAATACTTCTTTATTAATCATTTTACCATGTGAATTCAGATTTTATACACACACACACACACAAGCTGGCTGTTGTTAACATTGTTAAACACTGCATCTTAACCAATGTCTTTCATGGAAATAGGCAGAAGAGAAAACAAGATGAAAGCTTCTAGAACTCTCCTCATATACCTGTCAATGCGTTAGGTTTCTTTTTATGAATGATGACCGATTCACAGAGCTGTAGGGCCATTCAAACAGATTGCACGTGTGCACAAACAACACCAACAAAACAAACTTGGTCTGTAGCCAGGAAATGTATGTACTCAGATGAACCTTAATGAGCTCATACAACCATGAACTGATGAATAAGAGTGCTGGATCATCATGATGATGATAATGAAGGCAAAAATTAAGTTTTACATAGAAACATCCAAAATAAAATCTTAAGTTTTCTTCATTAAAAAAAAAACAAAAATGGTTTAGCAAATAATACAGAAGCACTTTCTTTGAAAATAATGACCAAGGGTCTTGTTTAGATCACTTTAAGAGTAAAGTCACTGTATGTAGGTGATTAAACATTAAATTACATCTAATTAGCATGTCAGTCAAAAAAAAAGCAAATAAATTCTGTCAACACAACAAAGATACTACACAGTAAATTACCTGACTGGTTTGTCTAGTTCTGGAAAGCATTTGTAGTCACACCTGTAAACTTCTCAGGCATATATAATTTGGCATGAATGTGCTCTTAAGATTGCATGCACCAAGTCACTAACTGATTATATCTGCCTTATAGTCTATAATGAAGTATTCAATTACAGCCAAAAGTATATTAGAAATAAGAATCTACAAAATTGGGATTTTTCAACTTTTGCATTTCCACTCATGTTTAACATTTTTATTATTTGAGAATCTGTTACTCGCTCATCACAGATGTCTCTGCTTGAATATCATAATTCTGAAACGCCTTTTTGAATAATGTAATAATATTTACCGAGTCTGCAAACGAGAGAATAAGTATAGCCTAACTTAAATACAACAGTTAATGTGAGAATTTTTTTCAATAAATGAAAGTTAGCTTAAATGGGATGAAGTAGAACTATTACAGTTAAGTAATATACTGTTTTAAGTAATAACTTTGAATTATCATTTACCATTAAGAGTAACATTTCATTGTGGCCGTGTATTTTTTAACACACTTTCTTTGAAATAGTAGCATATTCAGATAGATGGAGCAATTGATAAATCTGAATTTCTTTCCATCTTTATTTGTTAGAAATAACAAAACAATATGGTAAAATCAGAAATCCAAACTAAATATTTAACACAATTTTTTTGTAAAAAAGGGGTAAAACAACATTAAATTTCCTAAGTGAATAATAATAGACTATCACTCAGTCAGATGGGATGTACCACAGCCATTGATTAAAGGCCATTAAAAAGATCAGATTTGTTAATTTATGAAGTTTCATTAAAGAATAGTTATAGTTAAAGACAGAGCCTGTTAGGTGAAAAATATGCTAACTTTTCTTTTCATTGGTCACAAATATTAATAAAAAGAAAAATAATAGCAAAATTAAGTGAATTGCTATATGAGAGCCTAGCCTACTGAACACATAGGACAGCAGTCCACGCTACTAACAGTAACAACGATCAAAATGGTTAATTTTTTCACTAAACTGGGAGCAGTAAAGTAGAAATTACCCGATTAAGTTGGAATTTTCATTACTGAGCAATGGCTTTATGAGGGCTGAATAAAAAATTACAGAAAAGATCCAGTATACTGCTTAGAGATAATAAAGTATCTACAAGATTTAAAAACAAAGAAAAATATATCAGTCATAGACACGCCCCTTTCTTTTTAAGCTCAAGATGAAATGGCCAGTGCACTCACGCAGTCTTAAAACCTATCAATCACACATGTAAAAGTTCGGTACTTTAACCACCCAGCGCTCTAGTCACAAAGTTTTTCTGTATAAGATCCTCAGTTTGTTTTTATCACTAAAAAAAGTTTTAAAATTAGTTGTATGTTCCCAAAAGGATCTGCACGTAAATTATGCGTTTGTTATTTTGATCAACAGGTGAAGCCAAATGACTTGAGTGCTTTGCACTTCTAGGCATCTAGTTGTAAACGTGATGTGACAAGATCCATACATGTAGAAAAGCAACACGAAAACAGATTCCGACTTGAATTTGCTTACAATAAATAGGTAAAGATTCTGAATGGCTAACCAACTATCTGAGTTGGTCTTAACTGTCATCCTTTACATCACGATAATCCATGGGCAAGGTCACTTTTGTCCATCTATTGTAAATCCAATTAAAATAGAGGCATTTAAGTTTCCGACAATGCAAAGCAATTTAATACAGACGTCTACCAGGGTTTAATATGGTATACAACAACCATAAGTGTCTGCAGGATTTTTCTGGGGTGGGAGGATGACAAAGAAATGTCCACAGATAAATCACAGGGAGGGCATACACATGCTCTACCAGTGCTTTATATTGTATTTTCCTATACTGCTACTCTTTTTGCAGCCTCTGGCCTTTTGGTTTTCAACTAGTTGCACTATCGTCAATTTTCAAGGATGCCTATGTTTATAACAAAAGCTTTAAAAATTCTAACATGGCAAGTGTTAACCTTCTGCAGTAATTAATGATGATTGTGCATTTATTGATTTGTATAACTGATGAATTTCAGACTTCTACTCAAATGGTTTTCTACAGCCAAAGATTTCTCTTCTTTTGGGTGGGATGGTTGTTACCCTATTCCCAAAATTGAAGGTTTGTATATTTCAATAAGTGCTAAATTTCCAAGTCACTAACCCTAACTGTTAGTTTTCCTTACCATAAGAATTATTTTAACGTATCACAATTCTAAGCGCACACACCACAAGACTTGTTTTCACTTAATTGTAAACTTCCCACAAACGTGGAATAAATAAATATAAGTACTTTTGTTTAGTAAGTCATAGTAAGTAATTGTAAACTACAGTTAAATAATCTCTTCTGTTCTGTTGTTTCAGCTATTGGAGAATATAGACACAACTACGCTGCTGTGTGGGTGGGGTTCTACCCATTACAGGGAATAACGAAGAGAGTGCAGTTGGCGTTATTTGACGGATAGGTAAAACCTCACACAATGCAACTCTCGTTTACAAGACTATGAAAAAATTAAAGCAACATCTAGAAAAACAAATGTCTATAATTATTCAAAGAATATCTATTTGTGAGGTGGATTTATTAAAATAGTTACTTATAAAATAGTTCTGTGATAAATGCTACAGATGAATTTATTACTCGAAAATCAATCTACTAGTAAAGAAATAAATAGTTCTAACCAGTTACTGAACTTTAAATTTTTTTCCCAGTTTTACAGTTTAAGTGAATTATTATTGTATTTATGTAATTTTTATGCTAAGTTGCAATGTATTTTATGTATTAATGTTTATCAAGTAGCAATCATTTCCATTTTAAGCCTTTCTGATACAAAACTTTCAAATGTAATTTTTGTGAAAATATTTCAATTTAAAGGGTTTGGTTAACACAAAAAATTTAAGAATAATTTATCATATACAGTCTATCAGATATATATTTTGGTGATTAAATAATAGTCTTTAATAAGAAAATCTGATAGAATATGTACCCTGCCTTACCATATTAATTTAGTCATTCCCATAAATGGACGATCTGACAGAAATTTACATGTTTAAGGCGAGATTGTGCAAATTGGACATCTAGGAAAGCAGACAAGTATGCACCATCACCATTAAAAAAACAGGCAGATCTAATCATGTTCCTCTGTTTATCCAAGGTTGTGTAATAGGTTACTTAGAGTATGGCCAGATTCAACAACAGATTATCTTGACATTTCTCATGGATTTATGGCTGATATTATTGCAAAATTTAATGAGGCAAGCATCACTGTCATGGAAAAGCAACCTAAAAGCCTTTCAACATTTATACTCTGATAAGAATGTATTACTTGCCATATCCACACCACTTACCATCAAGCTTGTCTTGCTAACAATGCTCATGCCATAAATAAAATAAAGAATGCCATCTTCAATGACTTGACTGCAGGTGCTTGGCATGTAAGAGATCCTTTCTGTCCAATAGGAATCTGAGGACATGTATGGAAAGACTCTTGAGTATTTGCAACATGTACTCTTCTCTAATAAGTCTAGGTTTCAGCAATTCATACCTGGAAATTGCACATGGGTTTAGAGAAGATCTAATAAAAACCTTTAACACCAATGTCTTCACTCTGCAGTCAAATATGGTGGAAAGAACAACTGATGTTTGTCAAAAGATATTTCAATTCTACTGGTTATATAACCATTTTAAAGGCACTTTCATTACCAGTGTACCAACAGGTATATTGAGATTTATTGACCATATCCTTCAATAGAATAGCACTACATTCCACACCACACCTCGTGTGTGACCATAGTCTGGAAGAGAAATCAAAGCATTCATCTTCTTCCCTGGGTATCCTAAAGTCCTGAGATGAATTAAACTTAGCACCTGTGGGAGAATCTGGATCATCAGTTAAAGGCAACCTGTCCATGTCCCATCAACATAATGCAATTAAAGGGCTCAAATGGAGATATGGGGGGAACCTGGACATGATACAAAATCTCAGTGAACAAATGCAAAAAAGTGTGGAGGTTTTTTTTGTGCTGCAAAAGGTGGCCTGACCAAGTACTAACAGAGAGAATTTCACTCCATCACTTGTCCTTATTTACACAATGAGCTAACATACTCTAGTAACAATAGTTGGCCAAATTATTAAATGAGGGCACTGTATACACTGCAAATTAAAAATGATGGGTTGAAAATGCTCAAAATAGTAATTCTAAATCTTTTTCGAAACAGCGCTATAAATACTGACAAATGATTTTCTGAGTGTCCCTCATGATAAAGGTTAAAAGCTTATCTTACAGATGTGTGTACAAAACTAAATTTACCACTAAAACTAATTCTTAAGTGTGCTGATTCAAGATATTTTCCATGACCATCATAAGATGTAAATTTGATACAGCTATAATTAATACCAGATTTAAAAAAAAAAACACAGACCTCTATTTGTATAGCATCTACACTGCATAGAATTCAATGATCGCTGTGATTTAAACCAGAGATGCAAGACAGAACAGGTGGAAAAAACAGAGATGAGAGACAGAAAGATGGAAATGAAAGGAAAATTCGTGAGACAGACCAAGTGAAAAAGACACCAGACATAAGACACATTGGGTGGGGGAAAAAAAGAGAAAGAAAAATGAGTCAGACTGGGTGGAAAGAGAGAAATGAATGACAGATAAGATGGTAAAGAGAAAGAGTTGTGAAACAAGATAAGAAAATAGACATGAGACAGACAGAGTGGAAAGGAGGGAGAGGAGAAATACGAGAAATAGACAAGGGGTAAATTATGATGTTAATGTCAAAACTATAAAGAATATTTCTCAATACAAGTGAATTTAGCTGCTGGATTAGCTTAGAATTAAGTGTATTATTGTTACTAAAATAGTCAATATCATTGACAAAAGCTTGTGAAATATGAAAGTGCAAAATTAAGAAATCTAAACACTGTTATTCCAGCATCCATCACCCTGCCAGAAGACAATGAGTGTAAAGAATATTTCTCAGAATGGCTTCAGAATTATGAAAAATCTATCTGAAGAAACACTTTTGATATTTAAATAGCATAATAGGGTTTTAAGTGAAAATCAGCCATTGTTTTCTTTTATAGGTTTCTTAGACATTAATATCTAAAAACAGAACTAACCAACAGCAAGATTCTCTTTGTTTGTTTTAATTCCCTCCATTACAGAACTGCAACAGTAGAATGAGAACTATTGTACCTCATTGGTGCAGTGCGACTGGCCCAGTGGTTAGAATTGGCTCAGTTTGGTACACCTCCATGGAATAGGCTCTTTTTACTTTTCTTCACCAGCCAATTGTGTGGGTTTCTTCCCACATCTAAAAATTAAAAAACTCATGTACAACAACTGGCAGAGCACTCAGTGACCACACGCAACAAAAACAAATTGTATGTCAGGAAGTATATTAAATATACATAAATATTGTTTTCTTTTTTAAAGCTCATTCTAAATTATCATTATACAACAGATAAGCTTAACTATAGACATATATATATATATATATATATATATATACATACATACATACAACAGATAAGCTTAACTATAGACATATATATATATATACAACAGATAAGCTTAACTATAGACATATATATATATATATATATACATACATACAACAGATAAGCTTAACTATAGACATATATATATATATATATATATATATATATATACATACATACAACAGATAAGCTTAACTATAGACATAAGACAACAAAGAATATTACAATATTAATATTAAATAATGCTTGCATTATAGTGAAGCTTCAAAAGAACATAAAAAATGAATATGGAATAAAGGTGAAGAATAATCCACCAACAATAATTTATTATAAATAGAACAAAAATAATTGGTGTTTTTATGTTGCTTTGGTAATTTTTGTCTGCTTAACTGCCACAAATATAGAGAGAAATATTTGTGTTGGCAAGGCTCCAGGAAGTAAAAGCAACAGATTAAAACAAAAGGACATAGTTCTGAATAATGCCCCTGGCATTCCAACCATTTAGCCATTTTCTTTATATAAAGAACATAGAATGTTGGATGAAAAAGAATTATTTGGATAAAGTAGCTTGGAGAAATATGCATGCATTAGTTAGAAGGTAAAAATAATGATAATAGTTTGTCTAGCTGAATCAGGCTGAGTTTCTTTAAAGAAATTTTTGTTATTCTATAATTAATATTTTTTCTTAAACTATAAAATTGCAACAGTGCATTAAAAAACGATGTTAGTAATACAAATTTTTTTTTAAATATAAACTATGAACTCCCCACTAAACTGTAATACTCGTCATGCAATATTTAAAATTATATCAGTTGCGAATTCAATTGAAGATAAGTACAATTTTATAATTTAAAAAAACAAACAAAATTGTGGAACTTGAGCGTGACCTAGCAGTCTCCATAACTTCATGCTCTCTTGTTCAGATGATGTGTTCTATTTAAGTCCACTCACTTTGTGACTTCCTTTGGATAATCTATGAAAATAGACTCATGTCAGTAAATAACAGCTCCACAATTTGTTGGTCTGAATTTCTACCATTTACCTAACTTCTGTTTTTCTCCCAGCCCCCAATTTTGTAAAAAAAAGAGGATATCAGGTTTTGTTTGTTACCAACAGGGCCCTGCAGAAGTGTACACGCACTGTAATGGGTTTCTTGACTGACATAAATTATTAATGTTGCTGCCTGGTGTAATTTTTGGTTGTAGGTCCAATGCGCATAGATGACCCGTAGTCTTAGATAAGCAAAACTCTCGCTATTTCACATCCATATATCTGGAGAAAATTTGGCAAGGCTCTCAATCCAGTGCACTTACAAAGTACCTGTTAAATATAATAGGTTTAGAACAATGAGCAGCCATTTTTTCATGGATATAAAAGAGATCTTGCAGTCGCAATGAATTCTGCAATTCTGCTGGTCGCATATCCAGTACTCTCCTGTCTATGTCCGATCAAGCAGCCCTCATCCATAATCACAGCTTGCAGAAAGATGGGAGCAATGTGCCATACATCCAGAACCACTACTGCATTTAAGATGTAGATCGAACTAAAGTTGGTAAGGTTGGTTTGAAATCACTCAAAACCTTTGGGGGGGGCAGGAATAATGTTTTATTCTAATCAGTTTGGTAAAAATAAATTAAAATCAAGATACAATTATTATTCACAGTTTGTCTTGAAACTATGGCAGATAAAAATAAAACTCAAAATTAATTCACATTTAAAAGTTTTAAATTTAAAAATACTAGAAAGGAATATTTTTAATAAAATAAAATTCAAAATATTAGATTCATCCATTGTCTGTAAGATACAACCCTGGCCAGTCAATTTGGTCCACTCAGTCATTTTCAGTTTTATGCATTTTTTAAAACATAGTTTGATCAAGTATTTGTCAACAAACATGATAAAGAAAAACTACAAAAAAAAAAGTTGCTTTTAAATCTGAAAATTACAACAGCTAATAAAAGTTAAAACTATGAAAGCTCAATTTTTGTTAATATTTTGATGGGTAGCTTTTGTTTTTAATAACTGCTTTCATTCTATCTGGAGTTGTTTCATCTACTGTCTTATTTGATGAAATATTTTTCCAAGCCTCCTTTAATGACTTTTCCCAATTCTTTATTCCTTGAAAAAAACATTTTTGCAATACACTGCCCCATCACTGCCTATATGTTTTCAATTGGATTTCAATCAGGAGAATTCTCGGGCTAATCCTCAAACCAATGGACTATTTTGTTTTTGAATTGAGATGAGAGAATACTTTCTTTGCTGTGCAGCATGGTGCCTTATTTTTTGAAAACCAATAGTTACCATCAAGATGGAGTTTCTTAGCAGATTCAACAAAATTCGATTTTAAAGTATTCAAATACCCATTTGTATTGACTGGTATTCATTATGGTAACATCACTAAATTACTTTTATGATTAGTAAAGAGAAGATAAGAACACTTTCTGGATGCTTCTAGGTTTGTAAAATAGTTTGATTTAAATCTTTTTCCCCCAACTTTCTTCTGATTCTCAAAACACCTTGATCATCAAAAGGATTAAGTAAACTTTCATCTGCAAATATCTCCTGCTCCAGTCTTCTACTTGACAATTTTGGGATTTCTTACATCTGTCCAACTCTTGAAGCATTGCAAAAACCCATTCTTTCCTTGGCGACAGTTTTTTTGTTGATCCACTTCCTTTCTTAAGAGAACGATTTCTGAATATGTCAGGCCTATTCAACATATGTATACTGTGATCACTTATACACTTTCAATTCTGAATTGTGAAAATTACAGATACTTTTTGCTGAAAAATCATTTCATCATTGACCAAAGATGCTGATGCATGGATGGCTATTTCTGTATAAGGAAAAAAAAAATGAGAAAAGCTCAGAAGTTTTTAGACTCTTCTAGATTGAAAGGAAATTTCAAGTTTCCAGAAACAGAATAATCAGGAATAATCTAGAATATAGAGGTAGTTCACAAACATTCTGCTTAATGCAAATCTTTTAGAGTTAGAAATTATACCTATTCATATTCAAACTGCCATTTCCTTTGTATTTGATGTTAGTTTTACACTGACATTTTATCATATGAAGAGGAAAAGAAGTTACATTGTTGTGCATTTAGATTGAAGGCTTTGTCTAACCTCCAGGTGAAAGCTAGAGATTATTAAGCGGGCAAAAATGACTATACTGCAAGAGTAAAAAGTATCCAAAACATCAATTAATTAGATTTGCAGATTTGTTTTGATTGACAGCCCACCAACTAATAGTACCTTGATACAGTTTATTTTTCTAATTCCAGTAGAATAATTATAATACCCATATATATTTTTTTAAATTTAGACATTAAAATGGAGAAGGAAAAAAACGACTCAGGGCTAGGCCTTTCAAAGGCTGGGTCTGAGTGCAGTTGCAGCAACCCCTGCACCCTCTCAGTGCCAGTTTAGAGACCAACCTAACAGCAACTGAAGCAATTTGCAGGAAAATTTGATCAGGGTCACCATAGATAATCTAATTAATTTTATGCTTTCATTGATAACTATAAGCTATCCAACAAGCAAGAAGTTACTGCTACTAAATATTGACAATGACTTTACAAAGTATTATTATATATAGATGACAGTAAATGTCATGCGTAAAACCCATGTTGTTTAAATTATTATATCATCATTAATAGATGTAGATTTGCCAAAAACTGAGACACATTATGTCACAATAGTTTGAAGCCACGTATGCCACTGTTTGCATTCAGTATTTAACCTGCTAATAGAACTGCAACACTGCAATTGGACCCCTTCTTACTGAGATTCACTTTAGTGTCTGAGAAAGTGTTTCCTTTTCATTTTACTATTGTTTTGCACGCAGCAGGCCAATCTTCAAATTTTGGGTAATTTAATAACATTATGCATTGAGTTCTACAAGTTCTGAAATAAACAGCCATTTTGCTAGATGGCATGGTTTATTTCATATTCCTGTAAACGAATGAACTACCATCATAAGACGTTCTGAAACTGAGATTTGAGAAGTCTTACTATTATGCAGCACCATAAACACGCTCTAACAGAGGTTTTAAAACAATTTTAAAAGACAATATTTTTAGATTATAAGCAATTTGATTTTAAACATATTAAAAGATCGCTTTATTTTTGTTAAAAATAACAATACAGGCTCAATAGTCTAAGTCTCTTTCCTTACCTAAAAGTATGTATGTTTGTTTTTTCCACTATGCAAAACTAAAAAAAAAAAATCATTGTTACAGAGACTGAGCAAAGCATTCCTCATCAGTAATTCTTTTCTGTCTTTTTAACTTCTTTATGTTTTTCTAGAGCACAGATAATTTATCAAAATAGTCACCTCAACATCTTTTAAAAGAAATACCTTGCATACATAAGATTTTTAAAAAAGAAAAAGATCGGGTTAAATATTTGACTTGTTTTGGCACATTTTCAAATTACTGACTTGTACTTTACCTATGGTTTTTTAGAAAACCAAACATATATGCGTGGAAAATTACTTAAATCTCTGAGCATCAGGGATAATCTATATAGCTATAGCAAGAGATGGATTAGACTAATGTATTCTAATAATCAATATAGTTTACTTTGATGGTTATAAGGAACCAGGAAACCATCATGGCCAAATGCAAGAGCCTTACCCTTTCAGAGAGAATAAACATCCATCAGTACATTTCCTAAATTGATTAATACTACTAACTAAACTCACGGGTAATTTATTCCACCAGTGTACATTTTTATCACTAAAATATTTTTCTGATATCTTATCATACTGACATCTTAGCTAATTTGTAATTATGGCCCTTAGAAAAATGAAAAAAATGTCCCTGTCCAGGTGTTAAAACTAATTATTTTGAAAAATCTCTACTAAGTCGCCTCCTAAACATCTAAAATTAGAATGTAATAGGGCTAATATTTTAAAATGTTAGGACTGTAAACATTCTAGTAGACCTTTGCTGAACTCATTCACTCTCTGTCTCTCATAAATTAATCTCCTTTCTCAAATAAGGTCTCCACACCTGCTGAGCATCTCCAAGGATTTATACAATGAAACTACTTCTTTATTTACCCATTTGATATTCCAGTTAATTACTCATAACATTCTATTTGCTATGTTTACAGCTTAAATGCACTGCTCTTTACATTTGATATTCGAGTTAACAATTATCTCTAGATCATTTTCTGAAATTACAATTTTAGTTTTAAATAAGTATAATTATCTCTATTGCTTCTTTGAATAAATTTTCCATCTTTTAGCATTAATTTACATTTTATAATTAACTGATCAGTCTAATAAATTATATGACTTTAGTATCGCCATTATTGTTTAAGGCCTTTTTTCATTCATTCAATAAAACTTAATGTTATTCTGCATCAGTTATTATTTTAATGAATTTTCTGTGACAAACCTGACTTTTGACAGCCATTAGTCACAGACTCGTTATAACAGAAATGACTTTGGTCATGAAATAATCTCACCTTTACTACCACCTGCAAATACTATATTAAATTTTTAAGGGAACCTTTACTTAGCTGCCTGTGCCATTTATTTTTTTTGCACCTGAGAAATTTTGCATTTGAAAGCATTAACTCATTAAAAATGAGCCACAGAACATAGATCATTTGTTCAAACTTGTCAGTTATTACAACACAAACTAATAAAATGTGTAAAAGTTGATAAAAGTATACAATTTTATTAATCTTCCCATTTTTGCTAAACTGCCAAAAAGATGGATAAGGGTTTCTTTCCCCATACAGTAAAGTAACAGCTTATTATCCTGTCAAATGTAAAGAATATTCTACCCTGATTACCCATTTGTCAACTCTCTAGCACCTGGCTCACATTCACTTCTCTAACAAACAAAGGTAAATGAAAGCACTTAAGTTTTCTTTGACTGTATCTTTCCATTGTAAACAGTTTTCTGCATTGTATTTGAACATAATGTACCATGCAACACTAACCAGTCAGTGTAAAGTAATGAGGCATTTCATTATCATCTAACACTAATGTTACTTTAAAGTTGCCAGACCACTTTTCCACATCACATTCAGCTTCGATTTTCAAACTAAAGCACAAAACAAGAAAAAAGTTAATTCGTGCAAACTTTCAATTGCCTGCAAATTACACCTCTTCTTCCAAATATATTCACCTGAGAGAGAAAGAGAGATCCATAATTAATTTCGCTGCTGCAAACATTCCATTGAACTAATGAATGTGTTTTTATTATATTTTTCATATCTTCTCTTTATAATTCTGTATCCCTTCTTGGTGATGTAAAGGTACACATTAGTCATCACTCATGGTCTTCACAATCTCCCCAAGCAGTGTGGTTGAGTAATACAGAAAGAGAGCAAAGGTTTTTCTATCAGGTAGTACATCTGTACTTAGTCATTGTACCAGTAAGTGAAACGCGTGGCTTGTGATATTAATTTGACCAAAGGAATAAATTAACATATCTGATAAAAATGTATGTATTTTGGATGTGATTATGCACGTAATATGGATGCAGATAGACAGTATGTACTATTTATATGCCTGGAAAAAGCAGATCCTGCATTATCTCTCCATTTACCCAATATTGTGTTATAGAACGTACAAAATGTGGCCAGAGTCAGTGAGAAAATGCCAATTCATGTGGACCTGTGACCAATATCATTACAAGTTTTGCTAAGGTAAATATCACTACTGAAACAAAGCAGTCTTGAAGACATTTGCCAGTGGTGCTGTTACTTGCCATATCTGCACTTAATGTCAATATTTTTCCATTGACATTGCCCATACAATATAAATAAGACAAATAGTGGTCTGTTATTTCTACCAACTTAGCAACAGAGAATGCATAGCATGTAAAAAAAAACCTTCCAATAGAAATAAAACACGGCAGAAGGTCTGATCAAAGGATGTGTATAACTGCATAACAAGACACTTGAAGATTGGTGGTGCACACTTCTCTGCTCAGTCCAGATTTCAGCAATTTATATCGGGGAGTCACACCAAGGTTTGGAGAGGACCTAACAAAGTCTGTCCGCCCTGAGTTTCTTCAGCCTATTTGTCAAGAACAGCAGCAGAAGCATCATAGTATGGATTGCAAGCGTTTGTCAAAGAACATCTCATTTCTGCCAGATACACTATAATTTTAAAAACACATCTACCATTGTACCAACAAGGCATACTGATAGTTGAGCCTACATTCTTCAAGAGAACAGTCTTACATGTCACACTGCATTCTGAAAAAAGAATCAAGGCATTAGACTTCTTTCTGCATCCCAATGCCCTGATCTGAATTCAATCAGGCACCCATGGAAGCATTTGCATCATCAGCTGAGAGCAACCCATCTACATCCTGCCAGTATGACAGAAGTAAAGAAAAATCTCACATGAACATAGTGTTTGATTAGACCACGACACAAAATCTCATCACGCTCTTCGTGATGCAAAAGGTGGTTTGACCAAACATTAACATAAAGAATCTCATTCTACCATTAGTCTATTGTTCTCCATTTTCTGAAACAAACCAAAAACATACTGTCTAAATTACTGTTGCTGGCCACTAAATAAAATAATAGATTTGGCAAAGAAGATTACCCTATAAAAATCAAAACTTATTTCTGCTGCTGTTGTACTCACTATAATGATGATCACCAAATATACTTTGAAAGTGATAAAAAAATCTAGTTAAAAGGTTGGTGGTGAATCTTTAACATTATTAGACTGGCCTGTCCGGTCAAAGTGTCATGGAAAAGGCCGACCATCAATCATAAAGTTTGGATGAACTATGGCAAGTTTTAAATTTATGGAACAACATGCTAGTTATATCCATAACCTTAAAAGGCACATCTTTGCCAGGAAAAGGGTAAGTACACAAAATGATAAGAAAATTTCAGCAGTTAATCAAAAGTATCAGCAACATTTGAAAATAAATTCTCTCTCTGAAATAAATGAAATGGGAGTGTATTTTTAAAAAATTGAAATAACGTGTTAAGAAAATGGATTTACTTAGTTTCATGTTGTATTTCCATAATTCCAATGCAGCATACTACATGACAAGGGCCCCTAGTGAAGGCAGGTGTGTTAAAATTATCAACACTTGCATCATATTTATTTCCGTGTTATACCTTAGCATGCTGCTAAAAACATCCTTGCTGACAATGAATAGCAAAAATTATTTTAAATTTCAACTTTTTTCACCTTAATGAAACCCTTTATATATTGAATGAATGTGCTTACCTCAATTTAAAGAAGAAAAAAAATATATATATATATAAGTTTATAACTTTGAGAACATGTATATTCATTTTATTCAATTAGAAACTATATACTAGATGACCATCAAGTTACTTCCCGTAGTCAGATGCTTATAATTCCAAACCACTTAATACATCAGTTAATGGAAGTAAGTGTACATACAAAGGAGATCATATGGATGCATTCCCAGAATTTGCAAATTTTTCCACTGGGAATGGGTGTTTCCATGTCTTGCAATGTCACCAGTGACATTTTTTCTCCATCAGAACTTTACAAAATTGTTAGATGAGTCAGTTTGCCTGCAAACAAAGTTGCTCTCCAAGAGTGTACAGCATATGTAAAGTCTGATATTCTTTACGCCATGCTAATAATTTCAGCCATACCAGAACTGTTCTTAAACATACTTGGAGCTCTGACACGATGCAAACACTGTTGGTAGATAATAAATGGGATTCAGTCATCCACTCTTTAAAATTCATTCCATAAAAATAGAAACTATAAAGAATTTCAAGGTACAGAGAAAATTTTAATACAAAGCCTGATCAAGGTTTCCTCTGGTTTGACTATACAATTTTCATTATAATGACAAAAAAAACAATAAACCAGTAGAAATTAGTAATGGTTAAGTTAAAATTATCTTAATTTCTAATGTGAATGAAAACTCCTTTCAAGAATTTTGTCTGCTCCCACTTTGAAAAAGAATAAAGCAGATAACAGATACAGATAATTTGTTTTTTTCTTTAAAGATCAGACTGTCACTCAATGATCTCTTTCATTATAAAACCACCATTTTAATGATATCTCATAATTAGTGCTATCAAATCATTTTGGCAAAACAATAAGATGATCTTTCTGAATTTAACTTTCCAAAAAAAGTCAAAAAAGAACTAAATATGTGAAAGAGAATAAAATAGAATGTGCATACACAGCAATTTTTCTCCATAGTAATAGCAGTTACCTAAAATGTTTCCCATGGCCACAATTTTAAGAAAAGATGATAAACTCTGTTTTGATTTTGTTTAATTTTGTATGCTGTGAAAGTATGAAGAAGAGAATAACCTTAAAAACGGTAAAATTACACACTAACTCTCCCAATTATCTTTTTAAAACTAGCGCTGTGTTCCGACAGTCTAACTAATTACCTTTATTTTCCCTACACAGAATTCTGAACAGCTTATTTTTCATCTATATACTCAACAGACAAAATCTGTGGTGGCAGCTCCTCATAACATATGAACAAGAATACAAAACTGCAAACTAAAGCTGTATTTTAACTCGGACACTAATGCCATTTATTTGAAAATAATAAACTGATCGAAGGATATTTTGTTGTTGTTGTTGTTGTTGTTGTTGTTAACTCTTATCTGACTTTTCGGTGATTATGTCACTGTACTCGGGTAACTGATTCTATAAAAAGAAAACTCACACATTCGCTCCTCTGACGACAGCCATAATGGACTATTCAAGAAATACTCCTTTACAGTATAATATAAATCCTGTTTCCCAATAATTATATTTGTTATGACCAAAAATTATAACAATGACAATGATAATATGCTATTATAGTAATTTTTTCTGACAAAGAGCAGATGTGCAGTGTCAACACTTTGAAAAAAAGATGTAAACATTATCATTAATAATATTAATTCTTCTGCAGACATTTTTGAGAAGCTAATAGGCTGTTAACACGGAACAGATGCTTCGTTCTCATCAGATTCAGTTTCATTTTCTATCTAGGGAAACTACAAGGGACAACAGTAGAAATGACTTAAATGGGCATAAAGATGATGGCTTCCATGTTGATACTGTCAACTCAAAATATATTTCCTGTGTTTGCTGATGAACTTCAACATGCTTAGAATATCACAGAGATGGAGGAGCTGGATTTTGTATTTCACCCTATAGTGATCCAATGGACCCATGTTGGTGGATTATGCTTATTTACCTGCCAACAAACATCTCATTTGTGCCAAGACTAAGCCTCAATAATGTCCAAAACCTAACGAATGAGCTCTCATGCTGCAGTCTTCGCTTTACACAGAATAGGAACTTTTTTTCTTTTCTTTACGTTTCTTCTCCACATCTTTCTCAAAGCAGGTACACACACCATTGTACCTCACCACACCTTCCAGATCAAATTTAACCAATACAGAGAACCATTCAGTACATAGAAAAATTACCTTTATACACATCTTAAAAAAAATACACTTCTGCTAAAAATTTACACTGATCTTTTAAAACTTACAAATCTCCCTCCACAATTTTAATAGTTACTATTCACAATTTAAAAAAAAAAAAACATTTGCATAATAACTGCAGATACTTGGCTTATAAACATATTTTATACAAAGCAAATTTATATGTATACTGACTGCTCTGTTCTTTTTGTGTCTTGTATATATTTTGAGATCACCCCTCATTTTCTCTAAATAGCATAATGATCCGCTACACTCTGAGCGTTAATCCGGCACATCTTATCCAAATCCAGAGGATTTTTCTTTAACTCTCAGATAGGTTAACAATGAATGCCCAATCTGACAACTGTAAGAATTTACGAGACAACAACAAAACAAAACCACCATCTGTGCCCCAAAATGCTGTCATTTCCATTTAGCCCAGGTTCAAATTTCAGGTATTTAGGTTATTACAGGTGAGCCAAAAAAAATCAAATTAACTTGTTGTCAACAGTGGCTCCAAGTAGTCTGCTATACCAACAAATAAAGCTGGAAAATGTACAGCTTTGTGGAATCCAGTGCATGACTGTTTCTTTTTAATGAGACTGAAAGTTGATGAAACTAATCAACTGATGGTGGGTGACACTAAGGGGCAGGTTCCAAGTCGATATGCAGGGGATTCTCCCTATAAAAATCCCTCTGCTTCTGTAACAGTGTTTGAAACAGAGCCACTTGGACCCACAATTCAACCAGAAATGATTCGGTTTTTATGGCTTTTATGCGATTGTTCGGCAAAGTATCCTATGCTCAGATGATGATGATGATGATAGTAGTAGTTAGTAGTAATAATAATAATTAGCTAAACCTACCTGCCAGAACTGGCAAAGGTCTGTCAACCCTCTCCACAACTACAACTAAAAATATCAATGGTTTTCATTAACCGTTTCGGGCTCTGAAGTCCAGCACACGTCTCCTGACGAGCCGAGTTCCCTTACCCAGCCGGGGCCAGCCTGACAGAATCTAAATGAAGCTTCCTGCTTGGTGACGCGGGGGGCTGGGTATCTGTCGTCGGTGGGGTTCCCGTCCCCCAGACTGTTTACAAACCCGCGTGCTTACCTTTTCTCCTCCTCCTCCAGAGGATGAGGATCACCGGGGCGGCGACGAGGCACTCCACGGCCACGGTGCCCAGCACGCTAGTCAGTATGATCCTGCCGTCGTTATCCTCCGGGGTGGGGCACAGCCCTTCGCACGCCCCCAGCAGTAAGGCCACAAACAGGCTCACGGTGATCAGATCGGGTGTTGGCCGGGGCATTTCTCCGCGTACGGGGTCGGTCGGGACTCGCGAACGGATCAGCCGGAGGAGAAGGGTCTCGGCTCCTGGCGAGGGGGCTCGATCAGGACCAGCGCATACCCGGCGGTCGCAGATAGTTCCACGTTTACAATAGAAGCCAACCTGGGCAGAACAATGGCTGGAATGCGGGGCCCGCTGCCGCCGCCACACACGGCTGAACACGGCCTGACCACCTCACCTATTCAGGGGTCGGGAACCAGTATTGAGTGTCCGGCGAACGAATACCTGGAATTCCCCACCAGCAGCAGCGCGCGCTCTATTGATCCGCCCCTCGTCGCTGGCATTCCTCACCTGCAGCACAGGTGTGTGTACATCTTTGCGCACAATCGGGATTTGCATCACGTTGTCGGGCGGGGCGCCGGACCCCCCCCCCTCACCCCCGGTTGGGGTCCTTACCCCCCGAATGCTATTATTTTTTTTTCTAAATTAAAAACAACAACAACAACAACAGAAATTACTAATCCGTCTCCTTCCGGTCGCGCGACGACCCGGCCCCGACCGGCCCCTGCGAGGGCAGAAAGTTTTAATTCAATTACAGAAGGAAAACCCAGCGTAGCCCCGCCCCGCCCGATAGCACGCGCGTCACGGTTGGGCGGGTAAGCCGGAAAGCCAAAGCGCACGCGCTACGCGGGAGGCTGGCCGGCCCGTGGACGCCCGGAGATTCCTCCGGCCTGACCCGCCCCCACATTCCAGAGGCGCCATCTTCCCGTCACCGTTTATTTACTGCGAACCTGGAAGGAGAGAAAGATTCGGATGACGCTGGTAATTAATTCTGGGCACACCTGGGCTAAGCAGGTGCGACAAACGTTATTCGTCATACACGATCAGTGGGCGAGGCGAGTCCCGGCTACCGACCCGGAATGTTTCTAGTAAAGGTTTCCGTCCCGCAGGTGTCAGACACGGTGAGCAGGTCCGAAGTCAGTCATCCTTTCATCTCTCTCTCTCTCTCTTAAAATGTTACACTGTATAAACACATACCTGTCAGCCACGTGACACTTCGGGCGGGCCGTCGTTCTCGATATTCCACCTTTGAATAAAAATATATAGAGCATCGTAGATCTGATGCTAAATAAACTGTCTTCCAGGGATGCCCTTCGCCTGCAGGTAGACAGTTCGAAAATGGCGCAGCACCTGTCATCATCAAGGTATTCTATAAGGTATCTCCGGTCAACGGATGAGCAGTGAAACGAACTTTAAAGGTATAATTACGGCAAAGATGAACGATTCCAGAGACATTCTGTTGCTGATTTGAGGTTTTTGAGGAAGAAAACCAAAATTAAAGGTGCAACGTATTCTTGTTCTAGTATTTTAAAACTTGAAATATGCATAAGATCGATCGGTTTAATCGATGCTGAATCAATATTTGATATTTTATCTTGCGTACTTTCCGTCTCTTGGGCGGCACCACTGACAGGTATATAAGAAGTTCTGAGCGGTCTCATCATTTCTCCTGCGGGTAACCGACCAGGAACGTTTCGGAATTGCAGAACGGGGCTTCTACATACTCCACAGACGTTGCTGTGTCCAGGTATCGCATAGGGTTCTGGTTCGGTGTACACTAGGAATGGCAAGATTTGCGGCTGGTCTCACCCGTGGGATACGGGCTGGAGTGAGGTGGGAGGAGAATCACCAATAACAGCCGAGAGTTTGGCGTCTGTTTGCTGGTCACAGAACAGAAACCTTTGAACCAGCTGACGGTGACCGTACACCTGCCAAGGCTTCAGGTGGGGGAGCGACGACTCGCTTTGGTGTGGTGCACTGGCCGTGGGCTCAACACGGTTATCTCACTGCAGCTGCTAAAATGAGGGAGTCGGCCCCTTTTCCTTTCGGGAGCAGTCAACGCCAGTTACCTGTGCATCGCTGGTCTTTGAGAGGATTCAGCGCTGAAAAATTCCAAAGATGCTAAAACAACAACAACAACAACCCAACATAAACAATAGTCAAATATATAGTTGTTTTATTATCATATGGATGATGTTAAAGAATTCCAACCCCTCCACTGTGTTTATTTATTCGTTTAACACGCGTGGTGGACCTGACGACGTCAGACAAACCCCCTTTTTCCTCGACGCTGTGATGACGTCAGAGAAGGGGGCGAGGTAGGGAACTCCCCCCCCCCCCAGCGGTGTATGGGTTCGCCTCAATATACAGCGTTCATCTTTCTTTTTCTCCGTAATATTTTAAAGTTCCATCCTCCATCCGGTTCACCGTCTAACTGTGTCGGTATCTCTCATACAGGAAGGTAAATGGGTGGACTGGTATCCTCCCCACAATATTTCCCACCAGGAGCCACGGTACTCACCCCCACTACGGTGACACCAGTGCAGTCCTCCTGGAGGTGAGAACGAGCCCAAAGAGATCAAAGGGAAACCACACGCCGCGCGCGAGCTGTGGAAAGTGCTACAAGATATTAGGGTCGTACACCGATAACCTGCATGGGAGCATGAAAAGAAGGGAAGCAAGGGGCCCCCCCCACAAACCTTCGTGTTATTCCGTGTATTTCCTATAATAATACATCGTTTATTTATTTTATAATTCTCTCAGTTGCAGTCGCTCATTATTTGCGCATATCCTAGGGATGCTGTTCGACTCAGCACGGCAAGGATGTGCCATTTTGGGCGAGCCATCGGGGCGGTGGCGGTGAGGCAGCATTGGATGGAGATACCTCGAGATGATCGCACTCCTCCACACGGGCGAATGCGGTTACCTGCAAGGTCGACATTCTTTAAAAGCAGACCCCCTGCAGTCTCGCCGGCCGTCGCCAGGGGCCGTTTGTTTTCCCTGTCGTCACTTTTCGCGAAGCTCCTATCAGTAAATCGCTTTCATGCGAAGGTTTAGCCTGATGTACATTCAAATGATGTTAATCCGCTATTCAAACTGTACGCGACCTAAAGATTAGCGATCCGTTTTAAATCTGTTGATTATACATGAGACTGGACACAAATCATGAACCATGACAGGGGGGGGGGGCGTTCAGAGAAGAGTGATGCGGGCTCGATTAGCGAGGCGCACCTGTCTCCCACCGGAGCACCTCGGTAGTAATGCCGTACTTGCTTTCTTGTCAACATTTGTGGGAATGTTTGTCTTCCGGTGATGGAATACGGCCCTTTACGTCACCATGGCAACACCAGAAAGACACGCTGTGTCCGCTTGAATCAGCTGGTGTTGAGGAATAGAAAATCCAAAGGGCGTAAATAGGCGATGAACCAACTGAGACCGAGAAACCGACGGCTCTGCCAGGTCTGGCGGCGGAGTGTGGCAGGGTCTGTGCCTGTGTGGGGCGAGGTGTTCCTCTGTCTTATCCGTTTTATCACATCCTTGTTTCGTGTTTGTTCTTAACGGCCACCAGTTCAGGTGGACACGCTCACTGTGGCGCCACCACTCGGTGTTTTGATGCATTCCCGGAAGTCGTCGTGTGAAAAAATGAAAGATCTTGACCGGTAGACGGGAAATAAGCGCTCGTGTAACCTCGTGCATTTCAAGAGAGTTTTCTCACCTTGGCCCATTAATTCAGCGCAAGTAGCGTACAGAGCAACCATCTGTGCCTACATAAGAATACCACCGACAGATACACTAACGAGCTGTCAGTTGTTAGTAAACGAAACCAGTCAGGGTGGGTTTACAAGTTTAAACAAAAACTGAATAAGATACAACACACACACTATACACAACAAACAAACACACAAAACATATACACTATGCACAACAAACAAACAATCACACACACACACACACAACAAACAAACAAACACACACATACACAACAAACAAACAAACACACACATACACAACAAACAAACACACACATATACACAACAAACACACAAACACACACACATACACAACAAACAAACAAACACACACATACACAACAAACAAACACACACTATGCACTACACAACAAACAAACACATATATGCACTACACAACAAACAAACACATATATACACTATGCACAACACACATACACAACAAACAAACACACACAACACACACTACTCAACATAAATACATACAACAACACACACATACTATGCACTACACAGCAAACAAACACATATATACACTATGCACAACACACACACACTATACACAACAAACAAACACACACACAATGCACAACACACACATACACACTATACACAACAAACAAACACACACACAATGCACAACACACACATACACACTATACACAACAAACAAACACACACACAATGCACAACACACACATACACACTATACACAACATAAACACATACAACAACACACACACACACACACATATATGGAGACACATACTGTATATATAATTTTTTATATCGCTAATTCTCGCAAATTAATCATTCACTCTGTCGGTGATTAAAGGAAAGAAAAATATGGACAAAGTTCGATAAATAGAGCATCAGTGAATGTTTTCCCCGGAGCTTTGTGTATGCAGGTGTGATGCCCCAGGTCTATAGGCTGACCCATTCTGTGCAGGTTTTCCAGCGAATTAAGCAGCTCTAGATTTAATATGTTGGGCGAGGCCGACATACAGCAGGTGAGGGGAGAGAATTCGGCGAGGTAACTAACTGCATACCGGGGCTATAAGACAATAGATTAAATGGAGAGAGAATTATTACCGGGACATTTCTCGGTCTGCCTGATTTGTCCAACCGATTTACAGAAAAAGTCACCTGCGGTCGGGCAGGTGGACACCCGAGGAGAATTATGTTCTTGTGCTTCCCTTGTCTGGGTGTAAGGTGAAATTCTAGTTCCTTCGTTTGTTCGATCATTCATCCAACTTCGAACCGTTTGTCCCTAAATCTACGGCCTGGAAGGTCCTCTCTGGATTCCGGCGGGAAGCTCCCTGATTAGTCCCCACACGAGGAAGGCGGGTAATTAAAGGCGACTTTCTCGAAACACTGTTTTCAGGTGGAGAACGAACCAATCGGCCAAGACCCTCTTCACTGAAGAGGTAGGTAATCGGCGGGTTGTCTCACGAGATTAAGGGGCACTGTACGAATATCTGGCAAAAAGGGTTAACGAAAAGGAGAGGGCGTGGTCTTCGCGAAGATTGAAGACATGCCAATATAGTAAGGGAGATAAATAATACGTTGTTTTTTTAAAGGTAAAATAGTTCTCTCCCTTACAACAAGATCGAACTGTGCAATATTTGCCTCAGGTAAATACATTTGTACCTGTACAAAAAAAGAAGCGTAAGTAAAATAGAAACATGGCTACATTTTATTTCATTAAAAACAGATAAGTTGTGTGTGTGTGTGTTTTAGGGTTAATGCGGGAGGGAAGATTTCCTCCCTGTGACGCTATTACGTAGTTAGATTTCTAAATATTATGACCTTTACACAGAGTTCTCACCTGTCGCTTCACTCATTTACCTTCATACGAAAAACACTAAACGTACATTAATTAAAACGCGATATCACAGTGTTGTGGACGGAGAGAGATTTGTACAAACGCTAAGTTTGGCTCAGACCCTGACCCCGGTGACCGCTACAGTGTCCAGTCCACCACCTGATTGACGCTGTGCTCGTTTGTCGGCGACTGCTAATTCGTTATTTCCAGGACGAAAACGGTTCTCCTGCAACCAGGCCACCCAGAGCGTCTTGTGGTCGGATGAGAGCAGTTCTAAGTATCTGGTTCTATTCGACAGCGCTATGTTAAGAGAAAGGTGTGAGGCTAGGTGGGTGTGCCGGTAATAGAAACGTAGAAGTGTGGATTTGTTATTCGCTATAAGTTAGATGGGATTCTCAAATAATAATAGATATCACATTATTCTGTGATGCTCTACAATTCCATAAGACCATCGTTTGACAGATGGTCGGTTCATATTGCAGCAGGTTAATAATACAAAGGAGAAAGCAAGGATCAGTACGCAATATTTTTCGCAGAAGACTCTAGCTTAGCCGCCTCGATTTACGCGTGTGGCTTAGAGAATCCATCACGGGAGAATTGGAGGGGGGAGTTTACGTTCTTGGAATTAGTTCTTAAGGTAACTAAAATGGATTGCCCTCCCCTTTAAAAAAGATGCATCAATAATTAATATTAAAGGTGGCTAAGAAAAGATTACACTAAGTGACAAAAATTTAGTTAACTTGGTTTTTTTCACCATGGCACTTCTCTGTGTTAGATACACCTCTAGCGTTGTTTTTGGTAAATGTCAAGTATATTAGAAATAATTATACTATTATAGTTGATATAATGGCTGCATAATGCGGAACACCCAAAAATTTCTTAGAACATTCCAGCACTTTCTAGAAGTCTACAGAACTCTCATCCATAAACCAAGGTATATAGACCCTCGTGCACACTCAGCCCAGTATGGAATAAAAGCGTTTAACATGTGATGTTTTAAAATTCTGTTATTAGATAAGAATGGCTGAAAATCGAAAATGCAAGAAGCTCTCTGCAAACTCATTTTGTTATGTTTGTGGATTCTATATTAGCCCAAAGCAAGTAAGACATGTGATCACACTGAACACTAAATTTCCACTGGCCTATGAATCATACTTTGGAGTGAAGATTGGTGATCAAGATAAAGCATGGGCTCATATAGCTTGTGGAACATGCAGATCAGCAGTAGAAGGATCGCTAAGAGGAGATTTTAAAGCAATGCCATTTACAATCCCTCGTATTTGGCAAGAACCTAAGAATCACATAGATGACTGTTACCTTTATCTGGTGGATGTATCAAGATTCAGGAACACCAAAAACCATGATATTGCATATCCAAATATTCGATCATCTATTGCACCAATTCCACACAATGATGACCTTCCAGTGCCACAGCCACAATCCAAATCCAAAGAAACAGATTCATCATCAGAAAGTGAAAATTCACCTGTAGATGAAAACTATGATTCTGTCTTAGATTCAAAGAAGCCACATTTACCAAATCAGCAAGAACTGGATGACCTAGTACGAGTTTTAGATTTAACAAAATCTAACGCTGGACTTCTTATATCAAGGCTTCAAAAATGGAATCTCTTGGATCGCAGTTGTAAGTCTACATCTTCCAGAATAGCTACATTCGCAGGATTAAAGATGTACGCGAATTTTCACTGACCACCGGAGAAGTGCGAAACTTCCGTCTTCAGTTGGCTGTGGCGAGCCCAGTTTTTCGGCCGCACTTCTAGCGAGCGCCAAGAGCCGCTAGGTGGCGATGGCTGGGCCAGAACTGGCTGCTGCTTCCGATAGTACCGAGAGTATCTCACGACCAAGAAAGAAAACAGCCGGCAATCTAGACGAAACCAACCGTTAGTATTTATGCGATTAGCTGAAGGGGAATATTAAAACAACAAAAAAGAGGTTTTATATCTAGTACGCCAGAAAAAAGTCAAGTCGTCAACATGAGGGAAGAGCGGAGCTCGATGGTTCAGCGCCAGTAATCGCTGGATGAACGTGTAGAGTAGACGACGAGCTACAATCGACGTCATGTGCTGTACCCCCACCCACACTATGGTCGCCATTACTGCTCTTCGGCTCCAGTGATCTCCTCCTTACCACCTGACTTCCGTGAAGCCCGGGAAAGTCCCGGTGTCTGCTTCCACGAACGAGATTCAGTGACTGACCCCCGTTAATAATGTGCAAAAATAAAGCAAAGCTAGATCCATATACAATATACAAACAGAGGATGTTATCAGACAAGCGGTGGCTCGGAAAGAGTTAAGATTGTGAACAAGTAATAGGAACAATAAATAATTTCTACACCCACAACTCACTCTTCCTATTCCTCTATCCCTCTCTCGGATATCGTATTTGAAGCAGGTTCTTGCATCAAATACAACAATGACTCGCAAAAACAGGTAATTTATTATCGTTTAAATATTATAAAGGTGTTTTTTCATCTTGGTCAGTACATGACTGAACAATTTAACTCAGAATTCATCAAATACAACAGTTTTACCCTGCACGTGTTTCATTGTATTTTGATTGATATTACCCGCGTTTCAAGTCGCGTCTTAACCCTTTTTCATGCAGTGAATCGTAAAACCTAGGCCTCGACGTGAACTTTTGGGAGTCCTCGAGCTACAGGTGTTACAAAATATGCCGCGACCTAATGATATGCATCCATGAATCAGATTTATTGTGCATTGTCTGGTTTGATAGAGTCTCGTCAAATATGAAGAACTCTGCGTTGGCATAAGACTGTCCAAACACGACTTTTTAAGGTTGGTTCCGCTAAACGCAGAGTAGTAGTGCAGATTCGCTATCCAAACCGATAACTTGTGCTATCTTTAAAACTGTGATGACAATTTCATCCATATGTATTGTACTATATGAATCAGCTGAAAGCACCTATAATCGATTTTCCTCTAATCTTCATTGTAATTGAAATCGCCATCAATAAAAGATCTACATTCCATCATCGGCGCCACTTTAACAATACTGAAATTAAAACGGTTAGTATCTTCGTAGTAAAATAACTCTTATTTGAAGTACACACTGAATCTATCTACAATACGATCGGAATTCAGATAACCAGTCTCTAGAAACAGTGACTACAGATGTGTAAAAATCAGGGGAACTGAAGCCTGACAGCCCGGTCACTTGATCAGGATGTCACCAACTAACCAAGTCCTTTAATATTAGAGGACTCGGATTTTTTACCCGGCAACTTTCTAGAATCTTTGAAAGACGGACCAATTCGTTGTCGCTTCTCGCAGCATGACGGGAAGTCTCGTGGTCAAAATCATTTCTGCTAAAAGGAAAGAGTTAAGTATGCATGCATACTATATAACTGTATCCACAATACTAGTGAAAAAACACAAACCATATCCACCAGGCAGTGGCTTCCACCTCTTTTCTAGGAATCACGTGGCCGAACGGTCAGAGACAATTACTGATTCCCAGTTGTCGTTTGCTTAAAATGTCATACAAACAGAAGAGAGAACTAAGACAATCAAGGTTTCTTACACGGTTCTTAAAAAGAATGTTCTTCCGAGAGCAACAGACATTTGCAGACAAGACAAAGGTTACTTCATCGTGAAAGAAGAAGTCGGGTGTGGAAAGAGTTAAAGACGTAATCCTGACCTTTTCCTCCCTCCACCGTTCAACAGGTGAGCTTAAGTCTTTAAACAAATTAAATTTTAAAAATGCAAAACATTTCCTTGTTATAAGTTTCAGTTCCCACCCATACTTAGTTATAACATCTTCAGTGTGACTATCTAAATTTTAAAAACTAGGGATTTCTCCGACTGTCGCCTTTAAATTTATTTATATATTTCGTCTAATTATTCTTAAACGTACGGAAGAAGTAGACTTTTGTTTAGCCAAAACCAGTTTATTTTCAGCGCGTGGTAAAAAGTTCTTATTGTAAACGTCCTGGTGGTTCTCCTACGATATGCAAAGTTAAAGATAAATGGGTAATTATGGAGAGAGACTTCACCCCTTAAGTGTTTTCAATCTCCTGTTTATTTTACCCCTTCCTCTGTTTTTCCCGAAGCATTTTCGTCTGAAAGTTTTCAATATCAGTTTGATCTCGTCTAATAAAGCGGAAAATGAAGGGAGGTAATCGAGTGCTAAAGCGGCTTCATTCTCCTTTCTTTTTTTAACAATAGATTGATAGTCGCAAAAACGATGATTCTATCTGACCCGTATGAATAACTAAAAAATAAAACTATAATTTAGATTTTTTTAAAATGAATAAATGTTATATACTGTGACATTGGGCGATCAGGTATGGTCTGTCTGTATGTCGACACTGGTATTAGATTTCCAGAGCAGCCGGAGTCATTTCGAGAGTTGTTATCTGCAGTGATAACAAATAAATAACAAACGGTACAGAGCACAGTTATCATTGTACACATTTCAAAAAATCGCTTCCATCCGTTATTCGTCGGCTCAAGTCGTCACCCTGGCTGAGAGAGATTTCCGGCAGACCCGAGTCGAGCCGGAGAGCAGGAGCGAGGCCCCCGGCAGACCCGAGTCGAGCCGGAGAGCAGGAGCGAGGCCCCGGCAGACCCGAGTCGAGCCGGAGATCAAGAGCGAGGCCCCGGCAGACCCGAGTCGAGCCGGAGAGCAGGAGCGAGGCCCCCGGCAGACCCGAGTCGAGCCGGAGAGCAGGAGCGAGGCCCCGGCAGACCCGAGTCGAGCCGGAGAGCAGGAGCGAGGCCCCCGACAGACCCGAGTCGAGCCGGATAGCAGGAGCGAGGCCCCGGCAGACCCGAGTCGAGCCGGAGATCAAGAGCGAGGCCCCGGCAGACTCCATTTCTCGCTAAAACAGCTTCTGGGAACTGATTCAGCTTTATTGCTATTTTTTTGTTGTTGTTGTGAGAATCTGTTTACTCGAGAGTAGAAGACCGACCAGTCTACAGTCAGTACCCGATTCCTTCTATTTAATACGGAATGTGCCGCACCTTTCGAGTGGAAGGAAACGGCAATCTCCGTCTCATTTTGTAAACTATCCAGAACCGGAACCCAAAGGGGGGGGATTCCCGGCTCCGGATCAACGACTCGGCCGACGAAGGCCGTGGCGGCACCAGCCCCACCCACCAAAGCCGTTCTCGGTGAAAGTGCCTGTTCTAGACTCCATATTCTTCTCCTGGAGACGGCGCAGTCAAATTCACCGAATTAAGGATGTAGTTTTAGTTTACAAACCGCCCCCTTTCACCTGTGATTTCACTTCGAAGGGAGTCTGTCTTATCCAGCGCTGGAAAACTTGGTTAAACCTCTCCTTTGTTTCACGCCCCCCCCTTTCCATGTGGCTATTTATTCTCGAGCTCCCCTGGCAGAGACACTCACGAGTTTGAGCACAGAGTGGTCGCGATAGTGAACAGGAACGGATGGGTGTTCCATACGGGTCGTTCATCAAATGTGCATAAAGGAAGCCAACGTATTAACCCGTTCGGGTAAATAGAAGACCACTGGGGCCAACTCCGCGCACTGTCCGATTACTTACTCTTCTTAAATAACCCTGATTCACAGTGTTTAGACATGCCACAGGCATTTTCAATCTGCTTTTTTTATCTCAATTCTAAAATGACTTATTTTTCAAATGCGATTAAATCATAATTAATTAGATATTATTAAAGCCACACTTCAAAGACTGCCCCCCCCCTTTTTTGATTTTTACTTCTGAAGTGGGAACAGGGTCTTTCTTAGTATACGGATGACAAGTGCTTTATCATCGATGGAATCTAAACCTTTTTTGTTTGTTCTACATCCATTAACAGCTTTGGTATAACTATTTAGCTTAGAATAAGTATTCTGACTTCATATAAGATATTTTAACTGTATAGTTCTCAAAAGATCTCGTACTGCAGATAAAATGGTAAACGCAAAACCTCGTTTCATTACTGCTTTTCACAATCTTCAGTTACGCGACATTAACCCCCCTGAGAGATCGACTTTATCTTGTATTGAACATCGCTAACTCTTTTCGACTGGGGCCCTAATAAAATTCTCGTAATACCATTAGAATTCTTACCCGTTAGAAACTGTAATTGTTAGTGTTTTCTATTTTAGAAAATGTTGTCATGGTATTCTACTCATTCCTTTTAAAATATGTTTAATTATGATGCGCAGTTTCATTCTATCTTAGAAAAGAGAGCAAAGACAGAGATGCTCCCGTGAATTATCCTGGCATTTATCATTGAGACAAACAAATCGCTTACCCATGAATTTTGCGTTCACTGACGGATTGGTTTTGTTTTTGTTTTTAAGGTGTACTTTTTAAATATACATTTATGTAGAGATCTCCGAAATTACTAGAATTTTATAACAGCACAAGGGGTGGATCTTGAGATCTCGACGCGATTTGAAATAGAATTATAGCGATACTTTAATTTTTTTTCTAAATTTCGAGAGGTTTAAAAAAAAAAAAAAAGGATTGTCGAAGAGCCGGCTCGGTTTGACATAGGTAACTTCCCTTGGTTCCCGCTCTTCTTTGACGTGAGGGGTTTTTGTCCGGCTCTCATCTAAAAATGAAGAATTCTTGTAGTGTAGGACATTTTTTGGGTGAGTGGTAGAATGCAGGTGGTAAGTTGTCGGATATTCCACATACGATCTGAAAGTGTGGGTTGCTCTGTGGGAGAAGAAGCAAGCTCTAACTCACGTACCATCTCCAATCACGATGAAAAACTATTATTACTATAGGAAAAGAGATAATCGTAGAATTTGTGCTGAAAAAAGTTGATAAAACATTAAACAGCAACAATTTTATAGAAGATCGATTAAGCAAGCTCAACGATACTTAAATATCTATTAAAATACAAACGCGTTAAGATAACTAAAATGATAAGATAAGAATGGATTAAGTAAGCTCAGTAAATCCGAAAAGATAATATTAAGGTGATTATCTAAATATTGGATTAATGAGCCAAACCCTGACCAAGAAACCGGGCTAGTGAAGAGACTTAACTACATGGGATCTCTCAATGTAATGCCCACGTACCAAATACTTTAACACTTTTAATAATTTGTCTGGACGATGATTCACTCAAAGTAAAGAATCAGGGAGGTTTATCAGCTATCATTGGGGAGTTGTGTGCTAGTTATCTAAGGGAGAGTGAGAAGCGGATGATTAGCCCTCCGAAAGTCGTCCTTCTGTTAGGTAAATTATTACTGAAGTGTTTATAGTCCAGGATTAAATTGAATCGTTTTATTAAAAAAAAACCATATGCCATCCAAAGTGTACTTTTTGAGAACATGTCTGCCGCGGTCTGGTCTATCATAGCAGCTGACATGGAATCAGTGGGGAGAAAACGATGATGACTGACTCAGTGTCGCAGATGTTTTAGGAAGAGCTGCTGCTGCTGCTGCTGTTGTTGTTGTTGTTGAGTCATCGCAGGCACCGAAGGATGATCCTTAGAAGCGCTAGTGCTGCGTGTGGGAGGCGCGTGAGTTCGTCTAGTGAGGCTCCGAGCTGGTGGTGGTGGTGGTGTCGCTCGACCATAAAGGCTGGACATCGGAGCCATAGATGTTCGGTAGATTCTTCTTCTTCACCACATAACCGGCACCGATCGGAGTCGGATCTTCCTGTTAGGTGGAGCCACCTTCTCAGACTTGGGTGATGGAAAGTTGATGTCTACGGGCGGTGGAAAGGTGGATCTTTTGTATTTCCAAGGGGCCGGAACTAGTCCAGGTCGGCACAGAGTACTGGATGCCCTTTCGGACATATATCATGAGGCCGCCTCCTTCCCTATCCTGGCGGAGCGCGTCGTAACCTTCAACGACGAATGGGGTCGGGTCCTCCAGTCCCAGCTTGATTTCTTGGAGGACGACAAGGCCGACGGCATAGCGATGGGTCACCGATTTCAGTTGTCCACTGTAGGATGGTGATCTTTTTGGCATGGAGGCCCGTCGGACTGAGGGCTGATCGCAGTCATCCTGTTGTTGCGAGCTGATACGCGTTTGGCATTTCCACGACTTACTCTCACGGAGGCCACGATCGCACAGTCTACATGCCAGAGGGGATTTCAAGTTCACCAGTCGACTGCCGCACGGAGGGCGGATCAGAGTGTGGTAGAGAAATTGCGGAGGTAAAGTTATCGTTACTTGGGTTGGAATTAAGATTAGTGTTAACGTTTGTTGGGGGGGGGTTGCAATCAGGGCGGAGCCAGAGTTCATGTTCAGCATGTCGAGAAATGCTCGGAGTTTGTTGTCACAGATACGGCATCGACGGTTGGTCGGGTTCGTATCAGCTGGCTGCGGTGGGCTCTACATCGGTTACCGTGTAAACGACTTGAGTCACTCATCCGTCGCCACGGCACCCCTCTCGTTTTCTTCTAATCTACTCATTATGGCGTCAAATCGCCAGTTAGCCACTCTTCTTCTCTCTCTCTGTAAATATTAAATCCCTTTCGCTGAGAGTTTGTTTGTTTGTTGTTGTTGTTTTTTTGATTTTCTCAGACAGTACTGGCTAAAATCGACGTGCGCCCGAATCTGTACGCTGTGCCAACAATCTCTTCTTCAGCGATCACAGAGAAAACCACCAGATTCTGTTTAACAAGGATTTTCCGCTACCTTTCTCCCGAGAGTAAACAGATCGCATCAGAAGCAGCGGCTCAGATGTACTTTCTCTAAGAATATCAGTCTGCGGGTTTTGCTTCTAGCTACGGAAATCATCCGCAACATTTGAATGGCTCACGGTTGATGTGAAACTGGTAATTAGCACCAAACAACTGTTTTCAATAGGCAGGTTATAACGGAGATTTCCAGGATTACATCTCCCCTTCCCTAGGAAAGAAGTGCCAACACCTGAAGCCTGATTTCATCACCTGTAGCCTCATCATGTTCATTCTATGGAAGACGCTAACAGGCAGGTAGCCAGCCACTCTGTCTCTAGCTGGTGACGCAGCCCTGACGATCCTCCATACACCAAAATGTTTGCGTAAAACGTGAAGCACTAAATAAGCAGAATATTTAGAACTATGTCTTAATTCATCCTCAAATGAATAACATCCGCATCAGGCACAAAAGAATACAGGTAAAAAAAAACAAGCAAAATCGCCGGAAGACAGCCAGCGCCTTAGGGCTGAGAAGAAAACAGTGCAAAGGCAAATTTAAAGAAAATAGATGAAAAGGAACTAAGATTTTATTTAAATTCTAAAAATTGTAGCCAGTGTTCTGACATGTTAATTAAATTAAGAGAAATATGGTTCAGAAGAGAGAAATTCTCCCTACCAGAGAAATGCGATGCGTGGATGCTCTTGTCTTTCTCAACCCGGCCGACGCCTAACCACGGCCCTTAAACTCGAACCTTGAGCCAATTCTACCGGGTGTTTAAATGGAACTTAAAGGTCCATGAAGGGACTCGGTGAAGTGCGAAGCTTGATTAGAAACACGTCGATAAATACCCCCCCCCCCTGCTCTGTAACTTCGTTACTTGAAGCAGCTTTAATTTCGTGGGAACTTTGTGTGCATTATTATAATTGGCAGACCGTGGCAAACAATCCTGCTGGGGTTCTATAGTGGCAGAGGGGATGAACAGACCTCGGGCGTTTGTTGGAAGATTTTCACTCTGATGGCGTCTCTCTGGTTTCAAACAGTAGGTCGGTTCTTTACCCTTTTACTGTTTGAATGACGTTTGGTGACTGCTACGTGATGGTGCAGTTAAACTCGCCGAAGTTACTGATGACGACTTTGATTCGTCAATTCGTTTATTTCCCTATGTGAAAGTGAAAATAGAATTCCATTATAAAAACCTACAGCCAACAGTGTAGCTTTGTTTATTGGTTTTGATATTAAATAGAAATAAATGGTCGAGATTAATAATTAAAAAATAATCTGAGCTGCCATTTTTTAAAAAATTAAGGAGTTAAATATTCGAAATTCCTTTGGTAGGGTAGTCAGCTCGTGTGCGCCATTAACACTCAGTCGGGGTCTCCATTGCCGTTGAGTCTATTGTAGATGTGTTTCTTATGCTTCCAAATTTGTTCAGTTACAGGTAAATTACATAAATACAAGAAGTTCGACGTAAACCAAAACTATGATAAAATGTTCTCCGTATAATTTATCTGCAGAATCTATTGATTAATTTGTTAAAATCAATTATTAAAAGTTTTTTTCCTGTTGAATGGCTAATATTTCATATTATAAGTTCCTGTACGGTTCTATTTGACCGTCAATGGTGCAGGAAACTCAGGAATGAATCTATAACTCCGTCGTGGAATCCTGGTAGTACAAGTTACAAGTTTCAAATAGTGCACTGTACATGTATGTATATGGTCCTACAAGATGATGATGATGATGATGATTATAATAATAAATTATATCACATGCGATCTACTTCATACCTCGAATTAATACGTATATAAAGACACAAATGAACTATTAATCTTATTACGCCTTATTATTCGTGTGTTTTAATAAACTACGATCAATGAAAGTGTATCTCAGGGTTCACGAGACTGAATCCAGTGCAATAATTTTCTAGCAGTAATTTCTACAGAATTTCACTTGCTACACCACCAACGTCCCGGAGTCACGGCGGCCAGCTGATACAAACAAAGCTACACCACCAACGTCCCGGAGTCACGGCGGCCAGCTGATACAAGCAAAGCTATATCACCAACGTCCCGGAGTCACGGCGGCCAGCTGATACAAACAAAGCTACACCACCAACGTCTCAGAGTCACGGCGGCCAGCTGATACAAACAAAGCTACACCACCAACGTCCCGGAGTCACGGCGGCCAGCTGATACAAACAAAGCTATATCACCAACGTCCCGGAGTCACGGCGGCCAGCTGATACAAACAAAGCTATATCACCAACGTCCCGGAGTCACGGCGGCCAGCTGATACAAACAAAGCTATATCACCAACGTCCCGGAGTCACGGCGGCCAGCTGATACAAACAAAGCTACACCACCAACGTCCCGGAGTCACGGCGGCCAGCTGATGCAAACAAAGCTACACCACCAACGTCCCGGAGTCACGGCGGCCAGCTGATGCAAACAAAGCTACACCACCAACGTCCCGGAGTCACGGCGGCCAGCTGATACAAACAAAGCTACACCACCAACGTCTCAGAGTCACGGCGGCCAGCTGATGCAAACAAAGCTACACCACCAACGTCCCGGAGTCACGGCGGCCAGCTGATACAAACAAAGCTATATCACCAACGTCCCGGAGTCACGGCGGCCAGCTGATACAAACAAAGCTATATCACCAACGTCCCGGAGTCACGGCGGCCAGCTGATACAAGCAAAGCTTGAAGAACAACTAAAACTCCCTTTTTGTTTGTGTGTGTGTAGTTTCAGTCTTCAGATCTCTTCCGGTTCGATGTTTTGTGGTGTGAGCAGAAGATACTGGGACGTTTTCTGAAGTGACGCACATTTACTGATCATCTAAAGATAGTTTGCAACAATTCGCTTTCTTTAAAAACAGAATAAAAAGAAAGGAAGGAAGGGAGACACTTTCTCCTTCCAGTCGTACAATAGAGTTAAATAAAACTAGTTATTTTATCTCTTTTCGTCTTTTCTAAATATACGGTAACTAATAGTATACGGCCCCTTCCATTTTACATAAAATTTCATGATTAAAAAAAGTTCTTTTGATATTTTGCTGCGTTAATTGTTTCGGCTGGAGAAGCCATTTAGATATCAGATTAGTACGAAATCTGGAGAAATATACAAACAAATTATTGCACCTTTGTTTCATCAAAGCTGATGAAGTATTTCGGTCGTACATCAACAAAACAATCCTGAGATGAAAGCATAATATACGCGAGAATTATGGACCTAAAATAATAGAGAACTGTACGTTATAGTATAATTAGAACGTGGATGTAATGGGTATATAAAAAATAGACATTAGAAATATATGGGGCTTCCTAATAGACTGGATCACAGTTACAATGTCTGTTAATCCACCACTGGCTATGTACACCATTCATCTAATTTTTGTTTTTGTTTTTATGCTGTAGTAATACAGTTTCATTAAACTTTAAGCGATTAATTAAAATTCGGGTTGGAAAGTTTCAATAATCCTCTATCGTCTAATTAATACCTACCGAAAGCGGATGTTTTTCAGAACGAGACTCCCTCAAGCCTAGTTACCCGGTAATACCTACCAAAGGTGGATGTTTTCAGAACGAGACTCCTTCAAGCCTAGTTACCCGGTAATACCTACCAAAGGTGGATGTTTTCAGAACGAGACTCCTTCAAGCCTAGTTACCCGGTAATACCTACCAAAGGCGGATGTTTTCAGAACGAGACTCCCTCAAGCCTAGTTACCCGGTAATACCTACCAAAGGCGGATGTTTTCAGAACGAGACTCCCCTCAAGCCTAGTTACCCGGTAATACCTACCAAAGGCGGATGTTTTCAGAACGAGACTCCTTCAAGCCTAGTTACCCCCGTAATACCTACCAAAGGCGGATGTTTTCCAGAACGAGACTCCCTCAAAGACTTAGTTTACCCGTAATACCTACCAAAGGCGGATGTTTTTCAGAACGAGACTCCCTCAAGCCTAGTTACCCGGTAATACCTACCAAAGGCGGATGTTTTTCAGAACGAGACTCCCTCAAGCCTAGTTACCCGGTAATACCTACCAAAGGCGGATGTTTTCAGAACGAGACTCCCTCAAGCCTAGTTACCCGGTAATACCTACCGAAAGCGGATGTTTTCAGAACGAGACTCCCTCAAGCCTAGTTACCCGGTAATACCTACCGAAAGCGGATGTTTTCCAGAACGAGACTCCCTCAAGCCTAGTTACCCGGTAATACCTACCGAAAGCGGATGTTTTCCAGAACGAGACTCCCTCAAAGACTTAGTTACCCGGTAATACCTACCAAAGGCGGATGTTTTCCAGAACGAGACTCCCTCAAAGACTTAGTTACCCGGTAATACCTACCGAAAGCGGATGTTTTCCAGAACGAGACTCCCTCAAGCCTAGTTACCCGGTAATACCTACCAAAGGCGGATGTTTTCAGAACGAGACTCCTTCAAGCCTAGTTACCCGGTAATACCTACCAAAGGCGGATGTTTTCAGAACGAGACTCCCTCAAGCCTAGTTACCCGGTAATACCTACAAAGGCGGATGTTTTCAGAACGAGACTCCCTCAAGCCTAGTTACCCGGTAATACCTACCAAAGGCGGATGTTTTCAGAACGAGACTCCCTCAAGCCTAGTTACCCGGTAATACCTACCAAAGGCGGATGTTTTCAGAACGAGACTCCCTCAAGCCTAGTTACCCGGTAATACCTACCAAAGGCGGATGTTTTCAGAACGAGACTCCCTCAAGCCTAGTTACCCGGTAATACCTACCAAAGGCGGATGTTTTCAGAACGAGACTCCCTCAAGCCTAGTTACCCGGTAATACCTACCAAAGGCGGATGTTTTCAGAACGAGACTCCTTCAAGCCTAGTTACCCGGTAATACCTACCAAAGGCGGATGTTTTCCAGAACGAGACTCCCTCAAAGACTTAGTTACCCGGTAATACCTACCAAAGGCGGATGTTTTTCAGAACGAGACTCCCTCAAGCCTAGTTACCCGGTAATACCTACCAAAGGCGGATGTTTTTCAGAACGAGACTCCCTCAAGCCTAGTTACCCGGTAATACCTACCAAAGGCGGATGTTTTCAGAACGAGACTCCCTCAAGCCTAGTTACCCGGTAATACCTACCGAAAGCGGATGTTTTCAGAACGAGACTCCCTCAAGCCTAGTTACCCGGTAATACCTACCGAAAGCGGATGTTTTCCAGAACGAGACTCCCTCAAGCCTAGTTACCCGGTAATACCTACCGAAAGCGGATGTTTTCCAGAACGAGACTCCCTCAAAGACTTAGTTACCCGGTAATACCTACCAAAGGCGGATGTTTTCCAGAACGAGACTCCCTCAAAGACTTAGTTACCCGGTAATACCTACCGAAAGCGGATGTTTTTTCCAGAACGAGACTCCCTCAAGCCTAGTTACCCGGTAACCTACCAAAGGCGGATGTTTTCAGAACGAGACTCCCTCAAGCCTAGTTACCCGGTAATACCTACCAAAGGCGGATGTTTTCAGAACGAGACTCCCTCAAGCCTAGTTACCCGGTAATACCTACCAAAGGCGGATGTTTTCAGAACGAGACTCCCTCAAGCCTAGTTACCCCGGTAATACCTACCAAAGGCGGATGTTTTCAGAACGAGACTCCCTCAAGCCTAGTTACCCGGTAATACCTACCAAATGCGGATGTTTTTCAGAACGAGACTCCCTCAAGCCTAGTTACCCGGTAATACCTACCAAAGGCGGATGTTTTCAGAACGAGACTCCCTCAAGCCTAGTTACCCGGTAATACCTACCGAAAGCGGATGTTTTCAGAACGAGACTCCCTCAAGCCTAGTTACCCGGTAATACCTACCGAAAGCGGATGTTTTCCAGAACGAGCGTTCCTTGTCGTCTTCATAACGTCAACTAGGAACGGATGTTTCATGGAGGAGACTTCTTGAACTTTTTCAATGCTATTCACTCTTGAGTCATTATCACAAAATTTCATTCACACCCCACTTCACCTCCTTATTATTTATGTTCCATTTTCTTTTCTCCGTATATACAATTAAATATGCTCATGTCGTCACATCGTTCGAAAAGGCGTGATGAACTAATTTCTTGAGTAGTTCCTTTATTTTGCCACCTGAACAAAACTGAAAAACAGTGACTGACCAGCCAGCGTCCTTATTAACAAAATGGTTTCTTCTGTTTCTTTTTTTTCTATATTTGGATGAACAAAACAAAGATAATTATTGGCAAGCATTACACATACCATTACATATTTTTAAACATGATTGCAACATCAGTGAATGGGTGTTCCTGCATTCCTCTGACAAGCTTCTGAAATCGAGGCTCAATTTCCTTCTCCAAAGCACCCCTCATCACCAAATCAACGTCTAGCAGAGAATTTCGTTTCTTGGTTTTCAATTTTACTAGGGTCGAAAATCCTTGTTCAGACAAGTGAGTAGCTGAAATTATTACCAGTGCTTCAAGGGCCTTCATGGCAATTGATTTATATTCAGGAAATTGAAGTAATACAACCCAATAGTCTCCTTAGTAGGAGTACATTTCAAAAGATGCTTTTTGGGTGAGGTCATGATGAAAGTCCACCAACACCTCTGTGATCTCCTCGGCATCTGCTCGCCTGCTGTGGCTGATGATGAAAGGATTGACTATCCACATCTGATTATCCGATGCCTGCGCATCCTTCTGAGGAAAATATGCCTCAATGTTGCTAGAGAGCAACTGCAGATGATCGGTAATGATGCTCTTCAGGGATTCCTCCAGATCAGGTTGTTTTTCTTCCCATTCTCTATCTTTAAGGAAGCTTTCCAAATGGAATAAATTAGAGAAATTGCCTTTCTGAAGGTTAGCATGCCACATAGAGATCTTCATTTTCATCGCTTCTGTTTTCCCAAGAGCATCAGAAACACGACGACCTTTCTCCTGAAGTGACGAACTGGGCTGGTTCAAATGATCGAAAGTGCGCCATGTATGACAGTTTGGTCAGCCAAAAACCGTCGTTGAAATGCATTGCTTTCACGTCATTTTCTTCAGTAAAAAATACACACAGTTCGTTTCTCAGAAACAGGACTCTTCCACGAGACACCCATCGTGCCTCAGAACGCAGGAGGGGAGTCCCGCAGTCAGCAGACATATCCTTGCACAGCGCTGAGAGCAGCCGACATTTTTTTTTTGCATGTGGGCGAATATCGTTGACAATTTTCACCACATCTTGCAACAATTCTTTCGCTTCTCTGCCTCCAGTGCTTCACAGTGCAAACAAAAGTGTAAATATGTACATTTTGGAGATCTTTTTTATTCGAGCGGTGACTTCTTTCTTACTTCCCATCATAGCTGCAGCGCCGTCTGCTGTCGCAGCAACGCATTTGCCCCAAGGTATATTCGCACCTCTCGTGATTTCGTCTAGCGTAGAGAAAATTACTTCACCTGTTGCTTCAACTCCGACTGGCAGGCAAAAGAGATGATGCTCTACATTTTTTTCCAACTTTTGGCCTTGGAAACGGCAATATGCAATGAGTTGTGCGTCGACGGCCGGTTTCCCGCCATGTGTGAGATCGGCGACCATATTCAAACTCGGCTCGACCGCGTGCTCAGCCTCCGTGTCAGGTTTTCTTGCCTCATCAGATGTTTGTAGAGACGTCAGAAGAAGTGGTTTTCAGTGTCTTTCTTTACTATCGACTGAAAGGAATTTTGCTGCTTCCTCAAATGCTCATCGATGCTTTTGAAGAGTTTTATAGACTTGTTTTGACGAACGCTATGCTTTGTTCTTAGATGATTCTGTAATTCTGAAGGAGCGAAGCGCTGGTTGCTATACCTGACACTGCAAAACATGCATTGTGGTGAAGGAGCCGGACTCGTCAGCTCGTCTTTGGGAAGGAAGAAGCCGTACTTGACGTACTCTTCGCTCCATCTTCTTTTCTTGGGTTTTGAGGAGAGGCTACCTCGGTTTTTTCATTTACTCTTCAAAGCAGGCTTTTCCTTGCCAGAATCATCGTCCGAGTGTCCAATGAGTATCATTCCCAGCTTCAGCTTAAAGCTCTATGTCCTCAACTTTATCGTTTTCCTTCACAAATGACTTATCTCTTTCTGCTCAGTTCTTCTTTAACTGTTTTCTTAAATACTTCAGCAAGGACATAGTATCTTAATCCAGCGAATAGCAAGAAAACCTCATAGAAAATATCTATAATAGAATTGTTACACCTCAATAATCCTTTATATTTTTCTATGTGAAAAACTCAGCACTTATTACATGACTACACGGTAACAATCCTCATAGCATGAGCCAAGCAGCCAGCACATAGCACTGCCACACACTTTTACTGTGCCTACGGTCCCATGATATCTAAAGTTGTTTCTGAAGCATTTTTGACACTATGAGTGATCAGAACACCTCACCGATGCTGTTACTGGATTCCTTGTCACTTCATCCACGTGGAAACTTCAGACGGCCGTGACTCAAAACAAGTTATTGTCACACAACAGATCTCACTCATGTTACTTTCCAACAGATTTTGAAGATACGCACGTATAGGTTTGGAGAAAAAGTTAACCACAAGCATCTCACACCAGCTAACGACATCGAGAAAAAAGCTCTTCCAGTACCAGACAGCTTACCATGGTCCGCCCCTGACTGCATAAAAGCGCTCAGGCAACCGACAGAGGACAGATGCTGTTGGTCTGTCCACCTCACGTATCCAGTTCCTGTTGATATCATGTCTCGGATACGCGTCATGGTGCCATCTCGGACTCTCATGCTTTTAGTTGTTTTCGCAACATCAAAGGACTGACAGCTGGGTACATATGGTAGTTACTCGTGGATTTGGAGAGTAAAAGTAATAATCATATAGCTATCAGGACTTATCAGTTCTATCTTATAATATTAGATAAAAATTAGTATTTCCTATCAGTGTCAGTGAGCAAGTATACACAGCTGCCACCTACTCTCTACACTTACCCAATTAACAGTTTCGAACCTGAGCAAAAATCCAAATACTTCTACTACAATCTAGCTTAACTCACTCACCCCCTAAGATTCCGTTTACCATAACAAAAATTAAATTCACCTTTGGGTGAATCATTCACCAGTTTCAGAAGCACTGATCTACTTAACGCCAACTGGAGATGGATGTTTTATGTGAGAGGATCCCTCATCGAATATTTAATATTAACCGAAGACAGATATTCTCTGAACGAGAAACCCTCATCGACCAGATAATATCATCCGAAGACAGCTGTTTCCAGAACGAGCTTTCTCATCATCCAACTAATATCTACCGAATACAATGTTTTCTGAACCAGGTTTCCTCATCATCTATTGAATATCAACCGAAGAGACATGTTTTCTAAACTAGGCTTCTTCATCGTTTATAGAATATCAATCGAAGACAGTTGCTTTCTCAAAAAACTTCCTCATCGTTTAATTAATATCTACCGAATACGTCGGTCTTCTGAACGAGTATTCCTCATCATTTACGTAGACACTTGTTTTCTAAACTATACTCCCTCATCTTCTATTTAATATGAATGGAAGATATGTTTTCTGAACTAGGCTCCATCATCGAATATTGAATATCAACCGAAGACAGGTGTTTTCTGAACGGAAGCTTTCTCTTTGTCTATTGAATATCAACCGAAGAGAGATGTTTTCTAAATGAGATACCCTCATGGAATATTTAATGTCAATCGAAGGCAGATGTCAGAACGAGGAACTTGTGCCGAACCTCAGATAATCTGAGCAGTACATATACGAGTCAATTGGCTGATGTCGAACTCCTACGGATACGCAAGTTACCTAGCAAGCGATGAAGCGACGACAGTAGACTGTCTATTGTTTAAAATATCAGAAGTTTACGACTTGTAAGAAAATGTTACAAACTCGTGTTTGATGAAATATATGATATATGTCTTCGATGATTGGCAATGTGGATATAATCTCTACTTTGTCGTTTGATGGGTGGCCAGCTTCCTATTTCTCTGCGGTAAGACTATAGAAGTTTACATTCGAGTCTTAATCTCATGGATGATTACGGTTTCCTATGCTAATCTACTCTTATAAGGTAGAATAAAGCTTTACTATATTTTATTTGTTTAAAGCTAATGTTCTGACCTTGTCCACATCTACAATATTCTGAGTATTTCTTGTTTAATGCTTGAATATTTAACGTTCTTGGTGTAAATATTAGTTTTCTGTGGACCATATCTTATACTTACACAGTAAGAAAAAGAATAAACTTATCAAATGAAGAGCAGATAATCCTGTAATATCATGAATAAGACTGTTGCGTTTACTTTCTTTGTTTAAAGCGTCGACATTATTTAGTGTATAAGCATAGAACTCAGCAATTTCCCTTTCTATATTTCGCTCATTTATTTAGTTATTTAAATATTTTCTGTCTAAGATAGTATCACTTTAGAGCCACTCGACCCGCAAGACGATTGGATCTGAGTGGAAGGGGCCAGATGTGTGGCTCTCGTGCTGGAAGATACCGACTTCATTCCTGACGTTGTATTTAAAAGAACTTTATCTATTGAAATAAAAAAAATTATATCTGATAGATTCTTTATAATGAGGAAAAATTGTATTTAAAATTGTGGTTATCTACCCTCTACTAGACACAGGTGATAACGCTATGGTATCAGTTCGTTTGTTTTTTTACCAACTCATTTTTGGTATTTTCAATTATCTTAAAGAGTTAAACAGCCCAACTGCTTCAATAAATTTCTCAATGTGTCCATGCATAATAAAGACTGCATCACCGACTGACAGCTCGTGGAGATTCTCCTTGTATTGTCTAATTCAGAAAATTCGGTTTACTCGCTACAAGGAGAGGCAGAACGTCACATTGTATATAAAGCCCCCCTTAATACACAAGAAGAGAAAATGTCTATCATTTGTCTTAAACTGGTTTCCAATATCAATAAAAGCAACTGGTCGTCCATGTCTTTCAAATCGACGGCAGCAATGTGCAAATTTCAAAGAGTACAAAGTTAAAAATATCCGGAGTGAAGTCGAAGTTTGTTGTTCATCTCGTCTTCTCTCTCTCTCTCTCTCTCTCGTCTCTCCTCATCTCAATCTCTCTCTCTCTCTCTCATCTCATCTCATCATCTCTCGTCTCTCTTGAGTCTCTATCTCTCTCGAATCTCTCTCTCTCTCTCTCTATCTCTCTCTCTCATCTCTCTCTATCTCCTCTCTCATCTCTCTCTCTCTCTCTCTCTCCTCTCTCTCCTCTCTATCTCGTACCTCTCTCAGAATCTCCGTCTGTCTCTCGTCTCTGCTCAGCTCGCTCTCTCAGTCTCTTCTCGTCACTCTTTAATCTCTCGTGGCTCTCTCTCAGCATCTCTCTGCTCTCGTCTCTCTCTCTCATCTCAACAACACATGGTGTATCTCACAGATATTGGACAAGGCAGTGCATCAGCATATTCCCGGCGTCACGTTTTCAATTTGTGGCAATAATGTAAGGCAATTTTTGGATAAACACTTTACTGGAAGGTGGATGAGGGTGAATTTAAAGAACGAGGTGTTTGCTGCAGCTACCATTCATGAACTCTAACGACAAATGTTAATTCTGCAACAACTATTCTCGCGAAAACGTGTCGCTCTGCTAACTAATGCCAATGGTGGAAATTTCAAACACCTATTGTGGTTTCTCGTGTTTAAGGTGTCTGATGCATAAAGAAAAAAAATTATATCTAGAAACTTGTCTTTGTTTATCAGACAATAGAAAGGTGTATCCATTTTTGGAGCATTATATGCATATAAATAAACACCTAAATTGTAGAAATCAACTATTTTCACAATGCTGTTAGTGTAAAATAGAAGTGTTACATACTATAGAGTTTGCTTATAAATGTCTTACTGTAATTTGGTGAAACATCGCATAATGTCGTAGCTGAACTAAACGATAAACTGTTCGCCATGTTCGATGGTGTCGATAGAAATAATAATTAAGAATGGGGTTCTGTCAGTAACAGACAGTTGGAGCTACACGGCGTAGTGCCTATTTCTAGAACGAAGTCGGCTGGCTCAAGGGCCGGGTGAGGAAGAGAAAAGACGCTGAGCCAGGGGTTCCCAGGCTCACTTCGCTGAGACAGCATCTCTACGGCACACCTACTTTTTTTTCCAGCTGAATCGATCGCACACCGACGTCACATCTACTTACATCAGAGAGGACCAAGACAGCGCAGACAACCAGCTAAACAAGGTTGTTGATGATGCTGGCTCGCAGAGGTAGGTTGTCAGAAACGGTCAGAGTACAACAAAGGCGTGGTCATGGATCGTCGGATACTCGTGTACCGACCGCAGTCAGCCAGAACGCATCCAAAGACACCTCTCCAAACTTCACCTTCATTGTGCGATCCATCCGTACCTCTGCATTTTCCTCCCTTTCTTTTAATATCATTTTTTTTGTAATGAATCAGAAGAAAGTGAATTAAACGGATCACGTATTCAGTCGTCTTCTATATTTGTAGAGGAGGAAGTAGAATTTGAACTTCTCTTGCAGCGTTTTGAGATGTTCGAGTGTGACGCTGTGCGCCTTGACAGCTGGGTCTGCCGCTGGCGACGGTAGCGGAAACATCTCAAGTGATCCCCCGGCCACTGTCTCTTTGCCAAAGGCCCGGTTTTTACCTGAAATCTTGAAGTTTATCTGTGATGGTCAGGATCGATCCGTTCTTCCGCTGCATTTTAGTATTCAGCTCATTCAGGTGGCTAAAAACGTCTGCAAGATATGCAATCTTAGCCCACCAGTAATTACCAGATAGTAACTTAATAGGGTAGTTCGTGCATTGACGAAACCTCTGCCAGTTCTCCGCGGAGCTCATGAACACGGGAAAGAACCTTCCTCTGTGATAATCATCGCACCTCCATCAACATACCGAACATTGGCCAGCAGCTGGCAATGTGCGCTCATATCAGCGGATTCGTCAATCTGCAAAGCAAACTTCTCACTAGTCGCTAACTTCTCTTGCAGCACCTCTTCGATATCAGCTGACATGTCGTCAATTCCCCTTTTAACTGTATTATTAGAGAATGAAATTTTTTCGATCTCTTTTGCATCATCAGCTGCTAACATCACACCTACAATGATTTTACATGCGGGCATGATTAAACTTTCGGAATTAGTATGGGCTTCTTTAATTTTGCTACAAGCTTAGCCACCATGTAACTAGTTTCTTGTGCTTTATCCGATACCCATGCACACTCCATCAGATGTTCGCTTGAAATACTGAATATCTTTGTTCGCTATAGATGGATGTTTTGTCTGAAAATGGCGTTTTAACTTACTGCCCATGAGAACCCAAAGGTACGATAGCTCTCAGCACAGTCTCTAACAGTTCTTGCCTATTTCCCGTCGGGTTCGGATGTTTCATCAACGATTGAATAAGCGGAGGAATTGCCTCTTTTGACAACAAACCTATTCATTTCTTAGATCAAGGGATATAAAATATATCCGGCAAAGAAATGTGGATACGGTCAAGTTCGCTGCGTCTGCTATCACGTCCTGCCAACGTCGCCTTTTGGCCACCTGCGTTTAGAATGTTCACATATTAGAATTGAAAGATCAATGACTCACTTTTAACCCTTTGAACCCTGAGTTCCCGAGCAGTCCAAACAACAAAGATTTCCTGGAAACAGGCTAGTTTGATTGATCCGCCATTTGCAAACTATCCTAATGCTGTTTAACAAGCGCGCTCATTGGCCAATAGAGCTGTTTACATTTACCATACGCTAAACCCCCAAATATCTGGATAAACATCAGAACATTACCTCGGAGCAATGGTGTAAACCAGGGGTGCCCAAACTTTTTTGGCCGCGGGCCGCATGCACAAAATTTGACAGGTCGGCGGGCCGCACTAAAGTACACATCACTGAGACCCTCTGTCCTATAAATAGGACACATAAAAAAAAAACAGTTAAATGGCTAAATATGGTGGCATTGTTCTAGCATTGCATAAGGCTTCTGGTGACAATACTATGGCTGTTACCCAAATAAAAGAATGGTACAACAGGTTCACAGATGGCCGCACATCGGTGGAGAGTGACCAGTGTTCCGGGAGGCCGTCAACAAGCCGCAATGCAGTTGTTATCGAGAAAGTGTGGACCTTGATAATGGAGGATCGTCGTTTGACGGTGCGGAAAATTGGTGACGAGGTTGGGATCAGTAAAGATTCTGCACATGCAATTTTAAAGGAGGATTTAGGCTTGCGCAGAGTGGCAGCAAAATTTGTGCCCAAGCTGCTTTCTCAGGAACAACAACAACTTCGTCTTGAGGTTGCGCAGGACCTGCTGGATAATGCCAACAGGGATCCTTAGTTCCAGCGGAAACCAAAGCTCAGTCAACACAGTGGAAACACCCAACGTCGCAAAGGTCCGGAGAAAAATCAAGGTGATGCTGACTGTTTTCTTCGACTACCAAGCCATTGTGCATCACGAATACGCACCAGAAGGACAAACAGTTAAAAAGAAGTACTATCAGGAAGTCCTCCGATGACTTCGTGATGCAGTTTGGCGCAAGAGACCGGATCTGTGGGCCTCTCAAAACTGGCAGCTACATCATGACAATGTCCCAGCTCATTCGTCGCAGCTGATCTATGCTCATTCGCCAGGCTCCCTAATCTCCAGACATGGCTCCTTCTGACTTCTGCTTGTTCCAAAAATGAAGATGCCACTGAAAGGCTACTGCTTTGAGCGCCGAGAGGACATCATGCGGAACTGAGCTATTCCGGAAGTGCTTCGAACAGTGGAAGGATCATTGGACTAAGTGTGTGGAGGCACAAGGAGCCTACTTCGAAGGGGATTAGCAATTGAACCCCACAGGTACGTAATCCCCCCCCCCCCAAGCCCTAAGGTCGGATACTTTTTCGACAGACCTCGTATACCGCAGAAACAACGATCCGAACGACAGTGCAAAACCACGGTTTATCCCCCTTGATCTCCAGGTCTGAATCTCATCGAACTTTTGTGAGAGAAGAGTCAAGTTCAACCTTAATCCCAATCAGCTGTGGGACTACTTGCAAAAGTTACGTAAGAGACAATATTTTGAAAACTAAACAGTTATTCACATGAATGATGGCTCGTTTAAAAATTATTTTAAAAGAAAGTTTTGTGACGAATATTTCATGATTAATAGTTTATGTCATGTACAGAAGTGGATTAATATTTATTGAGACCCTGAGCAGAAAGAACATTGGGTACTCCACCCATTAACAAATGATGTGAATATATCAAAATGCATTATAAATAGACCCTGCTTAATGTTCATAGACTGCAATGGCAATAAATCAACATTTCGCTCTGTCTAAATTTGCTGTTGAACTTTTCCACACACAAAACCGAATAAAATAACTGACTTAGGAAGTTGACCCTGGCTTTCGCTGATAAAAATAACATGAAACAGAACGACGTTATAGTATCTTGTCAATTCCTGTTTATTGAGAAATATTAACAAACTTTGTAGTAACAGTAAAGAAAAAAACCTTTAAAAAATACACATTTTACACTGCGGTAATCTACAACAAAAGCATACGGACCTCACCAATAGCCTACAGTATAGGTCTAACAATATCTTTATAGTGATTTATATAATTAAAATAAAGCAATACATATTACATCTTAATAGTTTATTATTTCTGAAAAATTAAAGATAAACAACACTTCATAATAAAATGTACAACTCTTCATATATTGTGTCTACACCTACATTACAATAATAATAATACTATAAGATTACTTAACCTAATTTTACGACTTACAAACATAAAAGATCATAAGAATGTAGTTTTACTTTTTAAATGATCGCTTATTTCTGACCTTCGGGGAAGAAAATTTCATGTACAATCTGGTCAAAGTGAGTTTTGTTGCACCAGTTCTGACAACTGCCATTATAGACAAATGCTTTTGATGTATTGTTCATCTCATTTACCTTTTATTTTGTCATCGTCGAGAAGGTACATTCTTCTTCACCGTGTGTAACTGATACGGTCAGGAAAATTCTGAGAGCAATGTACAAGTTAGGGAACGATGAGTGAAGGCTACTTTGACATAAAACTTACACTGTCCGGCTCATCTTGTATAAAGAATTTGAACTGTGTGAATTCATCAGAAAAGTTCTGTACCAAATCATTGGTGTAAACTGCACAAAGTTTAGCGTCACGCTTCCAAATGTCAGTGATTCCCAGCAGGTGGTGTTCAAACATTAGTCCGATCCCTCAGCATCCTACAGGCATCCAGCCAGTGGTGATGCTAATAACTGGTCAATTACAATGTGGAAAGTTTCACTGCGAAACGTCTGGCTTCCCTCAAGTATAGTCTTGGGATTTTTCCAATTCATCTGCAATCCGTTTTCTTGTTTGGGTACAGGAAGATCACTTCGATAATTTAAAGGCGGCTGTCTTGCAGGTGTTTATAAGATCATTGTCAAGATCCTGAAATTGATCTCACAGAACAGTACCACAACACAGTAACCATGGCCTTCTTTGCGTGGACACTGGGTTTTGGAATGTGGTTAGGTGCCCTGCCTGTCAAGCTACCATGCTGACAGTTTTCAATTGTCGTAAAGGATCCATTTTTCATCACACATAATGATTTGGTCAAGAAATGGGCTGTTTTTGTTTCTTATGGCAAGTGAAGAACAGATCTCCAATCAATGATTTTGTTGTCTTTCATTCAACTCGTGAGGCACCTCCTTGTCAAGCCTTTTCACCTTGCTGATTTCGTTGAGATTCCTGGAAACAGTTGCAGTGCTTACATCAAGCTCTCCAGCAATTTCTCGCATTGTTTTTCTTGGATCGGCTTCAACTGAGGCTTTCAGACAGTCATCATCACGGCTGGAAGAACGTCCGCTTCGTTTCTTATCTTCAAGGCTCACACCTCCTGATTGAAACTTTGCAAACCATCGTTGCACTGCGCACTCATCTCGTCCTCACCCCATGCTTGCTTAATGTTACAGGTTTCCTCGCTGGCTTTGTGGCCTGGTTTGAACTCATGAAGCAAAATGGCATCAAAAACCTTTCTATATCCAGGCTTCACTCAGAACCCTGAAACAAATATCCACTTTGATTTTTAAAAAAGTAGATTTTATATGTATGCCAATGCACTCACTACAAAATGACATACGTATAACTTATCTCCATGCACCTTCACAAGCATGCCAAAAATAAACTTCAAATTAACATAATATAAAACTGACAGATTTTTATAACGACCTAATATTTTAATTTTATTTCACGATGTGTGATAAAAGTGTCAATCATAATTTAATGTAGACAGCTTATGGCTGGGATTTTAAATTAATTCTAGATATTTAAAAATTCACTACCCGAAGAAGTAACGAAACATAATTGAGCCAGACCAGACATGTACACGAAGACTGACCTGGGACAGTTTTCTGTAGACTATTAGGTAGGAACACAGGTGTCTCAATATACAAATGGCATATAATCAGTATGCGTTAGAATTTATACTCACAGACAGTACAAAATCTGCAGTTATTATTGGTATAGTGGCAGTTGCAAACTTTTGTTAACCTTCTTTTCTCAGATAACAAAGCATGCAATGAATAGTGTATAAATAATATGTCCCACTTTGTTTGTTATACCTTATATGCATTATGCGTAACCCACATGAACCTATGTTTATAAGATTCTTTCCATAATCCAAATTCATTTTGTCAGAGTTTATCATAAGCTGTCCAGCTAATTATGAGTCCATCCATCGACACTGTACAAGTTTGGATGTAAGTGTGATTTGGTTGTTGGCATTTTCAAAAGTGATTGCTGAAATGGAAAGATTTTAAAGATTTTACTTAGGTGACAGTGCCCCCCCCCCCTTCATGAGCACTGTAAGAGAAGACCTGCCCATTGATAAAACATCAAAGGAATTCTTGCACACTGTACAATATACTGCTCTGTTGTTCTTAAAACCCTTTTCCAGCCATGTTTTGAATAAATCAACCAACCACTTGCTCTGAAATGAGATACCCTTTGTTGTAATCTAATAAAGATAAAATATGAAAATTTATAAACCTGCATTCACAATTTAAAAATATTAAATGTAAATTTTTAGAATAAAAATAGTAAACTTATTAAATAATTTTAATTGCAGAAACAGATTAAATATTGATATTGATATTGGCTGATTGAATCATATAACATTGTGAGCATGACCAAAGTCAGACAATTTCCACAATCATTGCAAAATTTATGATCTGAAACAGAATTTGCAGAATGGAAAATAAAAAATTCTCAACAAAATCACAGAAAATGCTGTGCAAATCACCTTATTCAATAGTCAATAAATAGAAGGCAAATATGTATATATACATAAACATTGCAATCCCACCCCCTTTAGTAAAACTGAATGCATCATTACAATAACAGTGGACAGTAAAAGTGCACACTATACAGAATATTGAGATAATGGCTCAGTTGATCAAACAAAAATTAAAATCTGCTTTCTATTTTACTTATTATCTGATGATTTTTAAGTAAAAATATATTTTAAATTCATGAAATTACTTTTCAAGGGATATTATTACTATTGTCTTGTGTGTGAATATATTTTTTACTTGGTCACATGTAAAAGTTAAAACCGAAATGGTTGTGAATAGTTAATATGGAGGTCTGCTGTGTAACAAGAGACAAACTTAAAAGTCTGGAGAGTAGCTAGGATTGTGAATGTTTAGTTAGCTTTGAATACACTTAATCAACTATAAAAATTACCATAATTCCATATCATATCTCCTTGCTTTTTTAATTTAGTTAGATGAGATCATCGAAGATGTTTGAATCACTTCAATATGGTAAAATACAGGGCAGAAAAGTTCTCAATAATGCTACAGACAGTAATGGGGAACACTTGAGAATGGGCTGTACTCTGCTGTTGCTGACTTGTCTTGCAAACTGAGGCTTGTTGTCAATTTAGCATCACAGCAAACTTTCATTCCGTACCACTGTATCAAGTTTTCTATATACAGTGTAATGTTGCAACCATGGACAATAACAATTTTCAAATGAAAAAACTGATTGGAAATTTTGCACCAAACACGGTTTTCCTTTAATGTACAATGCAACATACAGAAAACGTTATGAGATCTTAAAGAAAATTGTAACTCTATCATTACTATCTTTTTTATGGCTTTTCAAATCACAGAATATGTGATATTCAACTATTTGAAGAATGTAAGTAATAGAGCTTAACTTTGTTAGATATACAGGATTGCCTGATAAAACAAATATCTGAAAGAGTTGTGTTCTTCTCTAACTTTAGTCATGTGATGCTTGTTCAACTTTGCATATACACACTGACAGCCATAATTGTGGACTCACCAATGAAATATCCCTTATTTCATATATAAACAATGTGTTAGTGCCTACAGTCGCATGTATGTAACTTTTGAATGACAGAACGTTTTACATTATGTTTAAATTTTGATCACATAAGACTTTTAAATCAAAATATTTTTCTGGCTGTTATTTCATATAATAAACTAACAGCATTATCATATAGTTTGTGAATACTGTAAATCTAAAAAATCTGAAATAAACCATAATGACACTAGTCTTTTTTATCAAGTATGAAATCAAATATATATTGTTCATAATTATTTTAAAGAATTTCAAGTTCTAATAAAGTCTGTTTTTCATTTTCCTAGTGATCCTGGACTAAATGAAAAACATATTTGCTGCTCAAAAAAGAATGCTGTAAATGTAACCCACATTATCTGGATACTATTGTACTGATAGTACTGTGTAATTCAAGTGTTTAAGTGTTACAGTGAAACTGTGTTGGCCAAGTTGTTAGGGCACTCAAGTATAAAGCAGGTTGTGGATTTGATCTGTGGAAGGATGCTGAATGTATGCTATGGCCAGATTACCCAATTTTATACAGTAGTCATGGAAACTGGTGTTCTCCATCAAAATTACAAAATGGGCTTCCAGCTGGTATTCACCCAGTTTGGAATCTTGCTAAACAAACTTTCATTTACTTCTGCAAAAGATCCATTGTTGTTGTGAACCATGTTGTAATAAGGATTATGAGAACTTCTATTAGGGTAGGAAGAGAATGCCTTTTCTCAAAATAACTTTATTTTTGCCATGAGTGAAATTGAAATAATACTTTGTACTCTAATGTAAGGATTAAATCCCAGAATTTTCAACATTAAAATTTCATGATGGTTATGAATGAAATCAAAACTAATTTTAAATTCATAAAAACCAACTTAGATTAATATTTTAAAATGAAAACGAAACAGATATTATAATTATTTTCCAATGAACTTCGATAACAAAATCTCTAAAAGTCTTGAATGTACGAAATTGTTTTAGACTGGGATGTCTTTCTTGGACACTGGCATTTTATATCTCTTTCCTGTTTTAAAAATCTAAATTGTGCAGCAAATTACCCTACCACAGAGTGCTCAGTTGCCAGAACAGTGGCATCGTCTAACTAACGATGTGGTTTCCCCTCACTCTTCTGTTCCAGCGCATTTTGCATGTTTCTTCTTACTACTTTGGTTTTTCTCCAGCTGCCAATGAGAAGTTAATGTCAAAAAAAGTTCTAATTTATGAAGTATAATATCTAAAAATCGTCATTTCCACATTATTATTCGATTTCATAATAGACTGTAATGCACACAGAGAAGGAAAAGTAGTAACATCGCGCAATGTAAGAGGCTTGATCGTTTTTCAACATTGTGTGTGAAAGGTGACTAGTCATTGGGAAGTTCTAGCTCTATTACAATATAAATCACCACACAGGGGGGAGGGGGGCCGACACATTTTTTTAAATTTTATTTCCTTTATTATGAAAAACGAGACATTATATGTACGTAAGATGTAAGCTCGAGATAGAATCATATCTAAGTTAGGAGCTTTATAACTACAAAGAGCTGACTGAGTAAGAAGAAGAAGAAGCTCACAGACTCTCTGACCCGACACCGGTTGTTTCGGTACAGGGACAACATACATGCTCTTTGACTAAGCCGGCACGGGTAAGTCTGTCGGGCCCCTCAAGCACCCCCCGGACCCTGAGGGCCTCCTCTGCCTGCCCTTAAGAGAGAACCATCAGCAGACATGTTGGTTTTCTGATTTTTAAAGACGTTTAGTGGGAAGCTTCACCTTATCCCTGCCCCGAGAACATTAGTGTTCATGTACCTGATCTGACCCACGGCTTAAGGTCGCCAGCCGTCCTTCCTTTCGGGTATTCCCTTTTTCAGAATTCAAAATTAACGAGAGCGTTAGATGGATTCGAAGAGTAGGCGGCACCTTCCTGCTGCTCCGCCTGACGAGAGCGCCCTCTGTGGGCCAGCGATCACGAGGCTGAGCCGACGCTAGCCAGTATAAGTAAACAGAGAGACCGTGGCCGACGATCATGAAAGCTGCCGGTGTCAGGCCGATTGCTCGACGGACTCCGATGCCTCGGGTGGCCCGATGCTGAACGTTAGGAAAGTAAGCGGGATGACTGGAAGGATGTCTTTCGTTTGGACTGTGCCGGCCGTGCCCTCCTGGAATCATATGTTCATGCTGGAAGCCATGACCTTCAAGGTGAGTGTCTGGCTGGACGACCTGGATCCGCACTCTGTCATCGTTCAGGTGTGGACGAACGTGTACGACCACGAGAACCCAGAGGGTCACTGGCACGCCATCCACTTGCCGTATCTGCAGCCGGACGACGGCGATCGGGACAGACACCTGTACGGGAAATCGGTCGTTTTAACCAGCTACGGCCAGTACCGATTTACCTTCAGGATGCGGGACCCGGACTCTGGCTGGAAATGGATCAGCGGATACATGGTCGACGGAATTATTAGCATTTCGCCGCCGACACAGGACAAATGGACGCATGGTCCCGATTACACGCACATCACGGACAGCATATACCTGGGCAACTTCATTGCAGCAACCTCCGCCGAAAAACTCGGTTTCGACGCGGTTCTCAACGTCGCGGACAACCTGGATCTTGTCCCCGAGCCCGGGCAGAAGCTACTTTACAAGAAGGTTCCGATGATGGATGGCGCTTGCAACCACATATCGGACGACAAAATCCTGGAAGCGGTTCAGTGGTTGAGCGATCACGACCAGTCCTGCAGAAGAATTCTTGTCAACTGCCGCGCTGGCATAGGGCGGGCCGGCTCCGTCGTTGTTGCCTACATTTTTTCCAAAAAACGCGAGATGTCTTACGACGAAGCTTACAATTTCGTCTTCCAGAAGAGGTTTGTGTATCCACATAGACAGCTCAAAGAATCTCTCTACAGACTGTATCCCAGAAAATGAAGACCAGACACGGGATTTGGGTAAACACGTACAGACAGATGTCAGTTCGAGCTCTCACTCGGTGAGAGACCGTTTAAAGGGACTGTGTGCTGCTGTGTTTATCCCCCCAACTGCAGTGATTGGCCATTGCGTCTAATTCACATCTAACTTTTCATTTAATTTCTAATTATATACATGTATGTATGTATGTATGTGTGTGTGTGTATGTGTGTCTATGTATGTATATGTGTGTGTGTGTATGTTTGTGTGTGTGTATGTGTGTCTATGTATGTATATGTATGTGTGTGTGTATGTCTATGTATGTATATGTGTGTGTGTGTGTGTATGTCTATGTATGTATATGTGTGTGTGTGTGTGTATGTCTATGTATGTATATGTGTGTGTGTGTGTGTATGTCTATGTATGTATATGTGTGTGTGTATGTCTATGTATGTATGTGTGTGTGTGTGTGTGTATGTCTATGTATGTATATGCGTGTGTGTGTGTATGTCTATGTATGTATATGTGTGTATGTATGTCTATGTATGTATGTATGTCTATGTATGTATGTATGTCTATGTATGTATGTATGTCTATGTATGTATATGTGTGTATGTATGTCTATGTATGTATGTATGTCTATGTATGTATATGTGTGTATGTATGTCTATGTATGTATGTGTGTATGTATGTCTATGTATGTATATGTGTATGTGTGTCTATGTATGTATATGTGTGTGTGTGTGTGTGTATATGTGTGTGTACGTATGTATGCAGCCAGCCAGCTCTTCCAGATCAATAATCTTTTTTAAAATATAATTAATAACGAATAAAATTCTTTACATATGTTAGAATCTTTGGAACGTTTTATTAACATAGAATTCCCTATTTATTTAACTCGCTCTTTCCTAGTTATAATTTTTATGAGTTTAAGTTCAATTGTTACTAGATGAAAAGAAATTGCTCATGACCTAACAGATATTAAGTAACAGCCCCCACGTCATGGAAGAATGATACCGTTAAACTTGATTTGGAGGTAAACAGAAGAAAATAGGTTAACACGAATACCTTTGAACCTTCCAGTTGCAACGAAGCAGCTAAGTTTACCGCATTTTAAAGGTTATCTTGTGTGCTAGTTTAGAATCTTAATTGCATATCTGGCAGGATTCTAATCTGATAAATATTTTACGATATTTTAAAAAAAGTTTTTCGTCAGTTTCTTTTTTAAACTTTATTATGTAAAGTATCTCATGGCAGTCATTTGTCTGTTATGGGTGATTAAGCAGTGGTCCATGGCAACTCTTAAACAGTTAACCCTGTCGATGCCAAATCGCCTGTACTGCTTACAGAAAACTTGCCTTGATTATTTAATTGTTTCCTTATTATTGTTAATACTACAGAATGGTACCATTGAGGAGGATCTGTGAAATATATACGTTTCAAAGTTTCTGAAAACTGTGAGTCACTAAAATTATTCATCCCTTAAGTCTGTGTATCCAGGAAACAAGCATCGACTAGAGAGCATTTAAAAAAAAAATGAAACTTCACAATAATCTTGATAACCATTTACAATTTCCAGGGCTTTACCTAATTATTATTAAGAACAGTAATTTCTTTATATTTTTGAGGAATGAAAACTAAAATTGTAATAATTATTTTTACCAGCCAATTTTTATAATATAAAACTTTGAGCGGTAAATTTATAATTTTCTAATTTTTTTTCCATTTTTTTTGTTAATATTTGCAAATACCATTAGAGTTATTTCCCTTGAGTTGCAACGTGGGCTATTCTTCACCCACCCATACGTAAATTTTTTTCCAACTTTACATCTAAATCAACAGTAACCCACACTAAAAACACAACGCAAAATTTCAACGAAATACTAGTCTTCGGTTTTAAATGGTGTGTGTAACTTAAATCCTTCTAAGTAGTTTTTTTTTTTCTTAAAATGAACTTTCTAAAAAGAGGAATTGTTTTGTAATTCTACTATAAATATTATAGGATATTTAGTGTAACCACTTTTGTTTGTTTTAAAAATATTTTGAGACGTGATGAAAACGTTACATTGCTAGATGTAATCATGATATAACTTTAAATATTTTAGGCTTCTCAATATATTTTATAATATTATATAGAATAATCTGATGAAGTTTGTTTACTTCATACAGATTTGAGAAATTGCCATGGAGAGATCAGTCCAACCTAAGAAACAAATTTTTTTTTCTCTAGTTTTAGAAAATCTGGAGCATCTGAGTGAGTACCAATAGCTTGGTTTTACTATATCATGGCTTCTGTGAAATTATGGATTTAATGATGAATACCTTTTTTTTGAGAATGATAATTGAAAGATATTTATTTTTAAAATATTTTCACCCTTTCTATTATTTTAAAATAAAACTTGTTACAAATTTTTAGTTTGTTTATTCAAGATTCTGACAAATTATGATCACAAAATTTTTTTGTCACTTGTTGTAAAAGTGTTAAGTAAGTTTTCTTGACAACAAAAAGGAAAACCAACATGATGTTGATCAACAAAAATATGACGGCATTTTTAAAATTTATTTGCAGATCAAACTCAAGTAAAAAGAAAACAAATTGTGGCTAACACTAATTTAGTTCCCTATTTAAAGGACTGAATTAGTGAGTGAGTTCGTTAAGAGCACATGCAGCAAAAGGGAGACAAATTTGATAATTTTGGAATGAAAATAGCTTGAGCAGGGGATCTCTGATCAGCGAAGTACTGATTATAATAACGAATAATTAATGACTGGCTAGATTCTAACTTAAGAATTGGCATAGAATCTGGCCAAAAATACTGACTTTTCAAAAGACATTAAAAGATTACATTGCTAAGCAAGTATTTTTCAAATTACATTTTCAAATTCTTATGGATAAAAATCAGGGGTCTGTCTGTTGTCTAGTTTTTTTTGGTTTTTAATGTTCTATTAAAAATGAACTTTTCAAATATTATGCAACAAGCAAAGAAAGATTTTAAACTTATTTTCAGTGGTTTCACTATTGAAGAAAGCCACCATAACTTTTTGGTAAATGAGTTGCAGGGAACAGATCTACAAACAACCTTCTACCATCTTCTGCAAGAAAATCAGAATGAATAAATGAAATGTCAAGGAAATCATAGGGAGATTCATTCTGAAAATGAAGAGTGTCCTAGCGATCGGCTCCAAAAATGGCAGAGAAACATGGTGTGGAAATTAAGAAACCAAGATCAGGTCATTAATAAAACTGGGATAATGTGTACTTAAGAAGATCCTGCCCATCCCTTTTCTGGATTATATAATACACAAGTTAAGCAAATTCACTGATGGACAACACTAAACCCATGGGCAATGCAGGAAACCCTGTCAAAATGAGAAAAATATAGTTTGTAAATAGCCTTCAAACAATTAACTAATGCTTGTTGCACTGACCATCCCCTTGAGCATATTTTAAATGCTGAGCTAGACATTTAGAGCAAATTTGAGTGGAACACTGCAGATCTGCCAACTGTACCCAGAAAAACTAAAAATTATGGACAAGAAATTATTCCTCAAAATCTGTAGTATGTTGAAGATCTCATGCACAGTATCCATCACAACATGTGGATGAGAGATCAAATTTTGCATTTAGGCATCTCAAAACATACGTTTGGTCTTTAGTGAGACAAATCAACTTGTATCACAATAAAGAATCAGTATACCATTAATGTCTAATGTTCATGTAGAATATTTCTCTAATTTTTTTTGCCTAATTATTCATTCATAGTAACATAGCATGTTGACTGATCAGGAATTGCTATTTTAAGTAATTACCTTTAAAATGTTAACAAGTTGAGTGATCCAGCTGCCAGTTCTTTTACTGGAAAGAAAACTGCAGATTATGTTTGTAGTGTTTTTTTTTTAATATTTTGGCTTTTAAATTCAACTAGTTATGTATTAATTTGGATATACTTACATTTATTAGTTAACATTAAACTTTTGAATATTTAAATTTTCACTACAAAATGTTTTTCTTTTATTTGGATAAACTTCTCATTAAAATGTGGTGAATTTTGAATTGCACTTTCAGTATTACTTTTGGCCTTCACATCATTTTGATTGTGGTTCAACCTGGGTTGGGTGCTACAAAAATTGTCCTAAAATGTATTTGTATATACATGTAAGAGGTAGGCAGTGATTAAATGAATGCCTTTGGGATTTACCATCTTCACCACCACACTCTCGAATTTTAAGCCAGATTGGTACCTCTGATTATGTATTAATCTGGATAAACTGATTTAAAAGTTGGTAATATGGAAACCACATGAGTAATATTCTAGTTTTTTCTGACTAAAAAAAAAAAAAAAGTTTTCCATTTGCTGTTATGAAGCCAATTAATTGGTACATCTCTAAAACATTGGCTCCAGAGGCTTTTTTTACTCAAAAATAATAATTTTAAAATTTTAAGGAATAGTACTAAATAGTTGAATGGTTTCTAGTGTCATATTATGCTGATATTTAAGGTAAATGAAAATAATCCAGTTTAAAAGGCTGTAGTTTGTAGAGTTAAAAAAATTTCAAAGACAGTCTGGCCATGGATGCATCATGTTTGAAATAATGAAGATTTTGGAGAAGTTAAAAGATATGATGCAGATGATTCTGTAAAACAAACTTGAAGAAATACTGGTTCCCTGGTATGAAGCTTTAGTTTGAATCATGGCCTCATTTGACATTATGACTGGGTGGTACCTATGCTCCCAATGAAGAACTGAAATGTAGTTATAGTACAGTTGTCCCCCGGTATTCGCGGGGGTTACGCCCCTTGAGCACCCGCGAATATTGGACGTGGTCCATAAAAATGCCTATAAACGCCAAAATACAACGTAAAATATAATAAAAAATAGGTAAATATATAATAATAATTTAATAAAAAACAACGCTCAGAGAAACACTCAAGATAGCTACACGCGGTAAACTGGGATGATGCTGGGCTGCATCTGCCTGAGACAGCGCCTCGTGGGCAGCAGCCAATCAGCAGCAAGGAGAAATGAATAACGCTCTCTGATTGGCTGCTTTCAAACCTCCAGCCAATAGCATTTATTTTATGTTGATATTTTGCTGAATTTACGTTAGTATTTATATTACAAAATTAGTAAATTATATTGTTATTAATAATTTAGCGTTAAAAAGCGTGAAAAAATATATATTGCCACAAAAAAGCCATAAAAAATCGTGGAAGATATTTGCGATTCCGCGAATAACCGGGGCCGCGATTACGCGGGGGGGGGGTCGACTGTAATTCTATTTTGCTTTTTAAAATAATTTTTTCATCTTTAAAAATCTAAGCTAGCAGGACGACAACAGTATTTTGACTTGCTTTTATTTGAATACGTGTGAATAAGATAAAATAAAACACTTCCTTTCAGTGGTTTGAGTGCTCATGCATGTGCACTAATAATTTTCTGTAAATGCAGATAGATATTTTGTCAAAGCTTATTCCTCATTTTTTGTACTATAAGTTGCTTTGAAAGTACTGGAATCTAGTCACTACCATAATTCTATTGCTATTATTTTTACAAATAGCCATTTTTCTTACATACCAGTTGGCTAAAAATAGTAACAAATTTATTTACAATTTTAGATATTTATACAGAATTATAAAAAAATTATATATTTTGAAATGAACATAAATATATTTCACATTTTTTAAATTATTATGTATTGCCAAAAACACTTGTTATTTATATTACTTAGATGATGTTGCACAGGTATATACAATGTTCATGTAGTTTGAGTCATCAGTGATATAAATGCCTCCTAGTGAATCTCTCTTAAAAGTGGCTATGGTTTGAATCTATTTGGAATATACTGTAAGGCCAGGATTTTTAAAGTGTGTTGGGGGTTCACTGAAGGGGTCCACGTTCACAGATCGCGAAAATATCTACCACCAAGCCTCACGCGAGGCCAATTCACATGCCCAATGTTGATGGATATCGAGATCATTAACAATTATGGTACTTAGTTTTTAACCCCCACACCTTTTGTTTTGTTTCTTGTTTTCTGCTATTTTATACTTGAATATTCGTGATGTCCTGCGCGTTTGTTTGTTCTCCACTGACATCTCCCTACACCACAGATCCTGAGGTTCCTGACAGAAAGGATAATGCTAGAACATTTGGGACTGGCTTAACTTGGCTTGGTACAAACAAGTCGCCCGTTGTCCAATGGTATCTTGCCGTATGATCACATGATGCCCTGTTCACCATTATTGGGTTTATCGGAATAACGTGTCAGAAAAAATGCATTAAAGATGATTGTCAGGGGGGATGGCACCCGGTGACTTTGGATCAGTCCCTGTACGCTTAAGCCCTTGTTTAAACAGGACCAGGACATTTAAAATACTGTTTTAAGTGACTGAATTATTTTAATTTTAATATAAGGAAATTCTCTTTAGTCATGAAATTTGACACCAGGAAATGTTGGGTGGTAGTTAGGCTTCTCGGTCTTTGGGCCATCAGTCGGTGTTATAGTTAGGCTTCTCGGTCTTTGGGCCATCAGTCGGTGCTATAGTTAGACTTCTCGGTCTTTGGGCCATCAGTCGGTGTTATAGTTAGACTTCTCGGTCTTTGGGCCATCAGTCGGTGTTATAGTTAGACTTCTCGGTCTTTGGGCCATCAGTCGGTGTTATAGTTAGACTTCTCGGTCTTTGGGCCATCAGTCGGTGTTATAGTTAGACTTCTCGGTCTTTGGGCCATCAGTCGGTGCTATAGTTAGACTTCTCGGTCTTTGGGTCATCAGTCGGTGCTATAGTTAGGCTTCTCGGTCTTTGGGCCATCAGTCGGTGCTATAGTTAGACTTCTCGGTCTTTGGGCCATCAGTCGGTGTTATAGTTAGGCTTCTCGGTCTTTGGGCCATCAGTCGGTGTTATAGTTAGGCTTCTCGGTCTTTGGGCCATCAGTTGGTGTTATAGTTAGACTTCTCGGTCTTTGGGCCATCAGTCGGTGTTATAGTTAGACTTCTCGGTCTTTGGGCCATCAGTCGGTGTTATAGTTAGACTTCTCGGTCTTTGGGCCATCAGTCGGTGCTATAGTTAGACTTCTCGGTCTTTGGGCCATCAGTCGGTGTTATAGTTAGACTTCTCGGTCTTTGGGCCATCAGTCGGTGTTATAGTTAGACTTCTCGGTCTTTGGGCCATCAGTCGGTGTTATAGTTAGACTTCTCGGTCTTTGGGCCATCAGTCGGTGTTATAGTTAGACTTCTCGGTCTTTGGGCCATCAGTCGGTGTTATAGTTAGACTTCTCGGTCTTTGGGCCATCAGTCGGTGTTATAGTTAGACCATCTGCAGCAGGCGTGAGTACCCAGGGATGGGCGGTTAACGGCTCCACGCCCTTTAAAGCCAAAATCAGGTTTTCCGGGGCGGTGCGGTGTGGATGAGTTGGAACCGGGCACTCACTACCCCAGCACGTGGGTTCCCGCCGTCACAGTGCGGGCGCCGCCCTAAGGGCTGCGGCAAGGACGGGAACCGAACTTGTAGATGTCATTAATTGTTATAATAAATGCGTTTGCTACCCCCCCTTTTTAAATCCTGAACAGCCCTTCTGGGGACGGGCCGTGGTCGGGTCAGAACGCCGGGGAACTCCTCGGACCGCGGAGACCATCACTATTATTGTCATCGCGAGACCAAACCCGAACGATTCTTTGCATTAACAGTTATCTCTTCTTAAAATAAAACGCGTGGATTATCCGGCCAGCTCCCCTCTAGGATTACCACCGTCGCCCGCCGCAGCGCCCCCCCCCCCCACCGGAGTCGGCACGTGACCACGCGCTTCTCAAAATGGCGGATCTGCCACTTGGATGAGTCGGTCGTTTTTGCTGGCGGATAGGGCAACTCTCAGAAATGACCTCGGTGAAAGTAGCTGTGAGGGTGCGTCCTCTCAACCAAAGGTACCTACCACATGTTTAGTATTATTTTATTAGTGTGCCGGGGGAATCTCTCTTGAGGAAGGAATACGGTAGCCCGGCTGGCCTAGCTCTGCTCGCCCGGTGTCGGTGTCACAAGCAGATGAATCATCACCATCATCATCATCATCATCGGGCCCGTCCCGTCCCGTGCTGTTGTCCTTAGTTCGTGTTTCTAATGATGGCTGAGCCTAAAATAAAGTGATTACTGCTAAAAAAAAAAAAAAAAAAAATCCGAAAAAACATCGTCTCTGTTCACGCCGCCGCCGCCGCCGCCACAACAACAACAACAACAATAATAATAATAATAATAATAATAATAATAATAATAATAATAAAATCAACATTCCTGCCTGGCAGGTTGGTGCTCTCTCTACCCTACCTGTTTTTCCACAATTAGCTTCGGCACTCAACTGATCAGATGCTTGGAAAGGGCAGGCAGCGCGTACGAGAGAATCGAACGTCCGCGGGAAGAGGATCTCGGGGTTATGTCACTCACTCCCTCCCCTCTGAATCGTGGTCCTCCATTATCACGAAACCTGCTCCCTTAGTTAAAAGCGTAGATTTTGAAACCATTTTATTGGTCTCAATTTATCGCTATCGATCAAAACAGAGCCCCAGGGTGCGTAAGAGGCTCCTGGTTTTTGTTGACTTAATACTCGCAGCGTTTTCCAGTGGAATTGTGCTGTACAAACTGTGAAAAACTTACTTTTTGGGCTGCTTTCTTCTTCGTTCAGATTCCATTTAAAGATTGCAGACAACTAAATAAGAGTGTTGGGCGGTTTATTATTGCAATTTTGAGTGTTTGCCTCACTTAGTGGGTTGGTTATTCCTGTTCGGTACTGTTGAGAGAATTGTTGGTTTTATCATGTAGTAGTTTGCACAGGTAGCCGTTTCGTAGGTGAATGCCTTCTGGTAGGGGTAGGGATACGGATTATTCTCTCCCCCCCCCCCAGTACCAAATTTATTCCCACAGATCTGTATTTAGTAGTATTGACAACTCTCGACAGTTTATAATCACCACTCTCTAACAATATATGTTAGGGAGTGGCGATGTATTTGCAGTTATTTTTCTGCACACTGCTACCAAGTCAACAATCTATCGTCTCTAATTCTTGCAATAAGAACTTGTCAGACTTTCTTTTACTGAAATACCCTAGTTGATTACATTACACATCACCATGACAAAATCTTTTGTATTTTTTTAATAGGAGTTTGAATTTACTTAGTAGAGATCTCTGTAGTAATATAGTCTGTTGCCGATGGCAAGCTGTGCATGTTTGGAGATTGAGTAATAGATAGGCCGGCTTTAGCTGCATTGTTTGAAGCCTATGAAAATAGAGGATGCTGCATATTAATTAGCTATGCTATTTAATAATTAAATGCAATATTTAAATAAAACTTTTTAAAAATTCTGGTTCACTTCTTTTGGGGGGGTATGATTTGAGAGATGTTTTTGTTGCTTCACTAAAAAATTGTCAAAATATTTTGTTAAGAAGATGCAACCTTTGGTATACATTCTGGGTAACCTAAAAAGTCATGGTTTAAATAGTATAACCTATTTACCAAGCTTCATATCTTTAATGGTTATTGAGCTGATCTTTGCTAGATGAGAGGGAAATTATGATCTAGAAAATAATATTTAGGTGAGTATAATCTGGTGCATCCTTTTAACCTAGCATAGAAATGCTAGAGCTATTGTCAAGTATGAAAATTGCAAAAGTTGATATTTTCTGATTGATTAATTAATTTAATCTTAAATTCTTGCTTCATTTTTTTTTGTTTTTTTTTGTTAGAACTTATTTGTACCTTGATCTTTTGAAGGTACTAATTTCTATATGCCATGACATTCAGCAGCATTGTACCAGCAGATGTTTTTTTTTTTTCTTTCTCCAGAGTATTCGATTAGCTATTGATTAACTATACCTGAGCCAGCAAGTGTGTTTTATTTTTTCTACATACATTACAATCATAATAAAATAACAATATACAGAAAGTCTCCTCTTTGTGTGACTTCATCATATGTGATTTTTGCTGTTATGCAAAGACTTTTCTTCTACCAGAAACTTGTCATATGTGAAAAAAATTTGCTAATATGCAGTTAGATGAAGAATGACATCAGATATCAAACATTACTCAGGCGGTTAATGGAAACACAGGTGACAAAATTTCTTCAAAAACTGGAGAAACCTATCAGTAAGTTCCTTGACAAATATGCATTTCGATGGTGAAACAACGGATGATGAGCTATGTGTAATGGAAACCAGCTTTCATGCTTGCTCAGTCACGTATTGTCTGTCATAGTACTTGGAAGTGCTTTTCCAAGAATTTTACTACTACTAATATGAAAAGGAAGAGGACTGCACTAACTTTAGAGGTAAAACTGGACATTTTAAAACTTTTGGATGATGGCGAAGGCCCTTCAGCTGTTGGTCGACCCTTTAACCTTACTGAGTCAACCATTGAGATAAAAAAAGAATGCCATGAAAATCAGAAGTTTCGTGAGTGCTTCAACATCTATTTTAGCAAAATTAACTACCATAGCGAGGAACCAAACATTGGAGAAGATGCTTAGATTCTGGATAGTAGACCAGAATTAGTGGTAGATGAGTCTCAGCAATTTACTGGTCTGGAGTAAGGCTTAGCAGATTTACAACCATAGAAGAACAAGGAGGAGCACAAGAGGCCATTTAGTGCAAGTAAGGGGTGGTTTGATAAATTTCTATGCTGCCAAAGCTCCATAACATGAAGATCTGTGGACAGTCAGTTAGCATGAGGTTGCCAGCAAATTTGCGGATAAGTTACAAACTGTGATCAAGGAAGGTTATGATTCAAGACGATACTGGGTTGTTTTGGAAATTAATGTCAAAAAGAGCCTACGTCAGCAAGGAAGAGAGTGACATCCAGATTTAAGGCAGCCAAAGACAGGCTGATGCTACTACAACAGGGAAATGTTGTGGGGGACTACAAGATGAGCTGTTCTGTGTGTACCATTTCAGGAACCCACATACATTCAGTAAACTCAGTAAGAATATGAATAAAAAAGGCTTGGGTGACTGGTCAGATTTGTAAAAATTGGTTGGTAAATCATTTTATCATGGGGATGCTGAACACTACTGCAGGGAGTCTAACCTTGTATTCAAGGTGCTTCTTGTTCTGGATAACGTCCCAGGATACCCCAAACACCTGATGCAAATCCAACCCAATGTCAGTGTTCTCTTTTCCCTAAAACCACTACAACCTTTAGATGAGGAGGTGATTCTCAGAAGGATGACATCCCAGCTGGTAGTTGGCACAGATGGACCAAATGAGCCAGACATTTGTAATTGGTGGAAGGCTTACAATAAGGATGCTATCAGGAACATCAAGGCTGCATGGGAGAAAGTAAAGCCATCCACTATGAATTTTTGCATGGAAAGAATGTGTTAATGATTTTAAGGGCTTTTCAGGACTTTCAAACGTAATGGAAGATGTGTGACTAGGATGAGAGGTTGATGTTTTGTAGACCTTGAGGAAGCAGATGTGTTGGAACTTCTTGATTTGCATAATATGGAGGAGTTAATTGATGATGACCTCAAGGAAATAACAAATGAAGATGATGTAGTAGTAGTCATGGAGGTTAAGGACTTAACATTGAATGAATTTGCCCACTTTTTTCATTCTCTAAGCAACTGGTGCAAGCTGCACTTGACATGGACCCTGGTCTGGAAAGGAATCTGTAGTCTAAATGCAACTTGACTGTTGCTCTTGCTCCCTACAACGAAATGTATAATCAAAAGTGGCAATAGGCCAAGCAGTATAGCATCTTGCAATCTTTCAAGCAACCTCATCATCCCAAAACCAGCTGTATCTTCATATTCCATCAAAATCTGCCCTGACACCAGCACCACTTACACAACCTCCTGGCCAGTCATCCATCAGCCCCCTGCTCTCACCACTCGATGTCACACTACCAATGGTCACCAATGATGACATAGATAGCCATGCCATGGTCTCTTTGCACCACATGCAAATAGTGACCATCACAACACCACACAGTCCCCATGAGCCTATGTTTCAGTTTATAATGGTACACAAATTAAAGTAGTTTACATATTTTTATTATTACTGTACATGCATTATAGTATGATATTTTGTTATTGTTTGAGTAGACATGGAATCAGAGGCAGTACAATATGCATCCCTACCCTTAAAGTAGTATTTGCCTTATGCGCACTTTTTCAGGAATGCATCTTTTGCATAAAGAAAGGACTTACTATAGAATCTAAATCTATTTTTGTTTTATTGGTAATACCTGGATGGTTTGTTTATCATAGTTTGGTATTTGAATCACGTCTAAAAGAATCGACTTAGCCACAAGAAAAAAAATGTCAACATTCAGAAGTCTCAAATATTACAAACTAAACACTAGTGTTGAGAACTGGTTGTGATTCAAAATTTGATGATTTGTTAATAAAAAAAAAACAAAAAACCATGATTAGTTTTTTTAAAGTTTGAGAGAGGTTTGCTTGAAACTTGTTTGAGGAACAAAAGATAAATACAAGAGTGTTTCAGAAAGGCAATTCCTAATTAAAACATTTGACCAGGTATCATTTATTGTACTGCATCACTTCTCCGTGTAGACCTATTGTTTTGCAACACATGCATTCTAACAATTCTCATGTTCTTGGTAAGCTATATTTTCACTGTCTGTTGGACCTTGTGATCATGCAAATCTTTGAACTTGCAGAGAGTCTTTCATTGGTCCAAAGAGGTGAAATTGGATAGGGCGAGATCTGGACTGTAGAGAGGATGTGGTAGAAATTCAAAGTGAAGTCTGTTCAAAGTGTTGATAGTTGCCCAAGCACTGCATGGTCTCTCATTGTCATGTTACAAAAGAACACCTGTATTAGTCTTTCATGCTGTTTTGTTTGAACAACTGACTTCAGGAAGTTCTCCAACATGTCACAGTATGTTGCACTAATGATTTTGAATCCATACTCCATGAAATTAGCAGGAATTAGTTTCTGGGAGTCCCAAAACAAGAGTAATGTGACCTTACCAGAGGATGATTTTCTTTTGAATATTTAAGGGATTGGTGATGCTTGGTGTTTACACTGCATGCTCTATCTTTTGCTTTGAGGATTGAAATGAGGCACCTGTGTTTCATTGCTGGTGACAGATTGGAAAGTAACTTGTCACCTTCATCCTGGTGAGATTGCAAAAGCTGGGTTCACATGTCCACACAGTTACTTTTATGGATGTCTGTCAATTGCTTTGGGACCTTACACTTTCTGGAAATTTAGGTATTCATGGATAATGGCATGGATACTGCCTGCATTTATGCCAAATGCATTAACAAGTTCATCGATACTCACTTGTTGGTTATCTATAGTCAACTTTGTTCACCTTGCCAATGTTTTCACCAGTGGTGTCACTGCTGATTGTCACATGTACACTTCTATTTGTGCCCTACAATTTTTCATGTTTGGCCAACTATTTTTGGTAGATTTCATTTGGCAGAACACCTTTAGCCCAATGAAAACAATTCAGATTACTGCTTTTCTCTGGTGCACACTGAGAGCTGCATGCTCCTGTTTAGTTGCTCACTAGCTACCATGAGTGCACAAAGGATGAACAAAAGGGCACTTCAAATAATTGTGCATCAGTGTTACCTGGTGGCTACTGCTTTGTTGCACATATTTTCTGAAACAATATACTTATCTCATTTCTTTAGGCTAATTATCATGTGATAAAATAAGAAAATACAGTTGATGTGGATATCAGATTTCAAGGAAGCTACTTAATATGACGAGGGATATTTCAGAGATGTTTTTATTTTTCTCAGATTGAAGGATGATATAATTAGATATTACTATCCTAATCAAGTGCGTCGTAACAATTCGTCCACTCAGTCATCAGTTATTCTGCTCACCCAACTCCACTGATGGACATGATGAATATTTTAGCACTTGAGGAAAAATCATTGTGAACTGAATGCTATGTTGTTTTGTCTTCAGCTACATTATAGTTTCTGATGTCCAAGAATATTAAACAAAAATCATTTTAAATCTTGAAAAGACATTAAACATTTGATTAGAAGATGCTGTAAATAGGCTTATATATGTTTGCTAAAGCAGTTTTCATGATATAATATGTATTAAAGAATCATGGCCAGTGGGAAGGCTCCTGGTAAGAGTGGCATACCAATTGAAGTGTGAAAAGAATAGCCTGCTCGGACACCTGTGTGACCACATTCTATGCTGGAGAGAAGATGCAGCTCCATAGGATGGTTGTGTGTGATTCAAATATCATCATGTACAAGATTAAGTCGCAACAAAGGTAAATGCAACAACTACAATGGAATCTCTCTACTCAGTGTCATAGCAAAACCTTTGTCAGAATCATACTAGATAATAGATTCACATTACTTTACTTGAGCTCCACAGTGACTGACAACCTGTTGCTATAGGAGAAACTGAATGCCCATAGAAAAAGCAAGATTAAAACAATGACAGATTAATGCTTTGCACAAAAATTCTTGTATATCTGGCCTGTGTTCTGAGCACATGGTTCTCTGGTAGTGAAACAGTACAGTACAGTTGTCAATAGAGGAAACTCAAAAGTTTTCATTTTCATTGCTTGTATTATATTCTTGGAATTGCCAACAGAGTTTCTAACTTAGAACTAGGGGTCCTGCACGGGGCCACCATACTGAGCATATTTGCAATCCTAGACAGAGGTGTCTTCTCTGGCTTGGCCATGTCTGGAGAATAAAAGATGGTTGTACACAAGGACATGGGTGACATAACTGACCCAAAATACTTACTGGCTAAAAAACAGAGATTCAAGAATGCATATTAGATGGATTCAAGGAGCTTTGGCATTGACATTAATGAGTGGGTTTATGATGGTAAGAGACAGAGATATATGGAGACCCAATTTAAAGAAGGCCTGCAGACAAGTAATGAAAGATGGTTTCTCCAGCTAGACAAAAGGAGATAGTGTAGAAAACAAAACAGTCATGGAACCCAAACATCAACTTCTGATGTGTGTGGCAAAGATTGGCATAATGAGCCATGTCTATAGGTGCAGGAGGAGGATATGAATTCCGCAGAAGACTCTTCAGTCAGTGCAAAACCATTGTCTCATGAAAACAGATTTATGCTAATCAAAGTAATCAATCAAAGAATCACATTAATGCACTTTTTAAAAAAAACTAGTTGTAATTAAAGGAAAAATGCAAAAACAGTTACTTTATTAAATGATTATCTCACATTGTATCTTATGCCATAGTTTTTTAAGTAGGTTTGTTTTAGTGAATAATGTTGATTCTGTGTTTTGAAAGCATGAGAATCTCCAAGTTTCATGCTTTGTTAAGTGCTAAATTTGGAACCTGAAATTATCAATTAGTCATAAACTAATAATTTATAATATGATGAATATTTATAAATACAAATTCTATATTTGTAATATACTACAGTAATGCTTATTCATGTTCAGAAACCTAAGTAAAGAAACTAATGTTAAATATGTAAAAAATACATGAATAGTGAAAAACTTTTTTAGTTAAACTATTTTAACCTTATTAATTTTGCAATTTGGTTTATTAGGGTTTTCAACAACTAAAATAGCTTAGTTAATCATGCACTATCTTATATAAGCAAATAAATGTCATAGTTTAGTGTGACTGCAGCTAAATAAAATTTTTTCATTGTTATGTACATCAGTTTCTTTAATAATGATGGTTTAAATTTTCTGACTAGAAAAATATATTGATTTTAACGACGACTTTTCTTTGCTATTGGAAACAACTATTTTATATACAAATCTCATGTGCATGTTTATTTAAGATTTATTTGTAATGCTATTTCATTTTAAAAAAGAAAACTTTTTTCGATGAACCAGAATGGGAATATATCTGGGAGAGTTATTGTTTATGCAGCTGCTGAATAATCAAAATGTTGGCATGATATTTGGCTGCTAGATGTAGACAGTGACTATTAGTTATTCCAATAGTTGCAGGCTTCTGCTTTATGCTTTATGGTACTCTCTAGTGACATTCACTATTCACTTTGGGTGTGTTTACATGGTCAGATTTAAACTGACCATATAAGATGGAAGTTGTAGATATTAAAACTAAAAAAAAGTGAACACTATACAAAAAAGGATAGGAATTGTGAGAAGAGAAAAAAAATTGTGTACGAATGTACAATAGAAGCGTTTACATATTCTTCTGATTTTCTTCAGAGAAAGATAACAAAGAAATGCTGAATTGAATAATAATTTTTAATATGATGAGCAAGGTAATGATGGTGACTAGAGAAGGGGTTTTGGAATAAATTAGAGAATATAAAAATCTGGAATAATATAGTTCAACTGTAGGGAATAATTGTTGTGTTAACACTTTGTTCTGCTATACTTTGTCCATAAGCTAACCAATTAAATGGGCTTTGTTTTGTTTTTTTACAGTAATAGTTATTATTTACTAAATGGCTACCAGATTTTTACTTTCTGCTGCTACTATTGTTGTTGTTGTTTTTGCCTGTTATAAATTTCTCTAAACTAGACTGTTTATGTTTTGTTAGGGAGCTGGACTTAAAGAGCAGATTTATAATCGAAATGGATGGCAGAAAGACAAGGATTACTAATGTGAAGGTAGCATTTTTGTTTTGCTCTAATGTTTCTATCATTTGGTTTCTGATCCTTTTATTACAGCTTTACTTTTGAGCCCTTATGACATAGAAAACATTGGTGTTTGCTAGCAGGTAACTGCCATGCTCCACTCCATCATCAGGGTTCTCTCTGATGTAGAGACAGTGCAAGAAAAAAGTTACAGATATTAAATAAAACCCTTCTGCTTTCAACTAGTGTATGAGGTGGTTTTTGGTAAAATAAAGCAGACAACCTGATTTACTTGGGTCATTGGTCAGGGTTAATTTTCAAGGTTAGATTAATTAACCTTTTGATCAGCTGCACTTTAGATACTTTGAATTCTGTTCAATAGTTTTGGGTAGTGTTCACTCCTTTTAACCATTTCTGTTAATTTGACTTTACCAGATACCAGAGACTGCCTGTGAAGGAGATTTTGGAAGAGAGGCCATGCGGCTGAAAGAGTTCACCTTTGACTTCTCTTTTTGGTCAACTGAAAAAGATGATTCTAACTATTCATCTCAGGACCAGGTGCAGTATATAATCATGTTTCTGGAGAATTATTATTTTCTTTTACCAAATATGCTGTCCATATCTGTTTTCCATCACTTTTCATGCTGTGATTGCATTTGGATTATCTTTGACTATTCATGTGTGCGTGATGGTTATTTCATGTTCTGTCTCCTATGTGATGTAGCAGTGTGGTTGGTGCAGTAACTCATGTGAGAGTTCTTACATTGTAAATAAGTGCAGCCAATATAATTTTCCTGGTCAATCTACATTTGCATTGATCCCTTAGGCTGCTGTTCATAATTAAGTTTTATTTTTCTTCAGCTGTTTAAAGTTTGTGTTTTTTTTCAATGCTTTCACCTCTGAACTCAGTTTGATTAAAGAAGGTTTTTAATTTGTGCTCCAGTTATTTTTTCATTAACCCAACTTGATTTATTAGAAAGATTTTTATACAATTTATAGATATTTATTGGGAAAATTTTATGACTTGTATAACTGATGTGTTCAAATTACATTAAAAATATTAATATTTTTTTTGTATCTTTTACTCATCTTGGTTTCTTTATGGATAGGTATTTAAGTGTCTTGGACTTGATGTAGTTTCCTCAGCATACGATGGCTACAATGCCTGTGTCTTTGCTTATGGACAAACTGGATCAGGAAAGAGTTACACCATGATGGGAAATGAAGTAAGTCTGTGTTTTTGACTGTGTGTATGTGTGTGTGTGTATATATATATATATATATATATAATATAGTGGGGGCACAAATCTAGGGGTATTGAAATTTAGAGTTCATTTTTTAAAAATTATTACAAATGACCAAAATAAAGACTACCATTAGGTGTTGTTGACTTCGGTTTAAAATCTAACATAGGAAACGTGAAAAAACATGCACTAACAATACATGACTTTGGTTTAAAAATCAGATGGTGTGTAAAAACATTAATTTTAAAATGCATGCTTGTTCACAGATATAGAGATATCGGAACACTGAATCTGACATCAGTTACACAATGAAATACACAGTGATAGTCTACAGACACACATGACATGACCAGAGACTCTTTGCAGAAGTCATGCAAAGTGGCTCTAGGCATGTTAAGGTTTTAATTGCAATGTTGAAGAGTCACTCGTCAGCCTACTGTATATGTGTTACTGCCAGACCAGTAATATCTACAGTAGGCCTATTATACAGATGCTTACGATGAATGAATAGTTAGAGGAATGGTCTTGTGTAATAGGATGGTCACTGCTACCTAGACCCAACAACACTTTTGGCATTTGGAATGACTTTGCAGGCAAACTATCAGAAACTGTCTTCACTATGCTGGGTTACACACTTGATATCCATACATTGGTCTCTTTTTAAGTAATCATCATTGATCAGGGAAGTCCTGCCTACCAACCATGATTCTTCCTCTTACCATTAGGAAACAGCATAGTGCTCTTTTCCATACTGACATATACATAACCTGCCATCAGAAAACTCCAACTTATTTTTCTAATGGACATCTGTTCAACAGTCTGAACGTTGCTCAAACACATTTAGTATTGCTCATTGTTGAGGTTGCTTGATGACTTAGAGATACCTGGATAAGATTGAGAGACTGAGTCCTCCTGCCTTTTCATCAACAACTGGCATCAGGGACCATATTCCAGGTACATAGTTATGTTCATCATTGCTCTACTTAGGGCCAACATCACTATAGTGATGTACTGGCTAACCCTGACTTTAGAAGTTTCATCCATTTAGCATCTTTTGTAGATGTGTAATGCTCATGAATTTACAGAGTCTACATGAGTCTGTAGTGGTAAGCAGTACTATAAGGAGGGATCCGACATCTCATTTCAAACATTTGTAGATAATGTGCTTTGTACATTTTAACAGTGGCCTTGCCTAGTGCTGACTGTGTTAATCATCTCGTGATTTTTTATTACTTAGAGTAAAGTGTTTCTCTCTGATGGAATTATTACAAGGGAACACTATCTGGTTAAGGTGATTAACCCTGTTATACTATTTGTAAGAAGCCATGGTAATCAGGTTGCTTTCATGTGCATGGTAATGCAAGGGCCTATCGTCATGCAAGGATAGTTGCGAACCACCTTCAAGAGGAAAATATTCTGTCTTCCATGGTCTCCTTGTTCCCTTGGCCTAAACCACATGAAACATCTATAGGATGAGCTCTATAGGCACATAAGAAACTGATCACTTGCTCCTGGAACCATTCAGATGTGCCAAGCTTTGACACACAGGTGCAATGGTGTGGTATAAGTCAGTGGCAATATATACTATTAAAGGTAATAACTTTAGGGTGTGGGTAGTTATTGCTTTGATATCATTATATTCATTGTCAGTATCCAGATACTGCATAAAATGAACTTCTATATGTTAAACTTTATAGTCAATTATGAATTTTGCTAATGTTTTACCTCATTCACTTTTTATCACAATATATTTGTTTTAATCAGTGGATATTACTTCTATATGTGACTCCAGATTATACAGTCTGTTGTGTTTTAATTTCTAATGATTATTTTTGTAGGTTGATCAGGGTCTAATACCTAAGATTTGTAAGGTAAGTTAATTTGTGAGGACAAAAACAAACAATCAGTTGGTAGGTAGTTTGGATATAGATTTTTTTTTGTTTTAGAACACATCTTTTGGAGATATTTTCTTGCACTCAATTGACTCTAGATTGTTTTATAATTCGTGTTTTAATGAGAAAAACTGATAACTCAGACTTATAATCAGATTGGTATGGTTACCATGGTTGATAGGTACCAACAGTTTTTTTTTTTTTTTAACTATGTACCATTAAGGCATTTATCAATGAGAATATTCATTTTGCTCTCAGGGCAAGGTATGAGGTCAGGGTTGATTAATGATCAGTGTATGTTTGTGCACAGAACTGAAATCCAGATATAATAGATGTCTGAGGTTAATGATTACCAGTCTTTCATAGAATTAGCTAAGATTGAAGGTGATTATCTGCTTATCTGTAGTAAATGAATTTGTTTATTTGCAATTTGATATATATGTTCTGTTGTGGGAGAAAATACAATTGAAAACATTGAACTAAGTGTACCTTTTTCTGGTGCATTAATTTCTGTGAATTATTATTTAATAATGATTGATTTTAACAGGAGCTGTTTAGTAGAATGACTGATGAAGCTGCTAGCTACAGAACTGAAGTGAGGTAGATGTCTCTTTCTCTTACATAATTTTCTTTACAGCCTGTATTTTAATTGCAACAGGATCCTTTATTCATTGAACTGAAAGTTTTACAGGATTTTTCATAATTTAAAACTGATATTTTTTCTTTTTGTTGTTGCCAATTCTTGAATTAATCAACTAATTTCTGTATACACTCATGGCTGCCTCATGAAACTTCCTTGCACCAAAATCTATATAGAATACCCTTTACACAGTGGCTGCCTGGCTAATGGCTACATAAATTGCTTTCTTAATTTCTGCTACTGTACATAACATTGTACTGTACGTTTTTCTAAAATGCAAAATCAATAAAAATGACACTTTGGACAGTAAAAAAGTCCATGCAGCTTTCCTATAGAAGACTTATGAAACAGTCTGTCAGCCCAGCATGGAAGATTGATTGCTGCAAATAATGGTATGCATGCACAAAGCTTTCCCAGGTCATCCTTTTGGTCAGTCTGACAATTAGATTGCTGATTAATTAATTTTTTGCATTCACATTGACAAAAGGTTGTAGCAATAAATAAATTGCAGATAAAAAATGTTGCTGGGTTGGCTTTTTGCTTTTTGGTGGCAATCTTCATTGATATTGCGTTCATGATCACTCACCAGCTCTCATATTAAAGTAAACCTATGTGTATTTACTGCTTTCTGTTGTGAGTTCTAGCAAGTTTGCGTGACCTCGGCTCTCTCTCTCTCTCTCCAGAAGAAAGAGAAAGGATAGGGGCAGCGATGCATGAACAGCAAAAGCTGAGCTTGCATTCCACTGCCAAGAAGTTAAATCTACAAGGGCGTCACTATAGGAACACTCAAATTAAAACATTCTAAAGTGAAAAAAAGGTCTGGTGTGATGAGTTTGAGACCAATGCTCTTTTGAATTGAAAAAATATTGCTGCTGCTTAACCTGTGCAGAAAAGCCCACCTTTCTTTAAAGTCTACAATTGCTGTTTTCTTGGTGGCCATGACCTGTATATGTATACGAAGGTAAATCTTGGCCATTTAAACTAGTTACTAATGAAACATTTTGATATCTTTCTGAAAAGAATTAGACAAGAAAAACTTCATTAGAGTAGATAATACAGATTCTGGACACCATAACGGAAATAGAGAGTGTGGAATATGGCCATGTATGGTTATTGGTTGGGGTCAGCATCGATCAGCTGTGAGGCACTTGTTTTATAATCCCTCTGAACATTGGATGTTAAATAGGTGCCAAAGTTTTGCAACTATAGAGCAAATTACTTGAGTAGCTATATTTAAAAACTTGTACAGACATTGCCACATTTACAGCCTGATCTACTCTACAAACAACATATTAGCCTCTAGTTATGGTATTAATCACTTTAACCCCTATCTCTTGTAAAAAGTATTTTAAAAAAATTAAACTAAGTTAAATGGATTTTTTGTCTTACAACTGCAATTATATTTTCTTGTTCCTCGCTACAATCCATAGTTGGGCAGAAAAACTTTGTTCCTGTAAAACCCACTGGGTTTTGTCCACATATATCCCACAGGCTTTGCTAAGGTACAAGCAGAATGGCCATTTTTAAAAAGCTTTTGCATTTATAAATAACTAAAAGTACAGTTAGGAGAAAGAAGTCATTCTCATGTTGTTTTGCCGATAGAATGTACTGCAATTTTCTGACATTTTATGAGTGTAGTGAAGTCAGGTGGTTTATTTCAACTCAAAATTGAAAAATGAAGCACTGAAACTTTAAAATGAAATGTAGTTTGGCTGCTGTTACTGTCAAATGCTAAAGTAATTTGAAATAAATAAAAGTGTGAAACACTATAGTTTGTCTAATAATTATATTATAATTTTACATTTTTCAATTCAATACAGATTTTTAGGATTAAATGTCTTTTTTTTTTTTTGTAGGAACGATCAGCCCGCCTACTCTGTAGTACTGTCAAGCCTCTTTCATTTTCAGTTTCAAATTTGATGTAGGCTCTGTTTGGCTGATCAACCATTTGTTCACCTGATAGGCTAAATATAACCAAAAATGGCTAATATTTAAATTAACAATAAAATAAAATTGAAAAACTTAGCATATAAAATCAGAGGATTAATCAAAATTTGTTTGTTTGTGTATACATTCATTTTTTCCTTTATGTATGTTATTTGTTGTAACTGAATGGTTTTTATTTTTTAAGATCTTTCTCAGACTACATTCCATAACTTTTAAGATTGAATAGCAGTAGTAGTCAGGGTTAATTGGTCGAAGCTCGAGGCTTCACTTTTTAAATTTATTTTGCTATGTTTGAAAGGTAACTATTTATAAAAATTACTCTCAATTAAAATAAATTACAGGAATGCTTGTTGTTCAGAAAATCTGGCATGAAAACCAAAATGTTTATTAATTTTTTAGAAGTTATATCTATGCTACTGGTGTTTTTTTATTTAACTAGCATAATTATTTGATTTGATTTGATTCACCTCTAGCAGCCTTTGATGGATGTGATTTTCTTTTTGGAAGAAGCAGTCAAGCTCTACCTCCAGTGCCCTGTCCTTACTGATTAAGAACTGCAGTGTATCTGACTGTGTAAAGTTGCTCATGTTTGTGGTGTAGCAAGATCAGTTCCATATTTGGTTATCTTATGATTGAGGGCTATTCTCACCTGCTACCCGACTCCTTCCTGTGGGCAGGAGGCATGTGATTTATCGAAGTGCTTGCCTGTAGCTGCAGTCCTTCACTTACACCATTGGGTTAGAACCACTGAGGTCAAAGGCCATCTAGTTGACTTCCAGATGTGTTCAACGTACTAGCTTAGTGTCATAGTCTGTTTTACAGACAATTTCTTTGGTGCCCTGGATTTTCATTGCTTTGACCAAGCGAGTGTAACCTGTGCAGCAGTATCCTTTAAAATGACAGCATCCTCACTCTTTGTTGCCATAATTGAGGAAGAGCAATCTCTTCCTGATGTTTGCCCTCAGTACCTTAGTGTTCTCATTTATAGTTGTCTTGCTTTCCCTGGGTAGTGGTTTTGAGTCGAAACCTTTTTTCACTTTTTTGTCCCTTCACCATTGTTGCCATGATTGTTCCATCCATGGTCTTCTGAGATGGGGTTCTTTTGGCCCACATTCCTGTTTGAGTATCCACCTTTCCTGAGAAGCCGCCTCCTTTGTGGAGTTTAGCATGGATCCAAAATTTTCATGATGAAGTTGTCTTAGTTGCAATTGAGTGCCAAGCTTGGTGTGGTAGCATTCATCATTAATGTCCAAACATCTACAACTGTCTTAAAGAACAAGATTTTTAAATTCACAGGTTTGGTTCTCTTCTAAGGATTAGATAGGTTTGCAAACTAGATTGCTACTAGGCTGGCTCTTTCGCCTATAAGACTGTGTTAAGTCTTTCAGAAAAAATATATATATATATTTTTCTTTTTTTTTTGGAAAGGTGAATGATCTGATGTGTTCAGTTTACTCTCTGTACTGAATTAACTTGTGATTTCACAGCCTTGTTTGCTAAAAGACAACCTCAAAAGTATGCCTGGAGTGACTTTTCCCTTGTTTGTGGTGTGGCAAAGTATTTCTAGTTGGGGCATAAAGTTGTAAGTGTATGTGGTGTAATAGATCTGTTTTACATTCAGCTGTTGTAGCTGTTTATTAGTGAAGGTTATCTTACACCTGTGAATAATGTGTTAGGTTATGAGGTAGTGTGCAATTTTTGCAGTGCTTGCCTTGAGATAAGTGTTTTCTCTCCATGTTTTTCATGAGCTAATAAACAGGTATCAGTGAGTTGACAAACATATTTTGTTTCCTTTACTTTCAATTTAGAGTCATCTACTTAACTTTTTTTTTATAAGTTACATATGGAAAATGGTCACGATTTCTTCAGACTGCAGCTGAAGAAAAAAGGATGACAGCTTTGTATTTTGCAATGGAACTAGGCTGCAATTTAAATATCTCTGCCACACCTTGTAATGGGTCCTACAGACAACATTCATAGCTAAGTGGAGGTATAGGTTACATTGAACTTTCTTGATTGATTTTATGTGGTTGCTAAATTTAATCTAGTTTCTGATGAGGGTTAGTTTGCTCTTATTCCACACTTTCAAACTATCCCTATATTTACTAAGATTGTTATTTACTCTTTTTTTTGTTACATTTTAGGTTAATTATGTAGGATAACTTTTACATTATTTGCAGTAAATGCCTTAGCTTCTATTGTATGAAGAATATTTGCCATTTTTTCTGGTTCTGTGCTAGATTTTATTACCTTTAAGATAACTTTTATCTTACTGTTTGTATGTATAAATTTTTCATGTCTCAAGTAAGTTAGACTATGTTTATTTGCCAAATGTTTTCACCCTTATCATACAAAGTCTATCATCACACCTATGAAGTGATCAGTTGGATGGAGATTGGCCTTGAACTGAGCAGGTTTGGTCTACATTTATTACCTTGCTCTTGACTTTAACTAGACTACTAATTAATGCCTTAGTAATTAGTTTATAATCAATTTAAGAGACTGATAGATCTCCAGTTATCCAGACAGTCTTGTACCTTTCGCATGTAGTAGGGTGATCATGGCACCATGCTGGATAAGTTAGAGAACCTCTTTTAGAACTCTAATGTAGGGCAGTTGCTCCAATGGGATTTATTGTTGTTTATTGCCCTTTTGTCATCTTTTCATTAGTGTTTAGTGATTCTTCACAGAGCTCAACATTTGGGGCTCTAGTTTACTTTTTAAAGTTACCAAAAGGTCCTGAGTGCAAGGATAGGATTAAGTCTGTATACTGCTGAACAACTCTCTCTAATACTGATACTGAGCTTTTGATCTGATGTTAATGATGGTTTGACTTAATTTAGTTATTAGCTTGTTGACCTATCTTTCTTTTAATCCATGGAAGACTTTACTATAACCTTCCTTTCTGAGCTTGTGCCTTTCCCCTAATTCTGTTAATATCTTTTATTTATTTCTATTAGATGTTTTTAATGGCATAAATCCTAACTGAATTAGGGGAGCCTAAAGAATCCTGGTTGAATTCTAGTTTAAGATCACCCTTCAGGCCAGATTCCTTAACTTGTCTAAACATGCTTTGCATCTGACAGTAAATATCCTACATCTCACCATTCTAGTAAATCATGAACCTATTTTGTTGCATTCTCCTATTGATCTAGTAGCTTTCAATATATTCCAAGTATCCTGACTCTGTCAGGACCGTGTTCAACTTTTAGCTGCCTGGGCCTCTCATCTCTACCTATTTTCGAAGCTAACCTTATCTGAAAAATGGTCACTCCGGAATATACCTTTCTGGAAGATAGTATTAGGTTTAGCGCTCTAGGTGATACACTATATCTGTTTTGAGTAGAACGTGCATGGTCTGTTCTGAGGGTATTAAGTTCCAAAAACATCCGAACAAACCGATCTGTGAACACAAGGTTTGCAACTGCTTTAATCTGCATAGATGTCCCTTAGTGATTGGCAATCAGCTTTTGCTTGTCTAAGTCATGGCATGGGATGCAATTTAAATCACCCATTACATATGATCGTTTGTTATTTCTTTGCACCTAAGCTTCATTGGAGTTGGAAAGTTTCTAGCTGTGGTGTAAAGGTATATTGGCATGTGGTATACATAGATCATTTCTATGTTTGGCTGTTGTAACTGTTTATGAGGGAATCCTATCCTACACCTGTGAAAGTAGGTTGTGACATTAAGAGTTAGTTGGCCATTCAACTCCTTTCCAAAGGCACCCAATGTTATCCCTATAAGAGTGTGGTAGTTTGAACTTTCAGTCGAATAAGATAGCTACTCCATTTTTTTTATCCACTGGGATCTAAACTATAGAGCTTTTATTCTTTCCACTGGGTGAATTTAGAGCCCACCCTTTTCTGACTGTTGAAATGGAGCTCTTGCAGGCATGAGACATCTGTTTTATTTTTAAAAGAATAAGTTAAAAAGACTTAAAATGTTTTAAATTTGGTCCCTCTAACATTGAAGGAGAGAAATTTAATCATTCTATCCATAGCCACATGCCTTAAAAATGTTCATCTGTGCACATTAGTGTAAATCAAGACCTAGAAGTTAGCTGAGTACCTAAACAACCACTTTCACAGCCATTCTGGGCTCTCAATTCACAGCCTTTTTGCTTCCAGGTGACTTAGCTATTGCTGTTTCATGGATTGATGGAACAGGAAGTTCCTTTGCCTTAATTTCATCATAGGGGTTGCTTCAGGCTGTTCTTGAAGCTTCTTCCTGGTAATATGGCTTGGAAGGGCTTGGGAACTGTACTTATTTCTCTTGCCCTTCCCTTTCTTTTTGGGAATAGTGACTCTCTTCCAATACCACCATGTTGCAAGTGAGGCTGCTTTTACTTGGCTTTCCTTGCTGCCACAGCATTCATAACCTTAGGTAGCATGAATGGGAACTGACAGAGCCTTGGGGTTTGCCTAAGTTGGCTTTATAGCCCCCAACCATAGTCAAGGGCCATTGTGGGCTCACTCTACAGTGGGAAATCTGCAATGCAGGCTCCCATACCTTCAGCCCCACTGGTTCACCAATGCTGATCCAGTGAAAGCCCTATCCCCTCATGTGTTAATTGTGTGACTTACAGAGTGCTACAGTTCTTTTCCCCACTCAATGGAAATTTCAATTTTGGTTCCCTCTCAAAGTCTCAATAATAGAAAAAACAATAGTATAAATTAGCAAAGTGATGAACAATCTTTGATTAAACGCAATTTTTTAGTTTGTCATTCTAGCCAGATGAAATTTATAAAATTCTTTATTATGAATATTATAATTTAAATTTAATCACACACAAGAGTTACAGAAAATAGTAGTGCAAAGATTTTAAAGTACTGTGTGACCCATTTACAGTTCTGCAGGTCTTGTTTGAAAAGATCCGAGAGAATTGCTGGTGGAAGGTTTTCTTATTACAACCAGCAATTTAATAGGTATAACTTGTGAGAGCTGTACATACAAAATAGAGCAGTAGTTTTACTTATTGTGATCTGTTTTATTTTGTTTGTGTTTAAATTCTCTTCTCTATCTGGTCTAGTCTGTAAAAGATCTAGAATATGAAATATAGAAAGAAAATGTGTCATGATGCTATCTCTCACTGTGTATTACTTTAAACCACAGTCCTGTCACATGACACCACTCAGCTTTGCTAAGTGCAGTTCTGTTTCTTTTTGTATCTTATTTTTACATAGTTTTTCCTTCTAATTTTTAGCTACTTAGAAATCTATAATGAAAAAGTCAGAGATCTCCTACAAAGTACAGCTGGAAACAAATCCCTTCATACTCTGAGAGTACGTGAGCACCCAAAAGAAGGCCCCTATGTACAAGGTATGGCTATTGTGTGGGTGTGTGTGTGAATGGGGGGTCTGTTGGGAGGTTTGTTGTATAGGTGTGTGAAAGTGCAAAGGGAAAGGATTTGCTGTACACGGTCGATGTCATGAGTGTATGTGAGAATGTCTTATTCTGCCTCCTACTTTTTACTGTTTTGTTTTGGTTTGGTGTTAAGCCAGTGGTTCTCAAACTTTTCCATCATGCACCCTCCCCTGAATATAAATGAGTTGATTCACTCCTCCCCTGTCCCAATAATATAGTTTAACATGTAAAATAAACAATTATGGATACTGGCAGTTATATAAAATGGGAAATAAACTATGAACTTAGTTTAATGAGATGGATATGGTTGCACATTCTCACATATTAGCTCCATGTCAGGAATAATATCTGAAATTCCAAAGCAAAGACTTGCTTCCAGGCTTGTGCTGAGAACTGTGATCTGTATTTGTTTTTAATCATCAATAAATCTGGAAACATGGTCTTACTTACAGCGCTGTGCAAAAGTCTTGCTTAAAAATAATTCTTCCTGTAAATTAGCTGGCATTTTGTCAAAAGCAGTTGTTATCAAATCTTGTTCATTAAAGTATTTCTATATTACTGTTGTGCATCTATTCCAATAATATTAAACATACGAGATGTAGTCAAAAAGTATCCGACCTTTGGCCAAAAAAACAAGTAATATTAAAAAACTCACCATTTTGATTTAGTTTCCTTCAAAGTATTTGCCTTGGGAGTCTTCACACTTCTGCCAGCATTCCTGCCACTGCTGGAAACGTTTCTGGAAATCACTTTTTGGGATGCTGTAGAGCTGTGCCGTCGAGTTTTGCTTTGACTCAGTGTTTTTTTTTTAGCTTTGGGAATAGCCAGAAGTCACACGGAGCCAAGTCTTGGGAGTAGGAAGCCTGACGAACAAGTGGTGTGTTATGCTTGGCGAGGAATGCTTGGACGACATGGGCGGAATGAGCGGGTGTGTTGTCATGGTGGAGTTGCCAGTTCTTTGCTGCCCACAGGTCGGGTCGTTTTCGCCGCACAGCTTCATGAAGGCGACGAAAACCCCCCCCCCCCCCGGGTAGTATTCTTTGTTAATTGTCTGACCTTGTGGTGCATATTCATGGTGCACAATACCTCTGTAGTCAAAAAAACAGGTCATCATCAGTTTAACATTGCTGTGCACCTGTCTTGCTTTCTTTGGTCTTGGTGAGGATGGATGCTTCCATTGGGATGATTGCAATTTTGTTTCAGGGTCATAGCCGTACACCCATGTCTCATCGCCAGTGATGATAGTGTTCATGAAGTTTTGATCTTGGCTAGCACACTCCAGCATGTCCTGGGAGATTTCCTTTCTGTTTTCTTTCTGCTGGTCAGACAGCAACTTTGGTACGAATTTGGCCGACACCCTCCTCATGCACAAATCTTGTTATAATTGACTGAACTGACCCATGGCTGATTCCAACTTCGGCAACAATCTCCTCAATAGTCACACAATGGTCTTCATAGACTATTCCTCGAACCTTTGCAATCATTTCATCGTTTATGCTAGTCGATGATCTGCCACAACGTGGCTCACTGTCCACTGAGGTGCGGCCATCTTTGAACTGGTTGTACCACTCCTTTATTTGTGTTTTTCCCATAGCATCATCTCCAAAGGCCTTCTGAATCTTCTCGATAGTCTGGGCTTGTGTATCCAAGTTTTTGGCAGAATTTGATACAGTAACTTTGCTCAATGCGCTTGGTCATCTTGACTCAAAAAGAAAAATCGCACAGCACACTCTTCACATCTGTACTCAACGCGTCACTGCAGGTGACTGGCGCAACCTACAGACACAAAACTTTTTGCGCATGCTCAGGAAGGACGCGGCCACCTAATACCCATGCGGATTTTGCTCACACATTATTATTTTGTTCAAACAAATTCAAGGTTGGATACTTTTTTGACTACACCTCGTATTGTTTCATTGTAAGAAAAGTTATAATTTTTAGAAAATCATTTGCATCAAATCAACGTGTGCGAAAGTGTTGCATAAAATCTCGACATATCTAATCAATTCAGATTCAATTCCAATTATACAGAAAGTGATCAGATCTATCAATAATGAGTAGAATATCCGAAATTCTTGATAACTTTTTTCACAACGACGAGGCATGCTGGCTACCAAATGCTGACAATTGTCACTACTGAACTCCGACCAGGCTTCCTTGATTTTCCATTTCAAATCGGTTTGATTTTTTGGTTTTTTGGCACTAACGCTGAGTTTAATCAAGTGCCAAATGTTTTCGATGGGATTGAGATCCAGGCTTTGAGCCGGCCAGTCAAGGAGGGGTATTTGCAACTCTGCCATCAAGGCCTTGACACTCCTAGCTGTGTGGATGGGGGCATTGTCCTGCTGATAAATGGTTGTCAGGGGCATGTGGTCACATATACGGTTTGACAATGTCCGAGATGATCTTAGCATAGTCATAAGCATTCATTCATCCCTCCACGTGATGCAACGGACCAACAACGGACGATTGAAAACAACCCCAAACCATGGCCGAATCTCTCCCTGCTTGCAGAGTCGGTCGAGTGCAACTAGGATGGTATTTCTTGGACACCAATCGCCGAACACACACCTGACCCGCCAAGTGGACCCTCATGAATTTGCTTTCGTTGGAAAACAACACTCTGGGCCACTGGGCCATGGTCCAGTGGAGATGGTCGTGAGCCCACTGCAGTCGCTTTCAATGATTGTCCAGACTGATGAATGGCTGCTTCTGTGCCAATTGCCCGAACAGTCCCATGTGGATCAAACACTGTCTGATGGTGCACGAGGCCAACTGGATCCCGTGGTGCCTTGACAAAGCAGTCTGGATGTCGGTGGAAGTGCAGAATCGGTCCAAGTTCGACATGCGGGCGATCAGATGATCCTGTTGAGCCTTCATTTTCCACAGTCTACTGGCTCTGCATTTCGAAATTAAGCTCCCTTCGGCTTGCCAACATTTCAAGGTGCGAGATATCGTTGACTGATTGCAACCGATACGATCTGCAATGACCCACTCAGTTTCACCATCTTCTTTCATGCGAATGATTGTGGCCCGCTGTTCGGGTCAAATATCGGGCTCTCGGCATCACTATATTCAACAAAAATGAATCAGAATAGTGGAAAATGACAGTTTTTCATATTTATATTCTACTATCCTAAACTATTATAGCACAAAATATATATTCTAATTTTTTGTAGTTTATGCAACACTTTTGCACATGCTGATTTCATGCAAATTATATTATTAATATTTAAATTTTGACTCTGCAATTACAAAATGGATCTTAGTGTTATAAATCATTTAAAGACACCGATACCTCTCAATTAAAACAGAAAACATACAATAGTTACTAATTTCTACAAAATAAGAACCCATTTTCTAAGTCTAGTAATTTTTATGCAAGACTTTTGTACACTGCTGTATATAGGTTGAGGCAAAAGGCATAAGTATGTTCATTGAAGCTATTGTGATTGTAGGAAACTCCTGCTGTTGCCTTAGCCAGATCTCTTCAAGTTCCTTTTCTTTAAATTTGGCTTATCTGATCTAATATTCATGAGCTGTTCACAAACATCCAATGGAAGATGATGATATTCTACATTGAAAGCAAATGGCATTCTTACCCAATCATAAATTTTATTCTTGCCAAGTTTGGAAAATATTTTTGAAAATGAACTTGTAACTGGGAAAGATGAGTTAATATAATATTTTTAACTTCAGCACTAAGATAAATACTGCCACTAGTGAGAAAATTATCAAGGCATGTAAACAGCTGTATTCCCACTTTTCAAAGCTTCTACCCATGCCTGAACTTTGTTATTTAGCAACAAAATGTTTGTGTTTTTACCTTGAAGAGAAATATTCAATTCATTTACTCTTTCAACGATGTCAGTTAAATAAAATGCTAAGAACATTTATTTTTGTCGCAAAAGTGAGCAGCCAAATCTGGTTGTTTATCATTGAGAAATATGTGAAGTTCATCACTAAGCTCTATAAATCTTGTGAGAACCTCGCCTCAAAAGACTCATAAACAGAAACCATTTCTCTATACAAAATACTAAAGAGTCTAGAATTAAGAGCACAGCTTTTCACAAAATTCATTATCATTACAATGTTTTTCAACATTCCATTCAGTTCACTTACAGGATCCTTAAAAGCTAAATGTTCTCTGTGTATCATGCAGTGTAAATGTATTGCATTAGGTGCTACTTTTCTCAACTCTGCTTTAAATCCTATGTTCTTTCCAGTCATGACAGCAGTACCATCTGTGCATACACCAATGCAGTTTGACCATTCGAGCTTCTTCTCCAAAAAGATATCATTTACTTCCTTGAATATATCAAGCCTTTTGTTGTTCCTGGAAGAGGCTTGCAAAACAGAATATCTTCATGGACTTTATTCTCATATTGATATCTCACAAAAACTATAAACTGAGCATAATTTGAAATATCTGTAGTAGACTTGTCCAGTTGAACTGCAATTGTGCTACTTTCATTGATGCATGATATCAAGTGTGATTTGACATTAGCAGCCATTTTGTTTATTTTCCTTGCTACTGTATTGTTGGAGATAGGGATTGACTTCAATTGGTTGCAATATTGCATTATGCACAATTTGGCACATTTTCACTTTCACTGCAACTGGTAAATCCAAGGATTCTCCAATTGTATGGGCTTTTTTAGCTTTTGCAATTAATAATGCCACCTCAAAAGATGTTCTTAGCAATTTATCATTTATTGTAATTTGTTTATCAAAATATTGTATTTGTCTTCTCTGTTCTTCTGCTCTTCTTTGAAAGAATTCCAGAGGCTTGTTCTGGTATTCAGGATGCTTTGTATTCAGATGGTGACTTAGTTTTATAGGTTTCACCCCTGTCATTGGTGAGTTTATCGTAGCAAATCACACATGTGAGCCTCTCTTTGCTATTGACAAATGTTGAGATGAAACCATATTTCAAGTAATCTGAATCATACTTATGAATTTTTGCACATGTTATATTGGTACATATTTTTCTCTTTTCTGCTGACGTCGTTGTGATTAATAATGACATTGAAGTGGAGGGAACTAATGAAGTCGACGCCAGCATTGTTTAAATTGCTGATAACGATATCCCATCAGAAAAATTCATTTCTTGTTTTTTTCACTGCTTTCTGTCTCTTTGTTAATTTTCTCTCAAATTATCCACCTATCCATGGTAGGGTATTTATAAAATCAAAATTTGAAATAGAGATATTTACGATGATAAAAATGTTGTTAAAAAAGTCAACATGTGTTCCTTCTAACTTATTCTACAAATGCCTTTCATGGAATCACTGTTCTGCGCATGCACAGATTTTGAGCGCATACAAATTGTACACTACACTTAAGAAGGGGCAGCTGTCTGAAGTTGTACTTTTCCCTGATCTCTCATTCACAATTTCAGAAACATCATTTTTCCTCCTTGAAGTCATCGCAAAAGATTCAAAGTGGTTGAACAAATACTAAAACACTAAAGATTACTCCTAAACTCATGTGATGATGAAACTAACACACGTCTATTTCATTTCCTGTTAGTCGCAGAATAGAAAAATCGATGTCTTACATGATGTTTCCTTACTGAGATACATCGCTGTCTCTGATGAGTGAATTGAACAATTTGATCAGTGACTTAGGAGAAGGGGTAAGAGATGAATGGATTATTTTAAAAATCATAGCAGTTCTTGACTTTGGCCTTAGCTTGACACTGCAATGGTGTCCTTAAATATTTCACACCCACCCACCCCAGTCTGAGAACCACTGTGTTAAGCAGATTTAATTCATTATCTGCATGCAGTAACTTTTATTAAACAGTCTCGTCCATTTATGATTATTTCCTTTTGTTGTTGTTGTTTTTTAATACTTCAGATCTTTCCATGCATTTTGTAAGTAATTATGAGGACATCAGGGCACTTATGATTCAAGGAAACACAAACAGGTATTTTCTGTTTTTGCTTTGTGCTACGTAAATGAAGATTATTGTAATGATTAATATAAATTAACTCACTCAGATTCTGTAATTAAATCAGAGTATATTTTTTAAACATTGCTTTTTTAGTATTATTGTCAACATTTAAGAATTGCCTCCTTGGAGTTCATTTGACTTGTCCTTGATTGCTTGTGCATGTGCAGTAGTTATCCCTCATTCTGCCTGACCCTTGATTAGCGTTTTTTAAATTAATCAGTCATACACGATGTTCATGATTTGCATTTAAGCACTGGAAGAGTTTTGTCCTAGAAAAGTCTACACTTCTGCTGACCACATAGGCTCTGTAGGTCTGTTTTTATTTCATTTTGCTGCAGTTAATGAGTTTTGATGCTGTGACTTAATAACTTCAGCTCTGCTTAACCGGTGACCAATAAAGGGTTTTGCTTATGTGTGTTCATGTTTGTTTTCTGTCAACCCATAGATTCATTGGATGGATCAGATGATGTGATTTTGGATTATCAAACCTAAGCATTAATCTACCGCAACAATTGTGTTTTTCATTTGGGGGTGGGCCTGCAACAACCTGAGACCAGGGCGGGTATAGCAGATTATTTGCTGTTGTGTTAGTAGCATATGGAATCCACTAATCTAAACAGATGACTACTATGGTTTGAATTTTGGCTGATTCAGGTGTTGATTTTGGATTTTACTGGTTAAAGTAATTCTATCAGTCTTGGAAAACCATCCTTGAATTTAATTAAAAGTACTTTTTTTTTTTTTTGCTTTATTGTTGTTATTGGTTCTTGATGAGTCTTCTGTTTGCCATAGTTTTAAATTTAAAAATACCAAATTTAACAGGATTGTTAGAGAACCAAAAACCAACTGATTGCTTTGGTTAACATGGTTAATTCACTTTGATATTTCAGGACAACTGCTGCTACAACCATGAATGATGTCAGTAGCAGATCCCATGCAATCTTTACCATTCTTTTCACACAGGTAATATTACACTTCTACTGTGAATATGCAAGAAACAGACAGACTAAAGCAGTATTATTGTACACAAGCAGCTTTTCTGGCATTTTAAGTGAACCATAATTTTTCTCTTCCCTCTCAGTTTACCATGAATTTTTAGGCAAGTTTCATAAAAACAAAACAACAGAAACACTTTAGTTTGTATGGAGTAGATTAATGAAGAAACTGATATGTATAATTCATCAGAAGTATGGAATGGGATAGTAGTTCTCAGTATAGTTGTTACTGTCATAATGCTCAACTGAAACAAATATCACAATGCATGCTTGTTACCCTTAAGTTTGATAATTATTGCAGTGAGTCAAAAGTAATGGAAGCAATTGTAAATTTGCATCTTTATTTTTCTGGAGGCAGATATAGAAGTAACAAACTTTACAGACATTTGAAACATTTTTATTTAGAAAATTTTTTTTAACATTTGATTTGTTGAGACTACCTGAATTATTTATATATGTATATATAATCAGACTTCTTAGTATATCAGAAAAAAAATTTTGAACTTAGGCACCTTGAACACCAGATGTACTTGTGGATGCAAAATGTAATAATTAAAGAAAGGCAATTATAGATATAATTCACCATTTTAGGAAAAGTGAGAGCTGATAATTGTTTCATTATTATTTAGTAAATATTACAGGTCCAGTGTCACCTAACCCTGCCTGGTGCTGTTCTAGAGTTCATGTGACTGCCCAGCATTTTAACATGTTAGGTCCATCTAAGAGAGCATTTTTAAAATACTTTTTAAACATTACAGGTGTATACCAGTACATAAGGTACATAGCTGGATACTTGTGCATTCTATGGCTATTAACTGCTTTTTTTCCTTTGGTAATCTTTAGGCAAAGTTTATTAAAGACATGCCTAGTGAAATTCACAGTAAAATTCATTTAGTGGATCTTGCTGGCAGGTAAGTTTAAGTTTGACTAATATGTGATTTGAATTTTTTTTTTCTGTACTTAAAACTTTCTTGACCTTGAACCTGACTGACTGAACCGTAAGAGTTATCCTTCTGTTGGTGTGTGTGTTGCACAAATTTAAGTCTTACTAAAATAATATAATTATGGGAAAATGTAGTGGTGTAAGAATTTACTTTTACTGGTGTATGCCATTATATTATGGATGCATTGGAAGTTTAGTTGGATAGTTTGTCTATAGAAAGAAAAACATCCTCAACTTTCTACATAGTGTATACGCATTTCTATATGCCATTACTTCATTATAAATTGTAATATTTTGCATAAATCCACATTTTTTTTGTATTTTAAATAGAAATCATGATTTATAGCTTATGCAACAAATCTTTTTTTAAATAATGTTTTCAAAAAATAAAAAAAAAATATGTTTACTGTTCAAACTGCTTTTTTAATACAGATTTATCTGTTCATTTACAATTGGTACGAGCTGAGATGTAGGAAGCATAAAGAAGTATGCATCCTTTTGTCTTCGTTTTTTGCTGGATGATTCACAACTTTAAATTGTTTCTCTGCTTAGTGAGAGAGCTGATGTTACTGGTGCTACAGGACAACGACTAAAGGAAGGAGCCAGCATCAATAAATCTCTTGTTACTTTGGGCAACGTTATTTCCATTTTAGGTATGTAGTTGTCTATATCCAATTCAGTTTGCTGACTGATATCAATCTGATTAGTTTGGTAAGAGTATCATTTCATTTCCAGCTGACATTAAATCATTTTGTTTTGCTCTGATCTCCTTTGTGAGTCCAGACTTCAGGCAAGGTTTTTGCTGGCTACCTTTATTATTCATATGGAAATTCACCATTTAAACCAATTAACTGAAAGCTCTTGCTACATCCAGAATATTTTGCATATAGGAAGTGGGGGTCTATCTCTAAGAGGAAACCAGGCTGATTGAGTTTAAATTGCACTACTTAACTTCAGTAATGTTGTAAAAGTTTAATTCTTGATAACATTTTATCTGTATTTTTGTTGTTTTTTTAGGCAGCTGTATGTGGTTTTGCTTTTTTTTTCAAAATTATTTCTAGATTTATTTATTTCCTAGAGTGATAAGGCAGCAGGATTCTTGGACATCTTGTGCTTTATCTCTAAACTGCAGCTCATATTGAGTTTTGCTGTATGACAGAAAACCTTTTTTTCCAGTCTTCTACGAGTCCCCCTAACTCCACACACACACACACACACACGTCATTATGAAATACTTTTTTAAAGTGAAAAATTAAAAGTTACAGCCCTGGGAATTTTATTTACAGGTTGCCTTTCTTACAGCCTAATACTTCAACAGTAATTTTTTTTTTCATTCTTCTGTGTTTCTCTAAGCAATTTATCATTATCATTATAAGAACTTCCATCAGAAAATTTTCTCCATTTCCTCATTGGATCTACCTTCAGTTTCTTGTTTCTTGGTCAGCTCATGTTCCTTCTGTAAAACTACCTAGCTTATCATTTTGAATAAATTATGACATTGTATCACATGACTTCATAATCTTAGCTTGTCACACAATTACTTTGCTAAAGGCTGGTTGATGTCATTGCCTGAGCAAATGTTAGGGAAAATGAATTTAAGACTGTTTTTTCTGAAAGAACTCAACTGTTAAAACTTTTCTTAAAATTTATTTATTTTGAGAAAAGATGTATACTTAAACAGAATGAAGCTTGTTTCTTTCCAGCAGGAAATGTAAGAGAGAAAAATATTAGGCTTCTAATTTTATACTTCAAAGACAACCATAGCAGAATTTCATGTCATGTGGATTAATTATCTTCTGTTTGTATTATTGGTGTTGTCAGGATGTCTAAATACTTTTTCAGCTGAGAAGTCTGAGGAAGAAAGCAAAACAAAGAATGTCTTCATACCTTATAGAGACTCGGTCTTAACGTGGCTGCTGAAGGATAGTTTGGGGGGAATTCCAGAACGATCATGGTGGCAAGTAAGTAGGTCTGAAAATATTTTTTTGGATTATAGAATTTTCTATAATGAGATAGATTTAAAAAAAAAAAAAATCCCAGCAACAAACAGAGCTTTATTTCTTGCAGCAATTTCTCCTGCTGATGTAAACTATGGAGAAACACTAAGCACCCTAAGATATGCTAACAGAGCCAAAAGCATTATTAATAGACCAACAGTTAATGAGGTGAGTATTAAAAGAAAATTTAAATGGTTTTAATGAATTTTATCATTTTCTTTGGTTCATGATTTTTAGAAATTATTATTATACTATTCTGTACTCTTACAGGATCCTAATGTGCGTCTAATCAGAGAGTTGAGAGAGGAAATTTCCAGGCTAAGGGCTCTTCTTGGTGGGAACATTGTAAGTATATTTTATAACTGTCTCTTGTGGCTGATACCAGTGTGTCTGTGAACTGGGGAATGCAGCAAATAAAGCTTATCAAGCAAAATTCCAACTTTTGGCGAACATGCAGAGAGCTTTTATAGAATACAGAGAAATATCATTGATTTTAAAAGTTAATAATGTACTGAGATTAATAGTTATGTTAAAATTAGAGTTATTATGCACAGGTCTTAAGATTTAAATAGAAAATTAATCCACTTGTTATTTTATTGTGTATTTTTCAGTTTAGTGTGTTATGTAGATAAGTCTTTATTTTTATAGATTTTCTAGCATTGTGTATATGCGTGTATACACATTTTTGATGACTTGACATGGTCATCCATGTCTTAGAATGTTTTGAAAATACTAAACATAATTTATTTTTTTTAATTATTATTATTTATCACACAGTAGTGTACTAGTTCTGAAATTATTTAAAAATAAAATTGGAATTTTTAATAATGGTACAGCTGAATGTCTCAAATCTGGCAACATCTGGACTGAAACCTTACCAGATCTTGGATTTTCCCAGGTTCTGGACAAAAAATATCTGTAATCCATCCTAGGCCTAAGAGATATCTACAACAAAGTAGGAAAGTATATTAATAATACGGTTTTATTTTTTTGATTCAACAAAGATTTCTTCCTGTATCTGCTTCCAACTAAAGGCGAACAAGTTTTATACAGGTGATGACGACAAAGCACAGCAGAACATCACAGAAAACACCAATAGGCAGAGGAGTGTCTAAAGGTGGTGGTAACGTACATGGCTTGGCTCGGGTGAGAGGACAGGCTCAGCCTGCTATGTGTTGACTCAGCTCCAATCATGTCACCAGAAACAAAGGGGCAAATCGGGAAATTTGTAGAATTTTTGGCCAAAAGTCCAGATTACATTGGACTATATTTTTTACTTTATTTTAAGTAGAATATTTTCAAAAATGTTTTTTTTTTTATGTTTCTGGATTTCAGGTGTTAAACTGTAAAAATAAATCAGTTACATATTTGTCACTTGCTATTTTTGGAACTATTTATGATTAAATTCTGACGTATTTTATGCAAATAACCAGCTGTTGTGTGGAAAATTGTTTTTGATGTTCTGCTTAGTTAAATATCTTTAAGTTATTAATGCTTTCAACCTTTTCATGATAATGAGCAAATATTTTTAATTTTTTTAAAAAAACAGGATAACATTTCAACACCAAAAGTTCAAGAAAAACTCCACGAAAATGAAGCTAGGGTAAGTTTGTATGATCAGAGTCCAGGGGAGAAACAACAGTGTTTATAAGGATGTAGATGTAATGAACAGGTTTACTGGTGAATAAAAGTTAAGATGAGAAGGGAAAGCTATTGGTGATGTTATTTACAAAAGTTAGAAGGTTAGTTCCGGTAACTGGAATAACTCAAACTAACCCTCTAACTTCATTAATCATTTTGAAACACCATTAGTAAAGCTGATTTTGTTGTTGTTGTTGCAAGTCGTTTTTGTAAATCACAAAATAGAGTAAATTTCAATAGGCAGCATTTTACAGTTCTTTTGTCTGACTAAAGATTAAAAATAAGTATTTTGTTCTCAAAATCATCTTGCATACTTGTTGCATTTGTTCATGCCATAGCTAAGGTGAACTAGACTAACATTGTGATGCAGGTTATGAGGATATAAGTCTGAAAACACTTGGATAACTTATGCTTAATGTGACAAGTGACTTCTAGCTTTGATGTTTTATAGGTAAAAATCTTGACAGAAGAATGGACAGGAAAGTGGAAAGAATCGGCCAATATTCTTCAAGTAAGGCACCGCTCGTATTGTTCTTTTTTAACTGATCTTCAGATATTTGCCCTAGCTCTTGTTAGTGCTGTACATCACAGTTTCTTCAGAAGTTATTTGGAAACAAACAGGATGTTTCTGGTTAGGGTGGCTTTGAGAAGCAAACACTTTGACAGCTTTGTTTCTGCTCTTAAGAAAAAACATTTTACATGAACTAATTTGAAAAATGTCAGAATAAGATTCTGATTATTTTCTGTTGAATCTATTATATGGTGAGTAATAATAATAAAAAAAAACAAACTTTAAAATGTATTTTATTAATTTGATTTATATTTGCTAATTTTATGCATGTATTTTGAATGTTGAAATTTTATTCTTTCTGCTTGAATGCATCTAAATGCAATGTGCATTTTCATTTCTACTTCTAGCTATTTGTTGGTAATAAAGGTTAAACACAACCATCAGTGGTACAACCAGTACATAGACAACTTTAGACAGACCTTCAGCAACAATAGTTTTTTGGTTTCTGAACAGGTTTTCTGAATTTTTCAACTCACTCAAAATGGATTTGTCCTTTAAGATTAGTGTGCTTGATGAATTACAGCAATTATGATGGTGCTGTTATGAGCTGTTATCAAAGTAACAAGTTCAACTGTGTGAAGTTTATTATCTGCTGACTACTAACACACTGCTTAGAAACTTGCTTTTGTTACAGATTTATACTGAATGGTCACAGACTTTGTAAGCACTAAAGCTCTTGGAAATTAAGTGGTTAAATATATTCAAGTAGCACATGGATTGAAACTTGGTATTAGCTCAGTCTTTTTGTTCTCACTGATAGTGTATATTTTAGAAAGTTTGCTAATTGGAAGTCTTCTCCTGATATTTGATCTTTACAACATTATAAAATTAGACAAAGTAATCTTCACTGCCATTATCCATCTATCAAACAACAACACAAAATTCTGTGCAGATAGTGTGCATCATCAGTTTGCTATATGCATTCAAGATAGTGGCTGTACAGTGGATTGCAGAAATAATGGCAATCCTTTGAAAACCCATAGACTTGCCTGGTCTTGAGAAGTAGAAAAACAAACAGCATCAGTATGGACTCTGTCAAGTGGAGGTTTTGTTTTATGAGATAGCGATGATGCCTCAACAGCTTTGGTCTGACTACCAGAGAAATCAAATTTACAAAAAAATTATCTATATTAAATTAACATGGTTTTCATTTCCTTTAAGCGGTTTTGCATGGAAGTTAAAAATGGAGATGCTAGAAAAATAAATTTGTGAAGATTATTTTTAATAATCTGATTTTAAAAAAAAAAGAAAAAAATCATTGAATACTTGCTGCAAGTAAGAGTGACAGTCTAGAGTTTTTCTTAAATCTGTTGAAGCATTTGCAATGAATCACATTATGTATTACACTGCAGGAACAAAAAACGCTGGCCTTGAGAAAGGAAGGCTTGGGAGTGGTGCTGGATTCTGAGCTTCCTCATCTTATAGGAATTGATGATGACATTCTTAGTACAGGAATAATGTTGTATCACTTGAAGGTAACTGTACCTGGTTTTCCTATAGGGGTCATTCTGACTTAAATCAACCAGATTTGGAAAATCTTCTCAGATGGCTGTCTCTGATTTTGTTCTAATTTGGTGGGTAGTTAGATCGATGCATCTGGAGAACGGCCTGAAAATATGGCTTTGAAATTCCTAATCATTCTCAAGTTAGAACTCCTTAAGTGTAGGGGGGGGTACCCCTGAAAAAACACATTAAGTACTCTGAGCAATTTTTAGAGGCTACCATTCAAAAACTGTAAGAGCTGGCTGCTTATATTTTTTTTCACCTCACCTTTTATAGGTAAAGATCAGGGAAAAGCAATAAAATTCTAATTTTTCTGTTATATCTTGGAGCAGGGTGCTCCAAAAATAGAAAAAATCACACTGTTGTGAAAAAATTAAATATTAAAAAATTCTTATGCCTGCATTTCTACCTGTAACAACTATTCCTTTGAGTATATGGAGCTCATGTAGCCATGAGAATAACTTCCCAAAATAAAATACAAGTGGCACCACTCGTGGCCAAATTTGGCCAACCCTTAAATATGACCAAAATTGAGCAGCCATTATGCCAGTGTGGCTTCAGTGGAAGGGATTTGGGATATTTTTTACTTAAAATAGCACATCATTGCCATCAAAGTGCACTAAGTTCCTAATCCCTTCCATATCTCTTTCCCCATCAAATAATTTACCAAATAATATCAATTTTGGTATATTTCTAGCTATGAGATATTTGGTAAATTTTTTATACCATAAAATCATCAATATTTGTTACATAACTCTTACAAGTGGCACACAAACTAATCTAATGATGGAGATTTTAGATTTTCCATTAGAATTAGCATGTAAAAAATGAGTAAGGAGCTTTAGTGCATCTAAAATGAGATTGTCTGACAGGCACATTGCACAATCCTGAAATTGAAAAAAATGAAGATGCCTTACCTAAAATGTTTGGGATGATTACGAGTGCAGTTTGTAACTTGAAGCTTCTCAACAATGTCTCTTAAGTGCCTCATTCTGAACTTTGTATGTTCTTCCTGTGGCTGTGGCTGGAGGTCTATAACGCACAAAATGTCACTTTGTGGTACCCACCAAACATCATCTCTAGTTAGCCACTTAAACAACTTTGAAAGGCCCTTAGGTATGATGAATTTGATATGGTAGTCCTGATTCTCTTCAGAAGACTCAAGTACAAGTTCAATCCACCAATGTCCATCATATATGCAAGCAACATACTGTCCGGGATTGGGTGTGTTTTCCTTTCTTGCAGGAGGGATGCCATCATGCTGACCAGAGACAGACACCACTGTAGAGGCATCATTGATGGAGACTCTTGACACTAAGTAGTGAAGTAGTTGATGGGATGAAGCAATGGTAACTTCTTGTCCCGGGGACTATTTTTGCTTTTGCAAAACATAGCTCCAATTTTATTGCTTCTGAAGTCCGCTCAAAAAAGACCTGGGTGTTAAGATCTGGTTGTGTTCAGGGCACTACAAACTGGCTTGTACTGCCAGCCATTTCACTGTCCCTCCATTGCCATCACAGGTATTTTTTCCATGACTAGTGGCAAAAAAGTGCCATTCTGCATCAAGATTCTGAAAAGCATTGACAGTGACTGTGTCATGTTTAAGATGGTCACTGATACAGCATACAAAACAGTTTGTCATTATCTTTATAGTAGATGGAAAAAGGATGTAGGGTAGGTAACCTGGGAATTGTCCTGGTAGAATCCCTGAATGCCATCCTGGATAATAAATGAATAGTTCTCTGAAAAGTCCAAGATAAGCAGAGCAGTATCATCTAGCAGTGTTAATGCTTCCTTTAGTTGTTTCAGATATCCAGACTGAGCCTTAGTAGTAAATGGTGCGGTGCGATTATCCACACTTTCTGTAATGTCCTGGATGTATGACTGAACAGTGGATGTTCTGGTGATCAGCTCATTTCAAGCAGTATGAGTCCACTGTTTATAGGATATTTCATCCTCAGGATCATGATCCTCATAGAGGAGAGTTTGGATGAAAGGGCTTTTTTCCCAGGACACTGGACATTAATGCAACATACACTCTCTTGATTCTACACTACAGACCACTTTACCATGAGTGATGTGCTATCTAACTGTGATGACAAGGACCATGCCATAAGTTTAACATTTTGGTGTATAAAACTCACACACACACACAGTGTGGATTTTTTTTTGATTCTACAGCTATGCACCACACGAGTCATAACTCTAAAAAATTTGCTGAATCCTATCAATTTCAGTTTTCTCTTTGAAGTGAACATGTAGCTCACGATGGTTTGACAAAAGCATTTGCTTTGGCTTGGGCACCTTTTCTTCATTAATCTTTACCATAACAACATCCTTTTTATCTGGACGTAAATGCAGGATATTTCGTTGTCATAAAATTTCAAAACTACTATTGTGTTAAGTGGAAGGGCCTTACCATGTTTAGGAGCTACATTAGCCAATATTCTGTCCTCTTTTTTTCAACTATCATGTTTGCTCAGCCTGGTATGTTATCACACTCAATTCTCTGGCTATCTTTTCTATGCTCCAACTCAATGGTGCCAGTGTTAGTTAGAATTTGTGCCTGTTTCTACCCTGGGGATTTCAAACAAAGTTTCTTTAGTCACCATTATATCAAAGTTCCTGCATTTACAACATCCCTTTTCCCTGTGTAACTCTGAAAGAAGTGCTGGCTAGATTCAGTGTTTCAGCCATCCTTTCCTGAAGCATCAGTAAGTTTTGTTTTACCATAGGATACCATATCCCTTGTACTTACGTTAGCCAGCTTTAAGGGGAGCACCCAAGAGCAACAAGACTTGAATCAAGTGTCTTGACGTTGGTCTGTGCTGGAGGATAGAAATTCTGACAGTCTTCATATGCAGAACTAGGCATTTTAGTCCTAGTACTTTTTGCCTTACATCATGATTCCAACAAGATCAATGTCAATTAAACTACTTCCAACAGGTGCTTTATTTGCATGGCCATCAAATGGATTACAAACCCTTTTTTGTTTATCTGGAAATTTCTTCAAGTAGATAATGCTCATTGCACACAGTATCATCTTTGTTCAAACTGTGTCCTCTCCTCCCCACCAGGGTACTTTCCGGATGGGGTAATGATGATACCTCAAAGATCCTTGGTGCCCATGTGTATACTGTCTTATGACATTCATCCTGTAGAAGCAGATGTAGAGAGCACTGATTTGATGCCATGACTGTTTCTTAGCAGAATCCAAATATCAACTGAACTTGGAAGGCACATGCTCGCTGAGCCGCTTGGCGTAGTATGTACTATGTATAATAAGCTGGCATCATTATCTATTTATAGTACTCACTGACCAATGCTCAGAAAGCTGGCATCATTATCTATTTACCATGGAGCCACGTGTTACTGTTGCACAAATTTGACTCTCAATTTATTGTTTATTAAATAACTAAGTGATTAATGGACTTTCCCCTTTTACTTACAGTGCAGAGTGCACAAAATTTGGAAGTTAATCAATATTTACAGGCCAACAAGTTTTATACTGAATGTAGTTTTTCACAGAAGTAGACACCAGAGAAAAAAGAGAGCAGTCGGCATCATGCCCACTAAGATGTGCTCACTTAGGCAGGTAGTATTCCAAAGCCCCTTTACATTTGACATGTTCACTCTGCCTCCTGAACATGGGGCAAGTTAGACATAACCTCATTTTGGAGGCACTAAAGCCCTGAACTCATTTATTGCACACAAAATCTAATAGCAAATCTAGATCCTACGCCATCTGATTAGTCTGTGCCACTTCTCAGAGTTCTGTGACAAATGTTAATGATTTAAATGGTATACTTTAAATGAATGTACCAAATACATGTTCCTCGCCATTGCTTGAAATATATGAAAATGGTTATTATTTGATGGGGATGGAGAGATGGAAGGGATTAGTGGTTTAGTGCATTTTCATGGCAAATAAGTGTGCTTTCAGAGAAAAAAATATCCCAAATCCCTTCCATCAGGGCCACATTGGCATAATGCCCCCCTCCAAAGTTGGATAATATTAAGGGGTTGGCTGGCTTTGGCCACTAGTGTTGTCACCTGTACATTATCTTGGGAGGTTATCTCTGTGGCTACAGGAGCCCCATGTACCCACACACCAAAATTGCAGAGGTCAACTTGGTAGAGGCATAGCTGTAACAATTTTTTAATATTTAATTTTTTTTGCTACGATGACATTTTCCCATTTTGGGAGCACAAATGCTCCAAGGTATAACAGAAAAATTAGAATTTTGCTGCTTTTCCTTGATCTCCACTTATAAAAGGTGAGGTGAAGAGAAATTTAAGATTCCAGCTCTTACAGTTTTTGAATGTAGGCTCTAAGAATGGTACAGAGTGCTTAATGTGTTTTTATCAGGGGAACTCCCCCACTCCCATCACATTCTAACTTGAGAATGATTAGGAATTTCAAAGCCATATTTTCAGGCAGTTTTCCAGACGCACCGATCTACCTACCTGCTGAATTTGAACAAAACTGGAGATGGTCACCCAGGAGCTGCTGGTTGACTTGACACAGAACGACCCTGTAGTTTTATATTTGGAAACTCTTGGCTTAATGAAAGCTGGTAATGAGAAAAGATACCAAATCAACTATCTTAGTATTTTCCCAGGCAGATAAAGTATTTTCAGAATTTCAGTATAAATTAATGACAAGAAAGGATTAGTTTTTTATTTTTTGTGACTGTTGTTAGGTACATATTAAGGTAATTCTTTATGCATTTTGTTTTGGTTTATATAAAATTTTGTTTGTTTCAATTGCACTTTTCATGAAACATTTAGTCTTTAAAATAATTTTTTTACTTTGTGATTATTATTTTTGTTACAAAACCATATGTAGTTAGAAATTGTCAAATCAAACTGAAAAAAGTAGTTTATAGATGCAGTTTGAAGCAATGAACTTTACATTATCAATTCAATTTATTTTTTAGAATTCTTTAACTTTAAATATATTTAAAGAAAAATTAACCCATAATAATTTTAAAATTTGTTTTAGAAGAGAGCTAGAGAGTAACTATCTGGTTCTAGTAATAAAAGAATTATAAAACTCTCTTAAATGTATAATCATTTAAAATATCTAAATAGTGCACATGCTATAGGGACTAGTTCCAACCCATCAAATTTGGTACCTGTCAAAATTTAGCCAAACTTTGGATGGTGGTCCAAAGATGTTCCTTTATCAGCTAGCTTGGATAGGTGATTAATAATACAATAGCATACATAAAAATACTGCCAATTTAATATTCTAAAGTGCTGCTTTTTAATTTGCATTTGTTATAGTCTGATGACATTATTACAATGATATGTTTGTAAATAATGGACTCTCTTATTGCAAAGAGTTAGATAGGGAAGATTAATTAACAAAGCCATCATCAGTTTCTTTGTCTATTGCAGCACCAGGTATTTTTCAGATAGCTAATGTCTTGCATGGTGTCCAGAATGTTCATTCATTCTTTGGGCACATTAGTAATAAGCAAAGTTGGGATTTTAGTCCTTGTGTATTACTAGTATCAAACACTATATAGGTAATGTGTATTTAAGAAATTGTTGCTTTAAAAAAAAATTTTATTTTCTCAGACTGCATTGTATCTTCAGTAATGTGTGGTTTAATTGTTGTTGCTTGTATGTTTTTAGTTGTTTGTTTTATTCATTTCCTAAAATATAGGAAGGAATAACAGCAATAGGAAAAGGTGGTGCAGAGAAAGATCAGGATATAGGTAATATTATATAAGTTTTTATTCTTTAATCTTTAAAAGAAAATGCAAAATTTGAGAAAGACCACAGGTTTGTTATAATGCTGTAATGTAAACATGAAGGTTTAAAGTAGATACATATTTAAAATGTATCGTGTGTATTGAGTAAAGTGATATCTGTTACATTTTAATGTTTTTCTACTATGGAATTTTCAGAACTCTTTCTTTTTGTCTTCTCTAATGACAATAAAACCAGTTTAAAAAAAACAATATAAAATTTGTCTTTAGGACAAAAAATATTTATGTTATTTTCCAAATTCTTTGCAAAAACATTTGTTTATTTTTGCATGCATTGAATTCATGTTTTTATTTTTTGTAAGGATGTATATTATTAAATAACATAATGTTGGTAGTGTCAAGGTTGCATTCTTGAAGAGAATACAGTGCAAGCTGCGTAGTTAGTGGTTAGTCTAAGAGGGCACCTGAAGTTCTCAAAAGCTGCTGTAAAAAAACAATAAATATGATAGTTTGCATCAAGATAAAGATATAGGTAACTTGACATTTTGAAAGGAAATAGAGAAATTAAAGATTATATTTCCATTATTATTTTGTAAATTGCAAGAAATGAATCTGCATAATAATAACTTGTTAAACTAAAAGTAGCTAATTGTAATGTCAGCCATTAACTGTTACTGAATGCTCGTTAAATTCTTCATTATGGATGCCGGTAATATATTTTCTGTAGTTTTGTTGGATATTGAAAAAAACAAACACACAGTCGTCCCAAACTGAGCAGAATACCTTTTTTTTTTGTCCTTTCTTAGTGATAGCTGGAGTTGGTGTGGAACCTGAACACTGCGTGATTCAACATTACAATGGTGTGGTAATATTGTCACCAGTAGGGACTGCTGTCTGCACCATTAATGGTATAAATGTAATTAGCTCCACAAAACTGACTCAAGGTAAGACTGCTTCAGGAAATTACCTAAACAATGTTTTTCTAAATCCATGTGTAAATTGCAGTTTACTGAAAAACTGCAATTTGTAAACAGTTTACTGTTATTGTGGGATCAGTGAAATCAGTCACTTGGATATAGTCTAAATAAAACAGAACAGTAGAAAAAATTGTATATATATTTTAAAAAAATTTTTTCAGATCTCCTGGACAAAATATTACATGCCTGATTTATTCCTGTCATATTGATTTGGTCACTCTTATAAATGGATGTATTTGACCAAAATTTACATGTTCCAGGTGTAAATATATTGGACAGCTAGGCAGATAGATAACCAGTGTGCACTATCACTATGATGAAACCAGGCAGACCCTATGATATTTCTGTCTACCCAAAGTTGTGTTGTAGACCATTCAGAGTGTGGTTAGAGTCAGTGACAGATTGTCAAAGATCTATACATTTCTTATGGATCTGTGGCCATTGTTATGATGACTTAATGTTGCTACTTTGTCAGAGTGACCTGGAAGGACCTCTATGATTACCTTACAGCAAGAACATACCATTACTTACTATGTCTGCACCCACCATT